>JAMPIV010005677.1:0-565795 GCA_024509875.1 Oreohelix idahoensis
TATCACAAGTACTAAAGAATGATAAAAATCAATTCACTAAACACTAGATATTCTAATAGTAAATCCTAACCAATAGGGTTGCAAGTAATAGTTTAGGTTAGAATAGAAGGAATGTTGTAGCAGTGTCTGTTGTCAATAAGTGGCGAGGAAAGGGTACATCAAGGATCTCCTGATTACAACATGATTGTAATTCCAAGGAATGAATATGATTGGGATTTTAAAAAATCACAAGTCTAGAATGTCGTCTCAATATAGTGGAAAGGAAAAATAGTAAGTTAAAGATGTTGTAACAGTGGAGTGAAGAAAATCTTACTATAGAGAGTCAAGGTTGGGATATGGAATCTCTTTAGGAGAATGTTTAAAATTCTTGACAGTACTAATATACATCTGGGTCTAAAATAATAATGTACATTGGGGAAATAAATAATCCTGTGGAGAAAAATAGCATAACCTACAATACTAGTTTTGGGTATGAATTATGTGCTGTTAAGAGATGTCATAGTAGGAACAGTATGATTGATCAAGGTGGCAGATATCAAGGAGTTTAGCATAATATAGATCAAAGAAATATTAGTATGAGGTAAGAAAAAAAACTACTGGTGTAAAGTGTCTGCATGAAAATGCTGGTGAATGGAGCGTGGAATATGATCAGTTACAAAAGTGGAGATGAATGTTACAACAGAATAGTGTGACACATGTGTTATAGGTAAAGTTGTGTAGCATTCTAAATATTAAGAAAATGTATGTAACTAAATAAGGGTGTCTGTAAACTCGTAACACCGTGTGTTATCAATTGTTTTAACATTTTTATTTCACAATTATGCTATCTAAAGAAAATCCTCCGTGTGCTGGTCTTGATTTCTTTCTGGGCATCAGTATTCTAAGGCTGGAAAAAATAACTTTCTCAGTGAGGCTTTGACATCTTAGTCTGTAAGCAAGTCATTTGAACTGTCAAAAACTGAAAATAGAGTACATGGGGAGAGTTAGTACATTGTTAAAAAGGTTTGTTCACATATGCGTTGACCGTGTTCGGATTTGCGAACATATAAAACACCTGGGCGTGTTTTTCAGAACAGCTTCGCTAGTTCCTTCACCATCTCTAACCTTGCAATGTCCCGACTGCTTAGGCGAGCATCATACTGAGTAGCAGTGGTGACGGGTGTGATAGGCGACGACACTGCATTTGCTGATTGTTGGGACACTGAGGACATTGACGAATGCGGTGATGGCTTAACATCATTTGATTGCGGTGATGGTTTTACTGTGGTTAGGGTTTGTATGGCTGGAACATCTGTTGGTTTTGAGGCAGGTATATGTTTCGCCTTGATTTTTCTTCTGACCTGGTTGTGCTGAACGTTAGCACTGGTTACAATGGGCACAGTAATTTGCACACTGTTGTTTTTGACTAGTTGAGATGAGGCTAACACTTCTCGGCTTGGTTTTGGAACATGATTGCGTTTCTTCAGAATCTTTCGTCTGATATAGTTGTGCTGTATACGCGGAATTTTGTTGCTAGGGATTGAGTCATCAGATTCTGTTTTATAGGCGCGTTTGACGCTGGAGCTGACTGGTACAAATAATGTACTATCCGCATCACTGGTTTCAATGGAACTAGCTGTATCAATGTCTGTTTCTTGTTGGTATAATTCTACCATTTTTCTGTCATTATGTTCGTTGGGGTCTGACAAAGCTGTGCTGGGGTTGACACTGTCTTCTCTCATGTCTTGTTCTGTTTCGTCTCCATAAAGATCGCTGGTATATGGTTCAACAATCTGCTTGGGTATAGTTTCTTCAGGATCTGATTGTTTTGAACGAGCAATCTTGTTCTTGTGGTATAGCAGTGTTTGGTTTTCACTAGTGTTAAAACTAGAACTGCCTGAACTGGGGGTGTGATAGGTATCAGCTGACGATTTATCACTGCGGGAGTAAGTTTGAGTGTGGATATAAGGTGTTTTCGTGTTGTCATCGTGTGACGTCTGTGGCATGATTTCTTCATTTCTAATGCGCAGGTCTCTGTCTTGTAGTCTATTACGTAATTCAAGTGGTGGGATATCTTCTTCGCTTTCGGACGAGTCTCGTTGTTGTCTTGCTCGATGTATTTCATCTGTGGGTGGTCTGGGTATGTGGTCGTCTTGGTAAAATTCAGAGTCTGTCGTCTCTGACTCTGATATGTCAGACGAATCTGTGCTGGATGGATTATAATTTAGGGTGGCTTTTCTGACTGGTCTTGTATTTGTCGTCAGAGGCGGAATGGGCCGGTGATTATCAATTTTTATTTGTTTTACGTGAGCTTTTGTTTGGTGTTGTTTCTCTTCATTCCAAATAATGAAGTTTACAGGCGTAGTTTGTTTCATGATTTTGTAGCCATCTAACCATCGGTCATCGAATTTTGAACTGCGTACATGTTTCTTGTAGTATACTCTGTCTCCTATTTTGTACGTTGGTAGCTTGGCTGATTTATCATGTTGTTTCTGTTTCTTGTGAAATGCCTTCTGCGTATTTCGTTGTGCAATCTGGTGAGCTTTATACTTTTCTTGAAGGATTATTTCGATGGGGTCTTCTCCCATGTATTTTCTTTGTGGGCGAAGTAGGTTGTCTAACGGAAAGTTTGGTTCTCTTCCGTATAGCATGAGAAAGGGTGACATTCCTGTGGTATCGTTCACGTTTACTCGGATGGCTTCAAGAGCTTGGTTAATGTATAGGTCCCAGTATTGGTGGTTCCCCTTGATATATTTGCTAATAATATCATGTAGGGTGGCGTGCATGCGTTCATTTCTGCCATTTGCATTTGGGCAATAATAAGTGGTTGTAGTATGCTCAATATTCAGCTGGTGTAAGGTGGCTTTAAATGGGTTACCTATAAACTGTTTACCGTTGTCTGAAATGATTCGTTTTGGACAGCCATGCCTGGGAATGAATTCTTGTAAAAAAATTTGCGTGATGGACTGCGATGTGGCATCACTGAGTGGGTAACTTTCTGGCCAAACAGAGTATTGGTCAACTATGTGCAGGAGGTATTTGTTGCCTGATTGGGTGAGTGGGTAAGGACCTGATAAGTCAATGCTCACTGTTTGCATGGGGTAATGGGAAGGTTGCATTTCTTGAAGGGGAATTAAATGTGGCTTCATGTTTCTCAATTTACATGTTCTACAGGTGGCTACATATTCTGTAATGTCCTTGTAGAAAGTTTGCCAATAATACCTTTTCTTTATGACATCAATTGTTTTGTCTCTTCCCATGTGCCCGTTGTTATCATGAAACTGTAGCAATACTTCTGGGACTAGATGTGCTGGAATGACTTTTCTTAGTGTCCCTTCTTGTTTCTGATCAATATAGTATAGAATTCCATCCGTTGGGTGTACTGTAAAATCTTTACTTTTTGTTGGGTTTTCTTTCACGTATGTGAGCAGCTTGACAATTTCTGCATCTTTCGCTTGTTCTACTCTCATGTCAAACATCTCTTGGCTTTCTTCTTCTACTTGAGTGGCGGAATCTGAGGTACTTCTTCGACTTGATGAAGTAATTTCATTAATTTCTTTAGCATTATCGTCAATCTCTGAGGATGTGCCATCATTTTTGACTCTATTTGTTTTCACTTCAGTTTCATCATCATATTTAATCCTGGATAAGAGGTCTGCACAGGTGTTCATTTCGCCTGGGATATGTTCGATAGTGGTGTCGTAGGACTGTAAATTCATTGCCCATGTCTGTAACTTCTTTGGCTGTTCTTGTGTTTTGGTGAGCCAGTTAACCAAAGGTTGATGATCAGTTCTTATAATGAGTTTAGTTCCTCTGACGTAAAAGTCAAACTTTTGTACTGCATAGTGAATAGCATATGCTTCTTTCTCAGTGGTGGTCCACCGTTTTTGTGACTTTGACAATGCGTGGGATAGGAATGCAATGGGTTTCTCATTTGGAATGTTTGGTAGGATGGGTGTTTCATCTTCTAGTACAGGTTGGACCAAACAAGCACCAATTGCGTTATCTGAGGCATCGGCGTATAGTATCATGGGCTGAGAAATATCTGGATGTCCAAGCAGTGGGATGGTGGTTAGGGCATTTTTTAGATACTCAAAGGATCTCTGGCAGTCTTCTGTCCATTTGAAGCGTGCATACTTGCGGGTAAGGGCTATCAAAGGCTCTGCTGCTCTGGAGAAATTGATGATGTGGCGCCTATAGTACCCTATTGTACCAATAAATGAGCGTGTTTGTCTCACCGTCTTGGGGCTAGGCATTTCTCTTATGGCTTTGACTTTATCTTCATCAGGTCTGACGCCATGTCTATTGATGACAAAGCCTAAATATTTTGTTTCTGTCTTTAGAAACTCACACTTCGACAGTTTTAACTTTATTTGGTGATGCCTGAGTCTATCAAACACTGTTTCAACCTTGCGGAGGTGGTCTTCCATCGTGCCTGCGGTATGTATCAGGATATCGTCTATGTATGCCAGGGCAAATGGATGTAGACCCTTTAACACTTCATCCATGAGTGACATATATGTTGCTGGAGATCCTTTTAGACCAAATGGCATAACATTCCAAAAAAAGCTTCCCATATGTGAACAGAATGTGGATTTCTGTTTTGCCTCAGGTGTCATGGGGATGCACCAAAAGCCTGACCTTGCATCAAGTGTGGTAAAGTATGTAGACTTTCCTAACGTCGCAAGTAGATCGTCTATCCTGGGGAGGGGGTAGGAAATGACTTTTGTGATTTTGTTAAGGGCACGGTAGTCGCAGCAAAAGCGACTGGAGCCGTCTTTCTTTGTTACGATCACTATGGGTGAGGACCATTGGGAACGGGATCTTTCGATGATTCCTGCCTGTAGCATTTCATTTATAGACCTTTCCACGAGTTCTCTGTTTTTCAAGGGCGTATGATAGGGTTTCATATGTATTGGCTCCTCTGTGGTTGTTTGAATGTCCATTTTGACAGTGTTAGTTCTGCCTAATTCCATGTCATTGAGTGCGAATACATCCTGGTGCTTTTCTACAAACGTTTTCAAACGTTGCTTATTATCTTCTGTGGCATTCAGGGTTGCAAGTAACTGAGCTATTCTCTCTCTGTATTTATGATCTGCTATGATATCTCTGGTCTGTCTTGATGCCTCCGTTTCATTCCCATAATTTTGGGACATTTTTCTTGCATCTTGTGAAAATCTCTGCTCCTGGTATGTGGCTTTCTTTTGCGTAGTTCTTTGCCGTTCATTGGGCTGTGCTTGGTACTGTCTCCTCTGCCATGTACTGTGTGCATTTCCATTTGTCACTGCATTTACTGTATATTCATTTCTTATTATATTTCTGGGGTAGTCGTTGTTGTGCCATTTTTTCTGATTATTTCTGCCGTAACTGCGCTTATCCGCGTACGTTACTGTATTTCTTCTGTTTGTGCTATAGGGCTGTCTTCTTTCCCTGGGCGAAAATTTTTCATTCTTTCTGTTTCCAACTTTGCTGCTATAGTATCCTCCTGTGGTATAGTCATATAAGAATTCTTCCTTTTCTTCGGAAATTTCAATTGGTTTTGGGACTTTATCATATCCACCTGTTTTTGAGTTATATTGATACTCCATGGGGCATGTATCACTGTCTTGTCGCTTTGGATATCCTCCTGGCAAGACAATTTCTGTTTCTCTGTTACTCTGTGATATACAGCACTTCATCTTTTCTCTTGGTGTGCTGGGGCGCAAGAATGAGTAATTATAGTCATTTTCATACTGTGGCCTTTCTCTTCTTATGTATGGACTGGTTCGTTTCTGCCATCTGGGTAGGGTATGCTGTGGTGTAACATAACTGTGACTGATGTTACTGCCTTTTTCTGCATAAGCCTTATAACTGTTTACTTTCCGTGTACTATGGTTATTTGTACTGCGATTTCGTGCATTATGTCCAGTGGGAGTGGTTGAGACAATTTGTGGATGGTCTCTATTGGTTTTGGTTTGTCTTATTGTTGACGTATCCACTTGCGCTACAACTGTGCCTCTTTTTATAGTGGTAGTTTTTCCTGACATATTCAATATCATGATGGGGAAATCTCTGGACTTCGAGACTTCAGCGATTCCCTCTGTAATTTGCAACAATGGGTCATCAATAATGCTTTCTTCTGCTAGGGGCTGTACTTGAATTGATTGCCCTGGTGTTATGTACTCAGAATTTTTTACTCTGCCTTTTGCTATGACCAGGGAGTTTGGAGCCACCGTTATGGGAGCTGTAATCCTTACTAAAGACGCTATGTGGATATCGTCCTGGAGATCTATGTACGTATTGTTGACTTTGATTTTGTGGAGGTCATAGTATATTCGAACTTTGTGTTTGTTAAAAAAATCTCTCCCTAGGATAAGATTTCTAGACATTCCTTTAGTAATGACAAATGGGTGTTCAAAATTTGTTTCGCCTAAGGAAAATTTTAGCCATGCTGTCCCAACTGAATTTAGTCTTTGCCCCGTGACTGAAGCTAGGTGTGTTTTGGACGGTTGAAATCGTACTAAGTGTTGGATCCTCTTGAACAGCTGGAACCTAATAAGGCTGATGGATGCTCCTGTATCTACCAGTGCCCTATATTGTTGGCCCTGTATAGACATGATGCAGGAACTGGGGTCCGGATGTATTTTAGTTCCATCATGCAACATTTCTTCATATTGTATTTTACTGGATGGGCCCACTTGACAATTTCTGTTCTGTGTTGTTTCTTTTGTTTTGGACCAGTTTCTGTGATTGTTGCCCTCACTAACGGTCCTGTTTAGTGACTGGCGCGGCCGTTTCCCTGACGCATGAGGGGTTGAGGTGCGCCTCTGGTATACTGATTTCTGGTGTAATCACGTGGGGGTGGTGCGGGTTGTTGTGGTTGGTAACCTCCTCTTCTGAATGGTGCATGATTGTAATTTGCTCTACAGGACTTGTAACCATGTCCGAGCCTACCGCATGTAAAGCATCCGTTTGTATTGACATTATTGACGTCGTTTTGCCTCTGTGTGGGGGGTCTATAATTGCGGGGCCTATCATCTCGTTGTCGTGGGCGAGTCCATTGCCTCCTGGTATGGTCAACTTCCATAGGCTCATGCTCATCATAGTCCCTATATTCTGGTCGGGGTTCCCTACCTGCTCTTTGTTGGAACCTTCGGTGAAGATTTTCCTCCTGTATTGCTGCTTGGATTGTTTCAGGTGTCTTTTCTAATAAGATGCCTTCTGATATTTTCCGCTCTAAGGCCATCGGCAAATATCCCCACTAACTGTATTTCTACATCAGGTGTGGTAGGGATTTCTCCGCAAAATGCCTCTTCTGCCATATTGAGGAATCGATCTCCAAAAAGTTGTACCGATTCATCTCTTTCCTGTTTCATGCTTCTAAGGACTGACCAAGCATGCATTTTGTCTATGATTTCCCCATATCTCTGGGTGAGCTCTTTTTTTAGGGACTCGTAGGTTTCTGTGGGGTACTGCTGGGACCTCATTCTTAAAAAATCAGTCACGTACGAATCAGAACCTAACAGAGCGATTTTCTTTTTCTCTTCATCCGTTGTTGCCTCTGCTAGTGCCGCAAATTTTTCCATGTCGGACAACCATCTTCTGAATTTTTTCTTGTTGCCATCGAACGGCTGAACAATGAATCTAACCTGTGTGAATTTCGCGTAGTTGTCATTTTTCTGTAGGGTTTCAGTAATTTGCCGTAGCGCTATTATTGTTGGTCCTTCCATATTTTGTCTGTCCTGGGGCTGCAGTGGTTGTGTATTTACGGGTTGGTTCTGTGGTTGTTGTTGTTGTTGTTCCACACCCAGCTGTTGAAAATTTTGTAGTAAATCGTCCATGGTCTATGATCGCTAGTTATTCGCTTTATCAAAGAGAAGTGGTCACGGGCACCATATTACCTTCATGTAGCCGGGGCAGGTGTTCCATAGGACTGGAACGGCACCATATTACCTTCATGTGGCAGCGCCGGTATATGCAGTATTTTCAGTTCACTTTACAGAGAGCAGATGTTTAACTGGCCTATTCACCAGAGATTTAGATTTCTCTCTTAAATTTGTGTTACCAGGTTCGATTTTCTTCTCTTAGGTGTTGATGTAGCGAATTTAATTGAAATGGATAGATTTCTTATCTAGATCTCAAAACTGTAGTAATTCACCTTTTCAACAGCGTTCGATTTCATGCAAAACTTTTAATATCTTTCAGCATGAAACTTAAAATTTCAACAAAGTCTGGAATTCAGAACATTTTTACAATAATAAGTATAATAAAATTCTATCATCTCATCAGATGCTTTCATCGATGCAAAAATCCCTTTTTGCATCCTTGTCTCGTAGGCCTACTCAATTGTCAAATATGGCGAACCTTCTCATTCCACCGTGTTCCTTCTTTTAAGTTACAGTCTTATTTTAGGTTCGACGACATTTACCCATCTCCTCAGATTTGTCCTTGATTTCTTTATAATCATAAGCATTCCTTGAGTTAAATGCTTTCCAACACAAGAATATTTTCTACTCTACATGGTTTGAGGTGTAAGACTATTTTTTGCAAATTGACTCAAATCCTCGAACCTAGTTCTGCTGCGACTAGGGTTGGGAGCTCTATTCAAAATACATATTTAACGATTGTCACTACTTACGCCAGTAAGAAATATATATATATATAACCACTCAATGTCCTGAAATACACATTTTATAAGAAATGTTGAAGTTTGATTTTCTCAAACTAAGAAATATGTAGAGCTGGACCAGATACGACCTCTTGAGTTGCGCTCTTTCATTCTACTGCCAAATGGCGTCGTTGTTCCACTTTCCCCGGGGTAAATCTGAGCTATCCGATTGGTCAGGGGAAATCACCCAATTATTAGAAATGGCGTAAAGAAGCGACTCTACCCTAAATATGTGACACTATTTATTATTTTCTGTTTCTCATAAAATATAAAATTATGGGGTGGTCTGTGCTTCCTCTGTCTTGTAAGAATATAGTCTGTTTCCAAAGGAACAACTATGTACACGGCCACACGGCTGTCGATTTCTGTATCCAGTGAGAGTTTATCATTGATGGTAGACCACAGGTATGTGAAGTGGTGCACCACTGCCAATTCATAATTATCGATAGTGATAACTGGTGCAGCAACCGCATCCTGACTCAGCACATTCGTTTTCTTTAGACTTATTGTGAGGCCAAAGTCCTTGCATGCTTTAGTGAAGCGATTTATCAAGTTCTGAAGCTCCTGTTGGCTTTGAGTGACGACTGCAGCATCATCAGCGAACAACAAGTCTCTTATAGTGACCCTTCTGATTTTTGTTTTTGCCTTCAGCCTTGAAAGATTAAACAGACGGCCATCTGACCTAGTGTGAAGGCATATTCCTTCAGTTGCATCTCTGAATGCATGTTTCAAGAGTAAGGCAAAGAAGATCCCGAAGAGGGTCGGAGCCAGAACACAGCCTTGTTTAACGCCACTTCGTATGTCAAAGGGCTGTGATGTGCTTCCAGCATATTGGACTGTTCCCTTCATGTCGTCATGGAATGACTTTATCATTTCCAGCATTTTAGAAGGGCAGCCTATTTTCAGGAGGATTTTGAAGAGTCCATCCCTACTAACCAGCTCAAATGCTTTTGTGAGGTCTATAAAGGCAATATATAAAGGCCTTTTCTGCTCTCTTGATTTTTCCTGAAGCTGGCGGACAGAGAAGATCATGTCTGTTGTTGATCTACCAGCTCGGAATCCACACTGAGACTCTGGATATATGCGCTCAGCTAACTTGTGTAGTCGCATTAAGATGACTTTGGCAAAAACCTTACCAACAATACTAAGAAGAGAGATGCAATCACTTCTGTCTCCTTTATTTTTGTACAGTGTTACAATCTTGGCATCTCGCATGTCTTGAGGAATATTTGTCTCTTCCCAGCACTGGCAAAGCATCCTATGCAGGGGATGTAATAGCGTGCTTTTACAGCATTTGATTAAATCAGGAGGAATCCCATCACTGCCTGGTGCTTTGCCAGAGGCCAAGCTATCAATGGCCTTGCTGAGTTCCTCTAATGTTGGTTCGTCATCCAGCTCCTCCATAGTTGGCAGACATTTGACAGCATCAAGGGCTGCAGGCGTAACGGTATTTTCTCTAGCATAAAGCTCAGAGTAGTGCTCGACCCACCTCTCCATCTGCTTACCCTTATCGGTTAGCTTCTCTCCGTTGATGGTTTTTAGCGGTGTCGTCTTACTTTTTTGGGGGCCAAGTGCTTTCTTTATACCGTCATACATTTGTTTAATGTTGCCTGTTTGCGCTGCAATCTGGATGCTCTCACTGAGCTGGAGCCAATAGTCATTTGCACAGCGTCGAGCAGTTTGTTGAACTTTGCTTCTCATAGCCTTCAGGATCTGTAGGGTTCTAGCACTCGGTGAACGTTTGTATTCATTCATAGCACTGCGCTTAGCTTCAATGACAGGTGCCATCACATCTGATGAAGCATCAAACCAGTCATTTGACTCTGCCGTTTTCTTACCAAAGGTGGCAAGTGCAGTACTTTGAATGGTGTTCCGTAGATGCTCCCAGTTCTCTGTAACAGTATCACCATGCTGAGGGCTGCTGAGCACTTTCTTGAAGGTCGCAGTAAATTGAGCGATCATGACAGGGTCTGACATCTTGCTGGTATCAATGCGTGGTTTCCCTTCATGTCTGACACGATAGAGTTTTCTTGGTTGTGCTCTGATTTTGCAGCAAACCAAGGAGTGATCTGTATTACAGTCTGCACTATGGTACGAGCGCGTGGAGAGCACAGACCTGAGAAGTGGCCTTCTGACGAGAATCAGGTCCAGTTGGTGCCAGAGCTTGGATCGTGGGTGTCTCCATGACACCTTATGCTGGGGTTTTGTCTGAAAGTAGGTGTTGGTCACGCAGAGGTCATGGTGGACACACAGCTCTAAGAGCCGTTGTCCATTTTCATTCATCTTGCCAATACCAAACCTGCCCAGACATGAAGGCCATGAAACATTATCGGCACCCACTCTAGCGTTAAAGTCACCAAGGAGAACAAGCTGTTCTTGCCTATGTATGCTTTTGATGACTGCTGCTAGATTCTCGTAGAACTCATCTTTAGCTTCTGAGGCAGAGTACAGAGTAGGAGCATACACACTGACAAGGGTGATGGGACCTGTGCTAGTTTTCAGGCAGAGCGTTAACAGGCGTTCTCATCCATTCTTGCCTGGTTCAAAAATTTTAGTTAGCGATTTTTTTACCGCAAAACCTACTCCGTGCTCTCTTGTTTTATTAGGATCTTTCCCTTGCCAATAAAATGTGTAGTCCTTCTCGCTCACCGTTCCAGAGTATGCTACGCGCGTTTCCTGAAGTGCAACTATATCCACCTGAAGTCGTTTAAGCTCATCATTAATTATGGCTGTCTTCCTTACATCGTTTACGTCCTGTAGGTTTTCGGATAGTCTAGTCAACATAGTCAGGACGTTCCAGCATCCCAATCTGAGAGTTTGCTTATTTCTATTATTCTGATAATTGCTTGGTGCAAAATTTTCTGTCCACAGTTTGGGTTTGACCCTAATCCCTATGCACCTAATGAGGAAAGCAGACAGTGGCGGGACAACACCTTATTGACTGGGGGCTGCCCAGCTTGAAGCGGGCGGTAGCTGTCCAGTGAGATCCTAGAACCTCTCCCACTGTCGGAAGTAGCCCCTGGCGCCATGCCCTACGCCAATTGGGCAAAATGCTTATAACCGGTAACTGCTACTTCCCGTGTTTTGCCGACACCTATAGGGTGAAGCTGGAGTGTCCTCTCCGGCGCGCGAGCTTGGGCACAGTTATATGGAGATCAAGCTGTTGCCCATGCAGCATGTTCCCCCTCTCCACACAGCTGGTAGATCCAAAGGAACGGCAGTAGCCGATACAGTTTGGTACCAGCCACGTCGCAGGAGTTGCCAGAATAATGTCGAATCGACATTAGACTGCCTTAGGGACTCCGACTCTGGATTTATCCTCAGGGTTTATTCCCGAAGCCAATTCCATAAATGGATATTCCCGCAAGGCAGCGGTGGTTTGAATTCAGAGTTCCTTCTCTTAGATAAGCTACCAACCCAGGATCACGAGCCCTATCTGCCCCAAGCTGCTGGTTTTAAGGCGCCAGTCGCTCGCCGTTGCCCCTTCTCCCGTCAGTGAAAACAGTTCCGCCGGGCTCAAATTGAGCCACACGTGAAGGCCGGGAGCTGGACTTGGTTGTCAGAGGCTGCTTGAGGCGCGTGCCATAGAAGCATTTATCTGCAGTGAGAGCTTATCCTCACTACAACTCCCGGCTGTAACAACCTTTGGAATCTACACTTATCTCTTATAAGAGAACATATTTTCCAGAAAAAATAATTTTGATTTAAACGTTTGTTGGCTTTTAATTATTCTTTCTCCACAAGGATCAGTATCAAGTATTATCTGAAGACATTTAATTATTCTGTCTCCACAAGGATCAATATCAAGTATTATCTGAAGACATTTAATTATTCTGTCTCCACAAAGATCAATATCAAGTATTATCCGAAGACATTTAATTATTCTGTCTCCACAAGGATCAATATCAAGTATTATCTGAAGACATTTAATTATTCTGTCTCCACAAGGATCAATATCAAGTATTATCTGAAGACATTTAATTATTCTGTCTACACAAGGATCAATATCAAGTATTATCTGAAGACATTTAATTATTCTGTCTCCACAAGGATCAATATCAAGTATTATCTGAAGACATTTAATTATTCTATCTCCACAAGGTTCAATATCAAGTATTATCTGAAGACATTTTATTATTCTATCTCCACAAGGATCAATATCAAGTATTATCTGAAGACATTTAATTATTCTGTCTCCACAAGGATCAATATCAAGTATTATCTGAAGACATTTAATTATTCTATCTCCACAAGGATCAATATCAAGTATTATCTGAAGACATTTAATTATTCTGTCTCCACAAGGATCAATATCAAGTATTATCTGAAGACATTTAATTATTCTGTCTCCACAAGGATCAATATCAAGTATTATCTGAAGACATTTAATCATTCTATCTCCACAAGGATCAATATCAAGTATTATCTGAAGACATTTAATTATTCTGTCTCCACAAAGATCAATATCAAGTATTATCCAAAGACATTTAATTATTCTGTCTCCACAAAGATCAATATCAAGTATTATCCGAAGACATTTAATTATTCTGTCTCCACAAGGATCAATATCAAGTATTATCTGAAGACATTTAATTATTCTATCTCCACAAGGATCAATATCAAGTATTATCTGAAGACATTTAATTATTCTGTCTCCACAAGGATCAATATCAAGTATTATCTGAAGACATTTAATTATTCTATCTCCACAAGGATCAATATCAAGTATTATCTGAAGACATTTAATTATTATGTCTCCACAAGGATCAATATCAAGTATTATCTGAAGACATTTAATTATTCTGTCTCCACAAGGATCAATATCAAGTATTATCTGAAGACATTTAATTATTCTATCTCCACAAGGATCAATATCAAGTATTATCTGAAGACATTTAATTATTCTGTCTCCACAAAGATCAATATCAAGTATTATCCGAAGACATTTAATTATTCTGTCTCCACAAAGATCAATATCAAGTATTATCCGAAGACATTTAATTATTCTGTCTCCACAAGGATCAATATCAAGTATTATCTGAAGACATTTAATTATTCTGTCTCCACAAGGATCAATATCAAGTATTATCTGAAGACATTTAATTATTCTGTCTCCACAAGGATCAATATCAAGTATTATCTGAAGACATTTAATTATTCTATCTCCACAAGGATCAATATCAAGTATTATCTGAAGACATTTAATTATTCTGTCTCCACAAGGATCAATATCAAGTATTATCTGAAGACATTTAATTATTCTGTCTCCACAAGGATCAATATCAAGTATTATCTGAAGACATTTAATTATTCTGTCTCCACAAGGATCAATATCAAGTATTATCTGAAGACATTTAATTATTCTGTCTCCACAAGGATCAATATCAAGTATTATCTGAAGACATTTAATTATTCTTTTTCCACAAGGATCAATATCAAGTATTATCTGAAGACATTTAATTATTCTGTGTCCACAAGGATCAATATCAAGTATTATCTGAAGACATTTAATTATTCTGTCTCCACAAGGATCAATATCAAGTATTATCTGAAGACATTTAATTATTCTGTCTCCACAAGGATCAATATCAAGTATTATCTGAAGACATTTAATTATTCTGTCTCCACAAGGATCAATATCAAGTATTATCTGAAGACATTTAATTATTCTGTCTCCACAAGGATCAATATCAAGTATTATCTGAAGACATTTAATTATTCTGTCTCCACAAGGATCAATATCAAGTATTATCTGAAGACATTTAATTATTCTGTCTCCACAAGGATCAATATCAAGTATTATCTGAAGACATTTAATTATTCTTTTTCCACAAGGATCAATATCAAGTATTATCTGAAGACATTTAAATATTCTTTCTCCACAAAGATCAATATCAAGTATTATCTGAAGACATTTACACTGTTTCATTCCTTCTCCCGACCCGCCAATTAAAATAGTGGTAGTCATCACGTGATCTTGTGAATTAATATGGAATGTTTTGTAACACAACGCTCTTTATAGATTGGTGATCACCGATTTTTAGTGATAGCTGCACGTTGTGGTGTCCAAGATAGATTGTGAATATTTTTAAGTGAGTTGTATTTATTTTTGTTTTAATTAAGTTTTTGGTACGCTTGCACGCAACGCGTCACTTTCAACCATTAACCATGTGCATGGATATGTTGGTTATATTAGGGTGTCTTAGTGTATATTCTGATCTATTCACTGATTGTTTTTCTTATTTTCAAACGTTTCTACGAATCCTGTACTTGCTTTCTTCTGTTTCCAACACGCACGCTGCATCCCTCAATTATTCCAAATGTCACCATAAAGTAACAACATTCATGCACACCGCTCAAACTTCCTTCGTTTGTTATCTAGGCTGTCAATGAATTTTTACTGTTCTTCTAAGAAACCATATCTCGCTTCCCTCCCGCGAGTATTTCGTTATTTATCATAATATCCCCAGCTGTGTGTCACGTGATTTACTCCCCTTGCTCTGCATTGATGGTCTAACAGTGGCAACAATTCAGAGTTTCTACTGAGGGTCTTCACATGTGTCCACCTTTCGTTCAAGATTACTCTAGACAGAGTTGTCAATTGAAAAATAGTGCTCCAATTCTAGAGAGCCTCATTGGAATTTAAATAAATTAAGTACTACAGCTGATAGGATCCAGGCCTTGTCAACTTTTATCTTTCCTGATCTTTTATGACTTAGGAGTTTAGTTCGTTCTGATGAGCCCCCAACTGATTTAATTCAGCAAAATATTACCTAAATAGCTCTGTTAAAAATATATTTAAAATGACTGAGTCATACGGGTGCAGTTCACTTAAAATGACTAAATCAACTATATATTTGTATTTTTACAGATAACAAATTTAATAATCAATTATCGTTACTATGAATGATGTAATGAGATACAGAGAGAATAGAGTCGCTAATGAAATTATGGGGAGAGATAAGATTTCCGGAGAGTAGCGAGGCTACTTCTCTACCATACTCCGACTGACTTTAATGATGTCAATCTCTCACCCGTCCTCCAATGTTCAAATAGACTAATCTACTACAGTAAGAACGTGCGGTACAACATCAAGTGACAGTTAGAATAGAGGAGATTCTGACCAGAAGTAATATGTACACGTTTATTGAAGTTAAAAAAACAACATCAAAGAGAAAAAAATAAGGCCTTCATTAATTCTGAAGGCTAGAAATCACCAATCACAGAACAACAAACTAACACCCCTCATCTGGCAGTCAAACTAGTCACTGCCTCTGTCTCACACTCACACAACACCCAGAGACTTTCTCACAAATCAGGTTATCTAGCAAACAGGTGGCCCCCAGATTTCGGTGATGAAAACGGACTTTCCAATCTTGAGCACAATAATTCTGGTATGTAAGTAATTCGCAACCAGAAAAACCTAACACAGTTCCTCTCAATCTTGATATCCAAATGATGTGGAGATAAGATCCCCGTGGAACCAGTAATTAAAATAATCCAAGCGCGCACCCACTTTCCAAGGGACGAGGGAAGAAGACAACACTAGTGTGAATATCCAAGCACTACTAATAAATCCGATTAGCATAACAGATAATATAACCCACTTTTACTGAGAAGGTTTGAAGCGCATATTAACGTAGAGTACTGTGGTTCGGCAAAATATATAAAATATATACAAATATATTAACATGGGCAGCGATCAAGCCACATTTAGTCTCAACAGCTGGGATGAGATAGAACATTTTTTTTTCTTCAAATTAAGGTATTTGCTACTTTTCTTTGTAGCAACCCCCTTTCCACCGTCTGCCATATACATGGAGCTGTTGGTTATATCTGGACGTGTTTCATTTATTGTAATATGCTTTTGTTTGTATTTACTTTATCTTCACACTATATTATCTCTAGCAGTTATTTTTCCTTTTGTAGTTATAGTTCAATATGGTTTTACTATCCACAAAATGATATTGTCTAAACTGAGATGTATTTAATTCTCATTGGAGGGTTATTTATTCAATCCATATTAATCTGGGGGGAATCTTTCACCACTGTAGAGTGGCTCGCATCCTTATTTATTTGTTTATTTTTTATGTCAGCTTTTGTTGTTGTAATATTGTTTTATTAACTTTTGTATTTCTGAGGGGGTCTTAGTGCCTATGAGATTTTTCTACACTCATTTTTACCTCGTGGTTACTACCTTATGTCTGAATGTTCTTGCCTCTGCTGGTCATATTGTTTGCAGTCCACCAGAAAGTGTCTAATTGTGTTTATATCTTGACACTCTTCGCATTTGGGTTCCTCTATCATGAAATATCCGTTTCGAAACTTGAGCCTCTGCAATTTTTTATTAATTGTTATTTTTAGTTCATCATGTACTCGTATTTGACATTTTTGTAAATACAACAATTCCAATCCGGACGCTATATAAGTACTTCACAACCGATTTGCAGAATTATGTCGTTTAGCATACACGAAAGATCGCCAACAGATATGAATTTAGCTGTTCATCTTGAAAATGGCCAACGTGTGTATTTTAACCCTAACAATGCCGCGGATGTCGTTAATAATCCACGAGATACTACTTTGATGTTTTTTTTTCTTCAAATTGTGCTGAGATGATTCTTTTGCAAGCACATTGACGCATTATGACGTTCCGGCATACTGTACACGGAATGGAAGTACATTTCAGCGGTGAAAGTAAAGAGTACCAGTTAAAGGCCACCCAGACATTTAAAAAAATGTTTTCGGGCGTGACTTTACCGTCCACCCCAATAACGCTGAATGTTATTATTTACGGTTGTTACTCCACGTTGTTGAAGGTCATACATCTTTAGAAAACTTGAAAACAGTTCAGTGTGTCCGACATACTACATTTCAGGCATCATATAAAGTATGATGCTTATTGGAACAATACGCTGCAGGCGGCTGCTTTGCCAAGTTCACCATCGTCGCTTAGGTATTTGTTAGCCATTATGTTGGTATTTTGCCACGTATCTGATCCACTACCTCTGTGGCTGTCATAGAGTGACATCATGTCAGAAGATACTTTACTCCGAATTAGCCATGAACAGTCCGTAGAACACTTGCCTTACAGCGATGAAATATACAATTCTGCTTTAACTGACCATAACAAACAGTATAGTATTTAAAAAAAACTTTACAAATCTTCTGCAAATAAATGATTAGGATTCTTCTGCTTTTGACCGACTATATCTGCAATAAACGACATACGACCAACAGTCGTTTTTACCGTTATCCCAAGTGATACAAGGGCAGCCGAATGCGTGGTTAAAAAGATCTTTTGTTTTGCATGACGTTAAATACGCATCCTTCTCTAAGAATATGCCTGCTTAAATTGTCGGGAACGTCGATATGTCTCTCTTTGTAGATTTGTTGTTGAAAGTAGGACACAGACTTCCTTGTACGGGGAGGGAATATCAGTTTAAATAACACTCAGCTATGTAGAGTTGTTCACGATATCTCAGCATTGACTTGAGCGATGAGAGCTTCTCATATGGGCAACTGTATGTGGCATTTTCCCGAGTGAGTACATCAGAACACTTATGGCGTCTACAAAGAAGACCTCACTTAAATTACTTGTGTTAGAAGCACACATCAATGCAATAATACAGTTAAAACCAAAAATACATGAATCTTCCTAACCTATTCGCATCAAACCCGCACAAATTCCGATATGGACCCGAGCTAAACCGGGTATGACCGCTAGTCTTAATGAATAATAACATGTTAATCTATTGTTTTTTTTTTTCACGCGTCTATTTTAAAGGGTTTCTCTCTTGTATTATTGCCAGTACCTCCAGATAATTGACTACAAAGATCCAGTGAAAGTAAAATAGAATGTAAAGGAGTGAAATGACGGGGGAGAAATAGTGATATCATCAATACACGAAGCAGAAATAGTGATATCATCAATACACGAAGCAGAAATAGTGATATCATCAATACACGAAGCAGAAATAGTGATATCATCAATACACGAAGTGGAAATAGTGATATCATCAATACACGAAGCAGGAATAGTGATATCATCAATACACGAAGCAGAAATAGTGATATCATCAATACACGAAGTAGAAATAGTGATATCATCAATACACGAAGCAGAAATATCTCGCTGTAGTTCTAACTCGTCGTGTAGTATGATTTATGTACATTTTACAATAATTGTATTAGGGAAGATAACGGTTTTTCAACTCAAGGGAAACAATTCAATTCATGAATTTGTAAAATATTTAAAGTAAGTCTTTTTTTTTAAAACCAATTCAATAATGCCTAATTATATTACAAACTTTTATGAAAGAAGCTCAATTAAATTAATTAGACAGACTGGCTTTGTATGTAATGGCTAGATTGTTGTTATTGTAGTTGTTATTAAACAGTTTAAAGATATTTACACAATAAAACTTGTCAAGAGCAAATACTTATGTGCTCTGTATCCTTTAACCATCGACTTTATTAATCTCTCGTACCTAAAGGTCTTTTATATTTGGACATGCGCCCTAATATAACCGACTAGGTTGAACGGAACGCGCCTCGCCAAAACGAGGCAAAGCTTTAAAAAAAAAATGACAATGTAGTTACACCTATAATTGCCGAAAATTGAAAGTCCCTAATCGCATAAATCTCTTGAGCATGCTTTATTACAAAACATCTCAGACCATGGAACTAGGCCAGTGCACGTATTATTCAGCAAGAAACACAGCAGTAGAAGATAAGAGCAAACATAAGAAAGTCTCTGTTTGGATGTACTTACTTTACTTACGTGTTTTTGGTAATGTGTATAAATGCCTCCAATATACCAAGAGAGATTTAAACCGTCAGATATTAACTTCATTGCTTCATAGACGTTGTGCTGTTCTAACACGAAGATTCTCGACTTTCATAATTAAGTTGTGGTCAACATTATAAAACGCGAGACACCGTTCATTATGGTAACATGGTCTCATACAAGCAGATTATCATATTCAGTTACGTACTGTTAGGTAGCAAGATATGTTGGGACTGGAGTGAAAGGTCAACATCCTTGAACAAATCGGTGTCAGTGTGTGTTGGTCGATTATAATATTAAATGTGTGAGAAAAGTACAAGTTCTGTGCTGACACGTGTGGTAGTCTATGTGTATGATTACTGTACCAGCAGATCACACAGTCACGTATGAAACAATCAACTAATGAGAGATTCAATATCAAGAAATTTAAAATAAAAAGGTAGTCCCAAAATATATTTTATTGTTATAGGTCCAGCTTTATAAGATATTGTTACCTTTACCCTCACTAACTCTGTAGCAAACCAAGTACCAATTTACAGCTAGGTAGCCTGGAGCATAAGGCTAAAATGTATAGAACCCGGAAACTTTACCTTGAGAAGAAAGTGTTGTAACCACTCTACCAATGAGACACTTTAATAAAAGATGTGAAGTGAATATCAGAATTGACGAACTAATGTAGGTAAGTTGTCAACTAAACCCATCATCAGCGCCGGATTATTCATTAGGCCCACTAGACACGGGCCTTGAGTCCCAGGCTTACAGGGGGCACCGTGAAATAAGCAACGTGTAAATTGTTTTGGGAGAAAATGTCAGGGCCCCAAAACAAAAAAACAAAAATTCACAACACATATTTACTTCCGATTTAAAATAAGTAATTAAAGTTCAGTAATACTCAAATAGTATTTAAAAAGGAATAGTTTCAATAAATATTTTTAGTGTGCTTAGTTCTTTTTTGTTACACACCTAGTGCTATTCAAAACGTTCCAGTTGGCAACACTGTCCCAAATATTAGTTGTTGACTGTTCTGAAAATCCCAAAGTGCGCGTTCGTTCAATTTTTGTTTGTTTGTTGTTTCGTTTAAAATAACGTGATTGATTAGAGATTTACATTTTCATTATTTAATTACAACACTTCCATATTTTTATTTTATCCTTATTGCAGTTTGGTTCTGTCGAGTGGACATTTTGTTGTGGTGCGTAGGTTTCTAATTATTAGAAGCCAGGGAAGCGGCCGTATTGCCGTTACGATTTCCAACTGTGGTGGAATTTGTGTCGTGTGCAACTTGCACACGGTACCTGTATTTTTTTCGCCCTTATCCGAGAAGGCTAGGAATCCGATGTCACTACCCAGGAGACCAGTTGGGGATGGGGGGAGGGGGGGGAGGTTGGAGAAATATAACATCATTAGCACCACTGGTTCTGAAAAATGTTTCCATAAATTATATTCCCTCAACTGGGAATCGAACCCGACACCACTAGAATACGTGGTGGACGCCATACCCCTTAGCCACTCCGACCCCCTATGTTAACATATTTAAGTTGAAGACAAGCAAACCAAAATTAAGTAATAAGTAATAGTTCAACGCGATTTATAACATAACTTCATCGATTTCACAAAAGCATTCGATCGAGTCTGGCATGAAGGCTTATGGCAAGTAATGAGAAAATTCAATTGTGATACCAACATCATAGATATCATTGAAGCACTATACAAGGACGCAAGCAGTGCTGTTTTTGCAAGCTACGACATTGGAGAATTTTTCAAAACAACTGTAGGAGTTCGTCAGGGATGTATCCTGTCCCCAGTGCTCTTTAATATATATCTAGAACATATTATGCAGGAGGTTCTCTACGATTATAAACAACCATATCGATTGGAGGCCGACCTCTTTGCAATCTATGTTTTGCTAATGATATCGAAATTACAGCTGGAACATAATCAGAACTTCTACACCTTACCTCTAGACTGGAGAAAATAAGAACGTATGTGATGGAAATTAATATAGAAAAAAGCAAGATATTGGTGAATAGCCATAAGAAACATGTTCCGACCAACATTATGTTAAATGGGCAAACGTTAGAAAAAGCTAACACCTTTACATATCTGGGGTCCACTATATGGAGTGATGGAAGATCAAGTAAAGAAATTAAGACAAGACTTGAGATGGCCTCAGCTGCCATGACAAGGCTGAATGTGATCTGGAAAAAAAAACATCAGTTTTCCTGTGAAGATCAAATTATAAAAATCACTTGTATTTTCTATTCTCTTGTATGGGTGTGAGTGCTGGACACTCACTGCAGATACGGAGCGAAGGATTCAGGCTTTCGAGCATAAATGTTATAGAAGAGTTTTGCGCATTTGCTATAAAGAGCACAAAACAAATGTCTATGTTAGAGAGAAAATAAACACCTATGCAGGCCACCAAGAACCACTTTTGTCAGTAGTGAAACGTCGAAAGCTTGCCTGGTTTGGGCATGTAACTCGTCATGACTCCCTATCGAAAACGATCCTCTAGGGAACAGTCGAGGGTAAACGGAGAAGAGGAAGGCAAAGAAAATCCTGGGCTTATAACATCAAAGAATGGGCAGAGCACGGTTTTTCCACACGTATACGCATTGCTGAGGATAGTGAGCAGTGGAGGACCCTGTCTGCTGATGCTTCCACCATGGCACCCCTACGACCCATGACGGGTTACGGGTTGAAATGATGAACAGGACCAACATAACTTCGTCCTATAGATTTTAATAACATAATAAAAACATTTGCAATACAAAAATCAAGAAAACGGTTAGTATAAATATGTCTCTATGACATTCTGATGTTTGTATGGATTGATACATTGTTTTGTACATATTATTACATGTTATTCCCACTGTCACGGATTTCCTCCCCTTAGCTCTGCAGTAGTGGTCCAACAGTGACCAAACCACTCAAGAGTAACTAATGTGGGTCTTCAAAGGTGTCTACCTTTGCACAAGATTACTCTTGGCTGAGTTGTAGATAGAAGGATAATGATGCTTCTACCTCAAAGTAGTTTCACTAGATGTTCAGAAAGCGAGAACGATGCTGCACCAGCTGAGCAAATGTTAACTCTAGTATCTGCCGTCAACGTTTGTGGAGATTTATGCAATAATTAACGTTAGCTCGTTCAAGCCCCCAGCTGAGTTAATTCATCTAAATTCATGTGATCATTATTTTCATTGGTTATCAGGTATGGATATATATATATATATATATATATATATATATATATATATATATATATATATATATATATATATATATATATATATATATATATATATATATATATATATTAGAATCGGAACTCACACATGTGCCCTACAATCTGTAATGATTAAAGCTGCAATAAAAAGGCCAGGTAGGACTAAAGTTTATTGACAATCAGTGGCAATCTGGCTAACAGTTTACCAGCACTACGTGAAGCCGAGTTAGCAGTTGTGGTCCAAGCCTTCAGATTTTTGCTCCTGGTTCATTAGGCACAATGCAAAGCCAGCTACTACTGGATCCACAACCAGGATTGAAACCTGTAACATGACAAGCCAAGTGTATGGTGCTTGTCCAATAAATACCACATGTCCTAATGTGTGTCTATGTCTTCAGTATGTGTATGTGAATGATGTGCTCATATTTCTGTTTACATACATGGGTCATAAAGTCATCACAACTTATGCCGTACATTACAAGTCATGAGTCATATAAAGACAAAAGGTAAGATAATGTAGACAAAAGTACATGATAGATCATTAGCCACATATACACTGGAAAGCCATATGATACAAACAGAGAACCCTATGGGTTCAGCCTTACAATCCTTCTCTGAAAAAAGCTAATAGCTTAATTGCGAATTATTTACCAGGCCTGAGAAGAACTTTCGCTTCACCGAAGGCTGGATAGGTTTTGGTTACATTTCAAGTATACCAATATTCCACTAGCTTATCAAGAATAGCGACAGAGTCATTCACAAGATATACATCAACCAACAATATATACATCTTAATGTTTAAGGTCGTGTTTTTCTATAACGAGTGTTCCTCCACCTTTGTAATATTTATGTCTGTGCGTATAAATATGAGCGCTTGTCGTAAATGTGGCAGTTAGAGAACGATTTACAGTCAAAGGGAAGGAATAAGGAGAGTTAGAAATGGGACGGTTCAGATAGAGTACAAAAGGGGATGCGCGAACAATGTTGCGCAGGACAGAGGTGAACGGTATTTTAGTGAATGCACGCTTTTCTCAGCGGGCAGTCCAGAAGGCGTGAGTCAGTGTGCAGATGGCACGTACGCTAGGAGCCATGTTGAAGGCAGTATTCAGATAGTTTAAGGGATGAATATTTCATGGACAAGAAGTAGTTGGGTAATGATTAACCCGAATTATTGAATAGGAGAAATTCTTGTCTAGAAGGAGAAAACCGTGTGAGTTAGTTATTATTCAGAAAGGAAAAGGTACGTAGGGTGAACTTTATTTCATATAGACAGTAGTCATGTTCCTCAGTGATAAAAGGGAAAACAACATCCCCGGAGAGGCCCGGTCTACCAATAGATAACCTGAACACTGAGATGATAGATAACAATAGACATAAGAAACTATAAGGAAGAAAGAACAGAACTAGAACACCTGCATGATCACTGATGGTTAAAAGGTCAGAAGGTGTACATTCGATACTGAGCGAGAGAGAGTAAGGAAAGAAAAAACTTACATTGTATATTCTATGCTGGACCAAATGTGGAGGTCAGAGCAGACAGCAATGATCTTCTCATATGTAAAATAAACAGTATTCACATTACCATTGCGTTATCACATCACGTGCTGTGTGTGTGTGTGTGACTGTTGTGGTTAAACAGCAAGTCAATGCTAACCACAGAGGTAAGCGAACCTGGACAGACATTGTCACATAACAGTCTTCATAATACAAAGAATCACGGGCTGTCACATCTCATCAATTTTGGTGCCGTGACCAACCTCTAACAGCAGCACACACACATTGTTTCTAAAACAGGAGTTCAACAACTATGCTTTATGCTGTCATCTCTCCTCGCTTCAGGCAGAAGACATGGATACGTTTGACGCTGTAACAGATTTCAACAACCACGAACGACAGATAGCCCTGATAATATAGAATAACACAGACAGAAAATATCATAATACATTTTCGGATCTGTGACAGACCGCACCAACTACAGACGGCAGAGTACAACGAACAAAAAAAGAAAAAAATGTCATATTTTCGTTTCGATAACATGAAAAAAACAGAGTGACAACAGTGCAAGTTGTAAACACAGAACAATGTGAACATTATCGGAACCAGCCAATCAAAAGACGCCACCCCGAAAACCAAGTCAGAATTTTCTTCTTTCAAATCGAACTACATTAGAATAAGTTGCAACAACAAGGCAAAGTACGCCACACATTATACAATTAAAGAGTAGAGACCAACCTCAGCCAGCATTGAAATCAGTCATTCACCAAGACAAAGTACAACACACGCACTGGTTGATGACAGACTTCAAGAACCACAGACGGCAGAACAACGCAGAATTGCAGTTTTACAGCATACGAAGAAAAACAGTACGGTCAAAGTGTAAACAGAAGAAGTGACAGGTTGGGAACCACTCAACCAGAAACGCCAGTTCAGAAATCAAGTCAAGATTTTCTTTCTTCACGCCTGCACGAGAGGGGTTCGCAGAAACACAGCAGGTACAATATTCACTGTCCTGTAACGCCAGCTCAGAAACAGACGGTCAGGTCAACATGTATCGCTCATCAAGTAGTCTTAAGACAGAGGTCATAGAGTGCAGTACAGTAACCGATTCGCGGATAGAAGCCTTTGTGTGTAGCAAAAGTGTGTAGTCCGGATGGTATAAAAATAAAACAATAGTGTTTGTTAAAAAGAAAAGTCGGTCACGCGCGGGCAACATCGCGACAAAACGAGTACTCCAACGTAGACATCTTAATTAATTAGTTTAATTAGACATTGTTGTATTATTATTCTTGCCTTATTAATTAGACATTATAGTAATATTATTGTTATTATTATTATTACTGTTGTTTAATTACTATTATTATCATTATTATTAGCATTGTAGTCTCACTAATATTGAATTATAACAGTGTATGCATAATTTTTTTTGGTAACTGTAACATTATATTTTTTTTTCAGGAAACCCAAGACTAATAGAAAAATTTCTATTCATTTTCAGGTGCAAGTTAGTTTAACTTAACGGTAGAAATAAGTAACTATTTTTCAGTTTGTGATGATGGCACAGGCCGAACAGACACAGTATAACATGCAAGACAGTCAGACTTTGGCCCTCATAAAGACGATTACCGACACATTAGCCAACAGTGATAAATACGCAAATATAAAAGGTAATATAGACTTATTTTCAGGTGACCCACATGCATGCCGTAAGGGGCTTACAGACATTGACAAATATGCAGTGTCAATAATAGCAGATGAATTGGAGAAAGTTAAAATTGCGATTTTTTCATCTGTTGATCTGATCACAGACTCTATCAGAAGGCAGTTAGACACATTACTTAATGAAAGAGATCTTCAAGCAGAGTCTAAATCGTACGATACAAAAAGGAAAGGACATTGTCACACTTGTGATAGAGAAAACAAGGACACAAACAAAATCCTAGAAACAGCGGATGTACGAGCACACTGGAACACACTTAATAAAAGAAGAATAAGAATGGCGGTCAGAAATTTTGTGGCAGAAGTTAGAAAAGGGAAGTCCATAGAAATAAATAACATCAACAGAGCAAACCAACAGAAGTGCCAGATAAGAACACAGAACGGTTGGGAAATGAAGGTAGAACCGGTAGGAGTGTGGAGAAACATAATAGGATCTGATCAGCAAAATATTACAATAAAGGAAGAAGGTAATAGGAATAGACCATGGACAAGTCAGGTTAGGACAACATTCGAGAAACAGGAAAACATAAAGAGAGACAGGGTCAGCGTTGGTACACAAGAACCAGAAACACATGAAACACAGATGATTAGTGCCGGAACACAAACTGAGATAGATACTGTAGCGTCACACTTGGGGCCAGCACACAATGAGAAAGAGAAAGTCTAAGATTCCACTCAGTGTAAAAAGGATGAACCTACAAACTGCTAAAGAAGTAGTGATACCACAGCACAGGGATAGCATCGAGGTAAACAATAAGAAGGATGAACCGATGCAGTCGACCAGAGAAAAAAGTCGACAGACAGATAATGAAGCAGAATATAGCAGTAGACGGAGATGGTCGTCAGAATTGGTGTCGACTGACTCAGACAGTGTAGGATCTGACGAGAGTGACGGTAGTCACAGACACAAAAGTACTTATAGAAGAGGAGAGAATAGTAGAAGAAGTAAGGAAGAAAGGAGCAAATGTGGAGATAGTAGTAGAGAAAGGGAGTTGTCAGTATACAATCTGGAGAAAATAATAGCGGACAATGCAGAAATGTGGATGCGACATGCAGCGACAATCACGCAGACTGAATGGAGGGAGGCGTATAAACGACAAATTGAAGACTCGGAGAAAAGAAAGACGAAACAGGAGGGTGTAAGTACAGTACAAGAAAAGTACCAGCTTGACATAGAATCAGAATTCGATTCGTCAAGTGGGGAGGATAGAGTTATGGGCCCCGACGAAATTGGATACAGGTCGGATGAGCTCGAGCATATAACGGACGACGAAGGTCGTAGAATTTATTGGCCGAAAAATGAGAATAGTGATCTTGGACGTATAAATCAGATAAAGACGGAGAACATTACCAAAAAGGTTGAGCCAAATGTGGTTCTATGGCGCTCGGAGAGGTCTAAATTCTTGGAAAAATTGAGAAAGAATCCGATTAAAGCGGATGAACCAAATATCGACGAGGTGAAGAAGGTAATAGAAGCTACCATAAAGCGGCCTGATTTTAACTTCTCGGGAGCCATGCTATGGAGCGTGCTGGAGCAGAAGTATCAGACATACTTTCCACAAACTAAAACTGAGGTAAATATGGTTCTGACGAAAATGTTAAATGACGCAAACAGGAAAAGGTTGATAGAAAAGGCAGAGCAGGCAAATCGTCATCAAGGTCGGAAGAGAAATAAAGGAAGAAGAAAAAATAGATATTGATAAACACATTTCGTTGGAAAGGCATAGGGACAAGGAAGTCACTATAGCTAACATAGCGGAGTTTATGAGTAAGTGAAGTAGAGGGGGAGATGAGAGATAAAGGTCATGAAAAATGACGAGGATATTATGTGGGAAGAAGAAGAGCCATAAGAGATGGCGAAAGTAAGAGTGAGTAATTGAGATATTGGACGGGGAGTATTAAGGGCCATGGGAGATGGCGAAAACAAGAGAATCGCTTGGATAAATAAGTATGGGAAAATTGAGAGTCACGTAGAAGTGACGGAGTATGGAGAAGCCACAGGAAGGATGGCACAGACATTTAGAAGAGATAGTTCTAGAAGGAACTTATGTAGAAGTAAGAAGCCATGGAGCATATGGCAAAGATAGAGATTTTTGCGGCAGTAGCCGAGTCTTATGAAGGCTTTGGGGAGAAATCATATTTTTTTTCTCCGTAATATATGAAGAGAAGAGAATTGTGTTGAGAACGTTCCAGGGAGTTAACGAAAAACATATAAAAACGTTAAGTGCGGCGTTTGCCAGACTACAAATGTGAATCTATGGAGGGTAACCCTCACCGAACAGATACAGTAGAAATTTAGACATGGGGAGACAGTGTTGTGGAGAAGGAAAGAGGAGATAGCACAAAGAGAAGTTCCAGGAAAGGAACGAAAAACATTAAAAAAAACGTTAAGTGCGGTGTTTATCAGACTACACATGTGAGTCTATTGAGGATAACCCTCACCGAACATATATAACAGAAATTCAGACACTGGGAGACAGTGTTGTGGAAAAGGAAGTCAAGTGACAGGTCAGCAGCAGAAAAATACGCAAGTAGGTCAAAGCGACAACGCGGTTTAAGATAGGTAGACCAAAGAAATTTCAAATATTTCCGCGTAGGAGATTACGGACAAAGGTCTAGTTAGAAAAGGGTGGACGGAAGTATGGCAATTCAGTGTTGCCATGATGGTAAATGGCTCACGCCATCATGAACTATTTATATAGGGAGACATGACAGAAGACATGTTTGGCTTTATACGAGAGAATAGGAAGGCCAGATAATTCACACCAGGTGTGTGGTGACAGAAGATAATACTATACGAGGAGTTTACGTGTATGACAACAGGAGTGACTGGATGTGTAAAAGGAAATAAACTTTGTATGGATAAGTACACAGTTGGCAGAATGTGAGTGAAAATGATAAGGGTTAAGAACAGTCATAAATGTGAAGAGGAAAGGTCACTTAAGAAAAGTGACGGGAAAAGAGTTATTCCTCAGTTTTGTTATGATAATATGTTGTAACATAAGAAAATAATGACATGTTATGAGAAAAAAATAATAATGACCACTAAGAAAGTGGAATGTATAACATGTCTAAAAAAGTATGTTTTTTGAAATCATGTAACGTGAGCAGATAGGACAAAGCAAAGATGAGTGGTCGTAAATGGGAACGAGATGTTGATGAATGTACGTTCCCAGTACAATTTAATTGAGTTGTGTAAAAGTAAATTGTCCTTTGACACAGATAGTAATTGGTAATGTGCTGAGCTAGGGTTGTAGCAGCACATTGCTAAGGATATTGTTTTTGTTTTGATACATAGTTAAGTACAATAATGGCTGGTACAGTCATTAAAATAAATTTTTTCTCCTACGGATAAATAATTTATTTTTAAGGGAGAAAGGGAGATAATGTGGCAGTTAGAGAACGATTTACAGTCAAAGGGAAGGAATAAGGAGAGTTAGGAATGGGACGGTTCAGATAGAGTACAAAAGGGGATGCGCGAACAATGTTGCGCAGGACAGAGGTGAACGGTATTTTAGTGAATGCACGCTTTTCTCAGCGGGCAGTTCAGAAGGCGTGAGTCAGTGTGCAGATGGCACGTACGCTAGGAGCCATGTTGAAGGCAGTATTCAGATAGTTTAAGGGATGAATATTTCATGGACAAGAAGTAGTTGGGTAATGATTAACCCGAATTATTGAATAAGAGAAATTCTTGTCTAGAAGGAGAAAACCGTGTGAGTTAGTTATTATTCAGAAAGGAAAAGGTACGTAGGGTGAACTTTATTTCATATAGACAGTAGTCATGTTCCTCAGTGATAAAAGGGAAAACAACATCCCCGGAGAGGCCCGGTCTACCAATAGATAACCTGAACACTGAGATGATAGATAACAATAGACATAAGAAACTATAAGGAAGAAAGAACAGAACTAGAACACCTGCATGATCACTGATGGTTAAAAGGTCAGAAGGTGTACATTCGATACTGAGCGAGAGAGAGTAAGGAAAGAAAGAACTTACATTGTATATTCTATGCTGGACCAAATGTGGAGGTCAGAGCAGACAGCAATGATCTTCTCATATGTAAAATAAACAGTATTCACATTACCATTGCGTTATCACATCACGTGCTGTGTGTGTATGTGACTGTTGTGGTTAAACAGCAAGTCAATGCTAACCACAGAGGTAAGCGAACCTGGACAGACATTGTCACATAACAGTCTTCATAATACAAAGAATCACGGGCTGTCACATAAACATACTTGTCTGGAATATCTTTTTTTTTTGTATTTAATACATTATGTTGCTAATTTGACGAATGGCACTTTTCAGCACTGACGACACATTTTGGTGCGCAAATCCACGATATCAGTGCGAGGGTAACTTTGTACTAGCAATTAGAGTGACAGACCATATAAATATTTACTGCTTTATAACTCGTTGCTGGTGGAAAGTTTTTTTAAAAAAATATATTAATAAAATACAATAAAAAAACATTCAAATGTTATAACATGCATATAATGTACATGATGAACTTATATTATTTGTAAGTAAATAAATTTTGATTTATTTAGACTTTGATTCATCGCTATGGGACGCCATTGAGACAATTTTTCATTGTGTGACCCATTCTTTCAGCGGAGAGTCTTATAGCAGGACTTTTTATTCCATTTTCTTCTTTTGATTTTCGTTGATTGTTGAATTTCTTGTATTTATTCATTCTTTTTGGTTTTGTAGTTTCTTTGCTTTATTATTGCTCTTCATCTGTGTTTATATATATTATGTATTTATAGTCTATAATCTATATTTATTGTATTTGTTGCCTGTTTGTAACTGTGGCTGACGAAGGTTAAAACCCGAATCGTCAATTGTTTCCTGTGCACTATTTATTTGTAAAACTGATTCAATACCGTTTTATTTACATGACATTAATGGCCAAAAATTAGAAAATTAGTTATATTAGACCAGATTTTCCAGGTGGACCTTTGTAAGAAGCCCTTTTAAACAAATTATGAATCGGACTCGTTGTTTTTTTTCAAACAAATTAATAAGCCATAATAAGTCAAAAAGATTAGTTACTCTTGGTTTAATGGAAATAGTACATTAGTTCATCATAATACCAAGAACTAACAGTCCAGGAAATTACAAAAAACATATATTTTTTTGTGTGCATTACCGAAATCGCAGAATAGAAGTCGAAATAAGTCAGGTGCCCATCGAATCAACAAACTTAGGGAAGAGACGAAGTCAGCATGTATAGTTTGTTAGTTTTACGTTGAACAACAAAACTGTGAAACTAGAAACACAGATTTAAATCAATGTCAGCGGGAATTTAGTGCAAAAGCGGAGGGAAAACACTTAAAGAAACTGACTTAGAAAATGTAAAATTAGGTGACAGATTTCTTAGAAAATGAAAAAACGTAAGGAGCGAATAAAGCATGAAAATTGTGATAGAAATGAACAAAAATTGCAATGGTGATTAATTTCAAAGAAAGTGTATACATTTAAAAATACAGTTAGTCTGAAAATTCTAAGATTTATTATTACATATAAGAACTTAAATAGTGAAGCGGACCGATCATAACCGTTCCTCGGTTTAAATAAAGGTGACCCGATAAACTAAAAAAACCACGCCTGAGCGTTGCTCTGGCACGGCGATTTGGAATTTTGGCAATCAGAGCGTTGGTCTGGAGTCAAAAAGAGTAAAATAAGAGAAAACAAGAATGCATTCAGGAATTTTATGGCAGAAGTTAGAAAAGGGACGTCCATATAAATAAATAACATCAACATAGCAAACCAACAGAAGTGCCATAGGAAAGAACACAGAAGACGGTTTGGGAAATGAAGGTGTAAACCGCTAGGAGTGTGGAGAAACATAATAGGATCTGGTCAGCAAACATGTCACAATAAAAGGAGAAGGAATCATAGGAAAGACCATGGACAAGACAGGTTAGGATTCAACAGTCCAGAAAAAACAGGAAAACATAAAGAGAGAACAGGGTCAGCGTTGGTAACACAAAGAACAGAAAAGTTATGAAACACAGAATCAACAGGAGCCGATTGAAGCATTGGAGGATAACGAAAACACAAACTGAGATTGATACTGTAACGTCAGGATGGGGAGTGAGCACTAGTTAAATGAGAAAGACGCATGTAGAGAAAAATGAAACATTGTCAATGAGTTAAGACAATACAGGAAGAAAGTCTAAGTTTGTTCCACTCAGTGTAAAAAGGATGAACCTACAAACTGCTAAAGAAGTAGTGATACCACAGCACAGGGATAGCATCGAGGTAAACAATAAGAAGGATGAACCGATGCAGTCGACCAGAGAAAAAAGTCGACAGACAGATAATGAAGCAGAATATAGCAGTAGACGGAGATGGTCGTCAGAATTGGTGTCGACTGACTCAGACAGTGTAGGATCTGACGAGAGTGACGGTAGTCACAGACACAAAAGTACTTATAGAAGAGGAGAGAATAGTAGAAGAAGTAAGGAAGAAAGGAGCAAATGTGGAGAAAGTAGTAGAGAAAGGGAGTTGTCAGTATACAATCTGGAGAAAATAATAGCGGACAATGCAGAAATGTGGAAGCGACATGCAGCGACAATCACGCAGACTGAATGGAGGGAGGCGTATAAACGACAAATTGAAGACTCGGAGAAAAGAAAGACGAAACAGGAGGGTGTAAGTACAGTACAAGAAAAGTACCAGCTTGACATAGAATCAGAATTCGATTCGTCAAGTGGGGAGGATAGAGTTATGGGCCCCGACGAAATTGGATACAGGTCGGATGAGCTCGAGCATATAACGGACGACGAAGGTCGTAGAATTTATTGGCCGAAAAATGAGAATAGTGATCTTGGACGTATAAATCAGATAAAGACGGAGAACATTACAAAAAAGGTTGAGCCAAATGTGGTTCTATGGCGCTCGGAGAGGTCTAAATTCTTGGAAAAATTGAGAAAGAATCCGATTAAAGCGGATGAACCAAATATCGACGAGGTGAAGAAGGTAATAGAAGCTACCATAAAGCGGCCTGATTTTAACTTCTCGGGAGCCATGCTATGGAGCGTGCTGTGAGTGAGTAATTGAGATATTGGACGGGGAGTATTAAGGGCCATGGGAGATGGCGAAAACAAGAGAATCACTTGGATAAATAAGTATGGGAAAATTGAGAGTCACGGAGAAGTGACGGAGTATGGAGAAGCCACAGGAAGGATGGCACAGACATTTAGAAGAGATAGTTCTAGAAGGAACTTATGTAGAAGTAAGAAGCCATGGAGCATATGGCAAAGATAGAGATTTTTGCGGCAGTAGCCGAGTCTTATGAAGGCTTTGGGGAGAAATCATATTTTTTTTCTCCGTAATATATGAAGAGAAGAGAATTGTGTTGAGAACGTTCCAGGGAGGGAACGAAAAACATATAAAAACGTTAAGTGTGGCGTTTGCCAGACTACAAATGTGAATCTATGGACGGTAACCCTCACCGAACATATACAGTAGAAATTTAGACATGGGGAGACAGTGTTGTGGAGAAGGAAAGAGGAGATAGCACAAAGAGAAGTTCCAGGGAAGGAACGAAAAACATTAAAAAAAAACGTTAAGTGCGGTGTTTATCAGACTACACATGTGAGTCTATTGAGGATAACCCTCACCGAACATATATAACAGAAATTCAGACACTGGGAGACAGTGTTGTGGAAAAGGAAGTCAAGTGACAGGTCAGCAGCAGAAAAATACGCAAGTAGGTCAAAGCGACAACGCGGTTTAAGATAGGTAGACCAAAGAAATTTCAAATATTTCCGCGTAGGAGATTACGGACAAAGGTCTAGTTAGAAAAGGGTGGACGGAAGTATGGCAATTCAGTGTTGCCATGATGGTAAATGGCTCACGCCATCATGAACTATTTATATAGGGAGACATGACAGAAGACATGTTTGGCTTTATACGAGAGAATAGGAAGGCCAGATAATTCACACCAGGTGTGTGGTGACAGAAGATAATACTATACGAGGAGTTTACGTGTATGACAACAGGAGTGACTGGATGTGTAAAAGGAAATAAACTTTGTATGGATAAGTACACAGTTGGCAGAATGTGAGTGAAAATGATAAGGGTTAAGAACAGTCATAAATGTGAAGAGGAAAGGTCACTTAAGAAAAGTGACGGGAAAAGAGTTATTCCTCAGTTTTGTTATGATAATATGTTGTAACATAAGAAAATAATGACATGTTATGAGAAAAAAATAATAATGACCACTAAGAAAGTGGAATGTATAACATGTCTAAAAAAGTATGTTTTTTGAAATCATGTAACGTGAGCAGATAGGACAAAGCAAAGATGAGTGGTCGTAAATGGGAACGAGATGTTGATGAATGTACGTTCCCAGTACAATTTAATTGAGTTGTGTAAAAGTAAATTGTCCTTTGACACAGATAGTAATTGGTAATGTGCTGAGCTAGGGTTGTAGCAGCACATTGCTAAGGATATTGTTTTTGTTTTGATACATAGTTAAGTACAATAATGGCTGGTACAGTCATTAAAATAAATTTTTTCTCCTACGGATAAATAATTTATTTTTAAGGGAGAAAGGGAGATAATGTGGCAGTTAGAGAACGATTTACAGTCAAAGGGAAGGAATAAGGAGAGTTAGGAATGGGACGGTTCAGATAGAGTACAAAAGGGGATGCGCGAACAATGTTGCGCAGGACAGAGGTGAACGGTATTTTAGTGAATGCACGCTTTTCTCAGCGGGCAGTTCAGAAGGCGTGAGTCAGTGTGCAGATGGCACGTACGCTAGGAGCCATGTTGAAGGCAGTATTCAGATAGTTTAAGGGATGAATATTTCATGGACAAGAAGTAGTTGGGTAATGATTAACCCGAATTATTGAATAAGAGAAATTCTTGTCTAGAAGGAGAAAACCGTGTGAGTTAGTTATTATTCAGAAAGGAAAAGGTACGTAGGGTGAACTTTATTTCATATAGACAGTAGTCATGTTCCTCAGTGATAAAAGGGAAAACAACATCCCCGGAGAGGCCCGGTCTACCAATAGATAACCTGAACACTGAGATGATAGATAACAATAGACATAAGAAACTATAAGGAAGAAAGAACAGAACTAGAACACCTGCATGATCACTGATGGTTAAAAGGTCAGAAGGTGTACATTCGATACTGAGCGAGAGAGAGTAAGGAAAGAAAGAACTTACATTGTATATTCTATGCTGGACCAAATGTGGAGGTCAGAGCAGACAGCAATGATCTTCTCATATGTAAAATAAACAGTATTCACATTACCATTGCGTTATCACATCACGTGCTGTGTGTGTATGTGACTGTTGTGGTTAAACAGCAAGTCAATGCTAACCACAGAGGTAAGCGAACCTGGACAGACATTGTCACATAACAGTCTTCATAATACAAAGAATCACGGGCTGTCACATAAACATACTTGTCTGGAATATCTTTTTTTTTTGTATTTAATACATTATGTTGCTAATTTGACGAATGGCACTTTTCAGCACTGACGACACATTTTGGTGCGCAAATCCACGATATCAGTGCGAGGGTAACTTTGTACTAGCAATTAGAGTGACAGACCATATAAATATTTACTGCTTTATAACTCGTTGCTGGTGGAAAGTTTTTTTAAAAAAATATATTAATAAAATACAATAAAAAAACATTCAAATGTTATAACATGCATATAATGTACATGATGAACTTATATTATTTGTAAGTAAATAAATTTTGATTTATTTAGACTTTGATTCATCGCTATGGGACGCCATTGAGACAATTTTTCATTGTGTGACCCATTCTTTCAGCGGAGAGTCTTATAGCAGGACTTTTTATTCCATTTTCTTCTTTTGATTTTCGTTGATTGTTGAATTTCTTGTATTTATTCATTCTTTTTGGTTTTGTAGTTTCTTTGCTTTATTATTGCTCTTCATCTGTGTTTATATATATTATGTATTTATAGTCTATAATCTATATTTATTGTATTTGTTGCCTGTTTGTAACTGTGGCTGACGAAGGTTAAAACCCGAATCGTCAATTGTTTCCTGTGCACTAGTAATGTTTAACAGACCTATAGACTATAAACTAGGATAGATTAGTAATACTGATAGAGATGGACTGACTGGAGCAGAAATACAACGCTGTCACATAGGTTTTTTGAGATTATTAATATATGTCATAGTGGTATGAGAAGGATTGTTGAAACCATTACCTAAGACAATAAATAGTTTGACAACAAATACGATTTCAAGTAAGCAGACACTACACATCAAACCCCAACAATTGACTAAAGAGATTACAGTTATATAACTACGGGTAGAAAAATAAAGCAGTCCACCAACAACGAACGAAAACCGTAAAACAAGAGAGACAGTTTATCACTGACATATCAAATAAAACAACACAGTCAAACAATAAATAATCCAATAGAAGAATTACTTATTGATATTTTAGACACCATACGTCAAATTGTCATTGATAAAGTCATAAATCAGCTGGAGTTATGGAAGACCACACTATCGGTAGACACAAGAGGAAACGAAAAAACACATGGATTTTCATGTCAGGTAGTACTACTTTTAACGACACGTCGACACACTATCAATAATAGATATAGAGGTAAAATCGTTACGCTTAAAAAATACAAGTAAATAAGTATATGGATTGAACAAGCAGAAACACTTGAATAAACCTTACGATGTGACGGTCAGACAGGCAGCTAGCGGTCTTTCAGAGAAATAGACCTATTTATGGCTAATATATAAGTCCCTCCCCACCCCACATAATTAAATAAAAAAGGACAGAAATAACAGTACATCAAAATGTAATAAAAATGCGCACAATATGCCCCGCATGTAACCGAGATATTACACCTCTTGTCAGGTTTTGACCGGATGTCGAATCTCAGAAATAAGTGAAACAAAAAGAAAAAAACAAAACTTAACCATGTGATAGTTTATGCAGCAGAGACAGACAAGTTAGGGGAAAGCATCCTATTTACTTCTAAAGGGAAACAATTTAATTATTAATAAAAATCAAAACAAATAATATAATTTCATTATCTTTTTAACTTTGTGAATTGTAAAGATAAAACTCTAGAAGGCATAAATAACTCACTTATTTTAAGTATTACATTTTTTATATTGTTACAATTTTGTTGTGTGCCTTATGTTTAGAGTTAAAAGACTTTATAAAATTTGGAGTTCGATGCACAAGTTAAAGTAGTGAACACTTTTTTGCTTTGCCACTTTCAATGGGAATCAGACTATTCTCTTTACCGTTAAGCTCGCAAATCACGGCTGTTTGTGGCCTATACCAGAGCGCTCTTTTAGTTTCGGTGACCGGAATTCTGACACCAGGTATAAAATTTTGTGTGCACCGTAAAAGACTTTAAGTTTTTGGCGGGGAAAATCAGCTGATGTGTGAGTAAAATCAGTAAAATATAAATCATTACACACTCGTTCTGGATAAACACAGCGCTAAAATTCTTTTGTGTACTATAACTTTGTTCTATGTTCTATTTTGATTGCATTTTTATTTGTTTGAAATTAGTTTTGACGGAGTTACAGACTTTTGAAAACAGCGTCATCATTTAAGGAAATTCATAAAATAAGTAATCTTTTTATTAATTTAATATCTAAAAATCGGCCCATTCGTTTGAGTTTATAATTATAAAGACTTCTCGAAGGGAAGCTAAAGATTATTTCCACATACTTTTTTTTTTGGTTTCATATCTTGAGAATGTGTGGTAGTCAGTTTTGTGAGTGTGGCATTACAAGAACAAGCATATTGTCACCAGATTTTATAGCATTTAAATCCCTTTAAACGCATTCCTGATACCCACAAATCTTAAATAAGGTAGTAAAAAAATAACTTTTTGTAAAGCACCATCTGTTTTTGCATTTTCATTCATTTATAATGATATTTAGCTACGTATATAAGCGTCAGAAAACATGTAAAGCTATAGATAGATTACTTCCACATAATTTGATCTATCTTTCAAGTCTTGTTAATCTTCTATTTATAATATGAATTTTTTTTTAATTGTGTGTGAGATAAGGACTGTTCCATTGGTGTTCTTTGGTAGACAATCCTGTGCACACGACGGCTGCCAGCGAATTCTAAGTAACTGTTTGTATATCTTCTTTCATTCAAAGTTACAATGCAGGTAGTAAATTTAGAGAAACCAAATTCTAAATCTAATACCATCCTTTTATCAATGGCTAGAGTCAGAGATACATATGATAATTTAGAAATATTTATGAATGGCATGAAAGCTCAGATAGAGTCACTAAAATATTTAGAGTGGGATGGTAAACAAGTTGTTGTTTTCTTATTCGGGGATTATTTCCTTGTTTTGCTGGAGACACCACAGACATGGGTATATTCCTTGAGCTCCAGACAAACCAAACATTTTCATCAAAGACATCCAGAGAGCATACAACTTGCAAACCAAGAAGTTTGGCCATGTTGATAAGAGATTACAATAGATATATGAAATATGGGAAAGGGAATAAAAGGCAAGTGGCACATTACCATAATTGTTTACACAAACCAATGTTAGAGATTGAAATTGAAAATGTAGCTCCTCCTTACCTTCATATTTTATTAGGCATTGTTTTGAAACACCACAGACTTCTAGAACAGGTAGCTGATACAATAGACGCAAAGATATTTGAGAATTCGCAAGAGATACATGCAAACATTAGTACTTTTAAGAACTTGAAGAGATTTAGTAGGAACTGGAAATAGGCAGAAGAATTAGGAGCTAAAATTGAATTTTTCAGGTAGGTATTGAACTTTGTGAGGATAAGGAGGAGACAGATAATTTTAAAGTTAGACTTGAAAATGCACAAGATGCGCTGGCCAAACTTCAGTTTCAAGATCTGTGTACTAGGTCTGGTCCAGTTTGCTCACACATGGACAAGGTACTAGCCAAACACAAAATCATACAACAGGCTTATAATAGCAGAGCATTTATAGGGAATCACTGCCACAGATATCTCACACAAAAAGTTTATAAAGATCTTACAAGAGCAATCATTACACAAACACTGAAAATTACAGACAAACAAGATATAACTAACATAGCTTTTATTGCCCAAGAACAATTCAACTCACTGAAAGAAGCATTTGAGAAAGTACACAACAAAATATCACACAGTAAACCAATTAGTAAAGAATCAATGACAGCATCGATAGAGACTTATATGTCTTTGATCAGAAAGCTATTCCCTAGTAAGACAATTCATAAACAGCACATATTAGAAAAACATTGCGCAGACTGGATCAGAACTCATGATGTATGATTGAGATAATTGTTAGCTCTCATGTTCTGGGGACAATTGGGTGTGTTATTTTAAGGTTATAAATGTGGACATGCAATTTAAACTTTCAATAATTAATGTTTGACGCATGAAACCAAAACAAAACTTTGATATCCATTTTCTGCAGGTTTTCTACTTTTGATTTCTGTAATTTGTTATGCATGTTGATTGTGACCGTCTTAGTGTAAACTGAATTAGAAACAAACCATAACAAAATGTAAAAAAAAACCGTAAATTTTACACTATTTCAGACTATTATATCTTCTGTTCTAATTGTGATAAAATGTTTGTTCTTGTTCTAAAATTTACTCTAACATTTCTAGTCTAGCTTTACGCAAAATTAAAGCCGGTATTTATAATAATAAAGTACCGGTAGCATAAAAGCAATTCAAACATGTTTTGGGGACAATTGGGTGTGTTTTTTTATGGTAATAAATGTGGACTTGCAATTTAAACTTTCAATAATTAATGTTTGACGCATGAAACCAAAACAAATCTTTGATATCCATTTTCTGCATGTTTTCTACTTTTGATTTCTGTAATTTGTTATGCATGTTGATTGTGACCGATTGAGTGAAAATTGCATTATAAACAAACCATAACAAAATATATAAAAAACGTAAATTTTACACTATTTCAGACTATTATATCTTCTGTTCTAATTGTGATAAAATGTTTGTTCTTGTTCTAAAATTTACTCTAACATTTCTAGTCTAGCTTTACGCAAAATTAAAGCCGGTATTTATAATAAAAAAGTAGCCTAAAAGCATTAATTAAACCCTATCAAAAGTAAACATCGCCACATGTTTTTCCCATTAGGAAGCTGACCACGTGACCTCTGTCAAGTGGGCTATAAATAGCGCGGTCGGGGAAAAAGGGGAAATAACTAAAAGATCGCTCGCAAACAGCCGTGAAATGTGCGAGCCGAAAAGTTTCATCGGCGCCAAATAGCGCATTCGACAATCTTTTAAACACATGTTCTTACTTACTATTTTCTCTTCTACCCTGGGGGCCGAAGTGACTAAGAAGTATGGCGTCCGCCTCTAATTATAAAGGTGTAGGGTTCGGTTCCCAGTCTAAGGAATATTTATGACGGAACGTTTTCAGAACCACTGGGTCCTAATCATGTCATACTCCCGATGATCCCCTGTGTAGTGTGATTGGAGGCCTAGCCTTCTCGGATAAGGACGAACAAATAGTAGGTTCCGAGTGCAAATAGCACACGTTAAAAATTCCCTGGCAATTTGAAATCGTAAACAGTAGGCCTTACGGCCCTTGCCCTAGCAGAATTTACAAAATTAGGAAAACCTATCCGATAAAAAAATATTTATAGAATGTATGATTCCTAAATACACATATTTTGAATTCTCATCTGTGCTTTGGTGTTCGTGCACTGTGCTGATATCCTCCTTGAGATCTAAGGGAGGAGATCGGAGCTCTGATGGAGTTGTCCGTGTGCAGTGAATATGGTCCTTAAAACCAAACGACACAAACCTTTTCCACCTTAGGATGTAGAGATTAGCAAGAGAGAGCGCCATGTTATCATGTAAACTGCTTCCAGTCCAGTCCTCGGTCCTTCAGGGATTGTTTAATGTTGTCCTCCCAGCAAACTATGTGTCGTCCTGGAGATCTGGATCCCTGGCTATTGTCTTCCCATATGTGTCGTGGCAGCCGTTCTTCTCCAATACTACAGACGTGACCAAACCACAGTAACTGGGATTGTTCCACTCGGCTTTGAACGACCAGTACTATTGTAAATAAGCACAGACAAAAAATGTGACAAAGGAAGAGAAACAGCGGTTACAGAAAAACACATTCGTAATGAAGTTTTTGTTTTTGGATGTACGACAACATTATTTTTTTACTTTCGTAATTTACTGGTGGTCCTCCAAACACCAAGAGATGTATAACCCGTCAGCTACTAAATTCATTACATCTAAGATACAGTGTTGTTCTGACTTTGATAAGTTGATTCTCGACTTACATGATTTAGAAAGTAGCCCATATTCATTACGGTGACAAGGCTGCATACAAGCAGATTATTTGTTTCTCTGGAATTGGAGGAATGGTCTACCTAGCTCTACAAACTCCACGCCAAGTCACAGTTAATTTAATAAAGAGACGAAACAATTAAAAGCATAGACTAACCAATTTGCCTTATCTAAATTTATTCGTCTTTCTAACGTATGTAATAATTGTTTTCTGTGCCAATATGGATTCGACATTTGCAGCAAATTAACGCACAAACATTGTTCTCGTGTACACAAGACAGGGATCCTCACAAAGACACGTAGCAGCCGAGTTCTCTATGAATCCAGACGTTTGGGACACGCTGTAAATAATTCAACTAAAATATTCCAAACGTAGTAGCGTTAGTGAGAAACAAAGTTGTGGAATGGAAGAGAGAACGACCAGTTCTTATTCTAATCCAAAGCAAAGAAAACAAAATTGAGTCTAAAAATGATAAGTGGAGACTCAATCAGAAACTATACCAAGAATAAAAATGTTGGTTGACAAGACAAAGAATCAAGGGATATAACTAATACGTTTAAATGTATTCTGATAAATGTTTTGTTAAAATTATTATACAAAAAAACTGTGTTATGTACCAAATCATTTTTTCTTTACGACACATTAATTAACCTGTTTGTGACGTTAGTCCTATTTATTCGTTCCATTTGTTTCTGCCCACTTTCACATAGTTACATAAATTATTCACTAAACGACCTAGAATATAGTCAACATTATTGTATCATGGACACCCAACAGATAGATATTCCCACACTACTAATTTTCTTAACGAAAGTGTGTAAATAGTAAAGATAGAGGGCTGAACTTTTCAAACATACAAAACAAAATCATCACAGGCAGTAATTAAAATGTACGAGTTTTCATTCCACGCATCAGTTTGGAGCCAATAAAAAATGAAAAAAAAAATATTTTAAACACAGGTTTTTAATGCACTAAAAAGCCACAAATAATTTTTCAAGGAGTATAGCTTGCAGTCAAAAAATGTAACATCAAATTGACAAAAAGCCTGGCTCGTTGATTCTACATGAAATTAACCTTCTTTATACTTCGATAGACACTTATGGATAAAATATTTGAAAAACAGCCTTAAGAATAGAGAAACTGTGACACTTGGTTGTTCTCGTTTTATATATAATCTATCATGTTCATCAATATTTCGTTTTACTCAGACGACTTGCAGCTTTCTTTCTGTGACAGGTTATGAAAATCTTTCACCTTGATCAGTCCACTTTACTCCCACAGTCACCCCTCAGTCTTTTCAATCAATTGGCAAACGTGGGTTTCCCCACGTTTGCTTCCCTCATTAACATGCACGGGTTATCGCGCAAGCCATGCTTTCGCTATCTGTCTTATTTATAGTTAAGCTACGCCTACGTGTCTTTTTATAAAGCGCTACTAATATAGCTATTCATACCTCTAACTGTCTTTCCTTCAAAAAGGGACGGGCCAAGGGCGTCTGCCTACTGTCAGATTACAACATCACCTTGTCCCTGAAACACGGGGTGCGCGAGGCAATGATTTTTTAAGTTCCCTAAAAAAGAACGGGTCGTTAACTGTAGAACCAAGGGCGGTAATACAGAAGACGTTACCATTTGATCGGTTACATTTGACAGGAGGAATTAAGCAAATGCAGAGAGGGGCAATAACCATTTACCGCGAATCCGTCTGTTCGTGTTTCCCAAGAGACGCAACCAGAAGAGAGAGCCGTGATCAAAAGAGAGTTTGCTCGCTGGAAACGGCTATGCGATCGGCGAAGGTGAGAAAATAAGCTTTTATTCAGAAATCGACCAGCAGATTTGCTCTAGGTGCGAATGTTCCCATTAAGGGGGGAAAGATCGGCATTTCTAAATATATAGCTCGCCTCCCAAACACAGTTATCAGTTGCCCCAGGAAAGATTTCTGAAATACATCTAGCTCGTATTGTAGAGGCATATACAATTGGATTTCATAAAATACGTGGAGATATTTCAGTTTTCCTGTGTTGCGGTAATTATATATATATATATATATATATATATATATATATATATATATATATATATATATATATATATATATATATATATATATATATATATATATATATATATATATATAGATATAGATATAGATATAGATATAGATATAGATATATATATATATATATATATATATATATATATATATATATATATATATATATATATATATATATATATATATATAATAGCCCCTTCAGTCATAATTGACTATGGGAATGCGCCCCTGAGGTGACACCCCTCAGCTGCTTATTTTCCTGGTGCTCCTTTCGACGTTTTCTCCACTTCTCTGCTTGTTGTGTGAGCCTCTCTTCGCCCAATCTGAGGTGGCGCCGTAAATAACATCTCCACTTAGTGCGATCGGCAGCTTCATCCTCCCATGTTGCTGGATCCATGTCCAGTGCCCTCATATCTCTCTTGCACACATCTTTGAACCTCAGCTGTGGTCGCCAAACTGTTCTCTTGCCATCTGCTAATTGTCCGTAGAAGATATCTTTTGGGATGCGACCATCTTCCATGCGGCGAACATGGCCAAGCCAGCGAAGTCTGCGCTGTCTAAGAAGCGTATACATACTTTGAAGGCCAGCACGTGACAACACCTCGACATTTGTCACTTTATCTTTCCACGAGATGCCGAGGATGCGGCGTAGACACCTCAAATGGAAGGTATTGAGCCTTCTTTCTTGCTTAGCATAGGTCGTCCAGGTCTCGCTGCCATATAGGAGTGTGCTGGTGACGCAGGCATTATATACCGCAGCTTTGGTCTTCATTGTGAGTTAAGAGTTTCCCCAAACACGCGATGTGAGGCGGGCAAAGGTAGCTGCAGCTTTGCCAATGCGGCTGTCGATTTCTGTATCCAGTGAGAGTTTGTCATTGATGGTAGACCCTAGGTATGTAAAGTGGTGCACCACTGCCAATTCATAGTTATCGATAGTGATAACTGGTGCAGCACCCACATCCTGACTCAGCACATTCGTTTTCTTTAGACTTATTGTGAGGCCAAAGTCCTTGCATGCTTTAGTGAAGCGATTCATCAAGCTCTGAAGCTCCTGTTGGCTTTGAGTGACGACTGCAGCATCATCAGCGAACAACATGTCTCTTATAGTGACCCTTCTGATTTTTGTTTTTGCCTTCAGCCTTGAAAGATTAAACAGACGGCCATCTGACCTAGTGTGAAGGCATATTCCTTCAGTTGCATCTCTGAATGCATGTTTCAAGAGTAAGGCAAAGAAGATTCCGAAGAGGGTCGGAGCCAGAACACAGCCTTGTTTAACGCCACTTCGTATATCAAAGGGCTGTGACGTGCTTCCAGCATATTGGACTGTTCCCTTCATGCCGTCATGGAATGACTTTATCATTTCCAGCATTTTAGAAGAGCAGCCTATTTTCAGAAGGATTTTAAAGAGTCCATCCTTACTAACCAGGTCGAATGCTTTTGTGAGGTCTATGAAGGCGATATATAGTGGTCTTTTCTGCTCTCTTGATTTTTCCTGAAGCTGGCGGAGAGAGAAGATCATGTCTGTTGTTGATCTGCCAGCTCGGAATCCACACTGTGACTCTGGATATATGCGCTCAGCTAACTTGTGTAGTCGCATTAAGATGACTTTGGCAAAAACCTTACCAACAATACTAAGAAGAGGGATGCCTCTGTAGTTATTGCAATCACTTCTGTCTCCTTTATTTTTATACAGAGTTACAATCTTGGCATCTCGCATGTCTTGAGGAATAGTTGTCTCTTCCCAGCACTGGCACAGCATCCTATGCAGGGGATGTAATAGCGTGCTCTTACAGCATTTGATTAAATCAGGAGGAATCCCATCACTGCCTGGTACTTTGCCAGAGGCCAAGCTATCAATGGCCTTGCTGAGTTCCTCTAATGTTGGTTCGGCATCCAGCTCCTCCATAGTTGGCAGACTGTTGACACCATCAAGGGCTGCAGGCGTAACGGTATTGTCTCTAGCGTAAAGCTCAGAGTAGTGCTCGACCCACCTCTCCATCTGCTTACCCTTATCGGTTAGCTTCTCTCCGCTGATGGTTTTTAGCGGTGCCGTCTTACTTTTATGGGGGCCAAGTGCTTTCTTTATAACGTCATATATTTGTCTAATGTTGCCTGTTTGCGCTGCGATCTGGATGCTCTCACTGAGCTGGAGCCAGTAGTCATTTGCACAGCGTCGAGCAGTTTGTTGAACTTTGCTTCTCGTAGCCCTCAGGATCTGTAGGGTTCTGGCACTCGGTGAACGTTTGTATTCATTCATAGCACTGCGCTTAGCTTCAATGACAGGTGCCATCACATCTGATGAAGCATCAAACCAGTCATTTGACTTTGCTGTTTTCTTACCAAAGGTGGCAAGTGCAGTACATTGAATGGTGTTCCGTAGATGCTCCCAGTTCTCTGTAATAGTATCACCATGCTGAGGGCTACTGAGCACTTTCTCAAAGGTCGCAGTGAATTGAGCGATCATGAAAGGGTCTGACATCTTGCTTGTATCAATGCGTGGTTTCCCTTCATGTCTGACACGATAGAGTTTTCTTGGTTGTGCTCTGATTTTGCAGCAAACCAAGGAGTGATCTGTATCACAGTCTGCACTATGGTACGAGCGCGTGGAGAGCACAGACCTGAGGAGTGGCCTTCTGACGAGAATCAGGTCAAGTTGGTGCCAGTGCTTGGATCGTGGGTGTCTCCATGACACCTTATGCTGGGGTTTTGTCTGAAAGTAGGTGTTGGTCACGCAGAGGTCATGGTGGACGCACAACTCTAAGAGCCGTTGTCCATTTTCATTCATCTTGCCAATACCAAACCTGCCCAGACATGAAGGCCATGAAACATTATCGGCACCCACTCTAGCGTTAAAGTCACCAAGGAGAACAAGCTGTTCTTGCCTAGGTATGCTTTTGATAATTGCTGTTAGATTCTTGTAGAACTCATCTTTAGCTTCTGAGGCAGAGTACAGAGTAGGAGCATACACACTGACAAGGGTGATGGGACCTGTGCTAGTTTGCAGGCGGAGCGTTAACAGGCGTTCTGACCCATTCTCGCCTGGTTCAACCATTTTAGTTAGCGATTTTTTGACCGCTAAACCTACTCCGTGTTCTCTAGCTTTATTAAGATCTTTCCCTTGCCAATAAAATGTGTAGTCCTTCTCGCTCACCGTTCCAGAGCCCGACAGGCGCGTTTCCTGAAGTGCAGCTATATCCACCTGAAGTCGTTTAAGCTCATCATTAATTATGGCTGTCTTCCTTACATCATTTACATCCTGTAGGTTTTCGGATAGTCCAGTCAACATAGTCCGGACGTTCCAGCATCCCAATCTGAGAGTTTGCTTATTTCTATTTTTTCGATAATTGCTTGGTGCAAAATTTTCTGTCCACAGTTCGGGTTTGACCCTAATCCCCATGCACCCAATGGGGAAAGCAGACAGTGGCGGGACAACACCTTATTGACTGGGGGCTGCCCAGCTTGAAGCGGGCGGTAGCTGTCCAGTGAGATCCTAGAACCTCTCCCACTGTCGGAAGTAGCCCCTGGCGCCATGCCCTACGCCAATTGGGCAAAATGCTTATAACCGGTAACTGCTACTTCCCGTGTTTTGCCGACACCTATAGGGTGAAGCTGGAGTGTCCTCTCCAGGGCGCGAGCTTGGGCACAGTTATATGGAGATCAAGCTGTTGATATATATATATATATATATATATATATATATATATATATATATATATATATATATATATATATATATATATATATTAGCATTTAAGTGAATTTAACGTGTAAAAGTTTTTCATTATATTTCACAGGGATTTTGGTGTTAACTAAATAACGTATTAAATAAACATACAGCTAAATTCTAAAGCTGTAAACGTAAATTTAATTACCCGCTATTTTCGAGTAAGAGATGCTTTTAATAATTATAAGACGCTAGGCGATTGATGATTGACGATTTACCATTTAATTCTATTCATTAGGTGCAATTTTGTAAACGACTAAGTATCTATTTAACGAGTTAAAAAGCGATAAAATTAGATTGACCCAGTGGTTTTAATATAATTTAATACCGGAGTGGTTAAAAAGGCCTCCACCATGCAAAGGCACAACAGGCCAATCACCTGTTTGCTTTAAACCACGATTACGAGTAACACAAGAGAGAAAACCGGACTGATTCTAAAGTCGACGAACTGGAACGGACTACGGACTACGACTTATGGAACATGGAACACAAGAAGTATAAATGGGAAGGAAGAGGAGCTGGTGGAAGAGATGAGGAAAGCAAAACTAGAAATCCTGGCTATAACGGAAACAAAGAAAAAAGGACAAGGAGTCATGGATCTCAATGGCAACACGCTGCTCTACAGTGGTGTACCCATATCCGAAAGAGCTAAAGGGGGTGTGGGTTGCATTGTGGCCCAAAATCAAAAAGATAGTATCAAGGGGTGGAACTTTGTCTCAGAGCGCATTATGGTTGTGAAACTAAAAGAAGGAGAAACCATAGTCAACCTGGTCATAGTGTATGGGCCAAATGAGGATGAGAGAGCAGAGGTCAAGGAGGAATTCTTCGAGCTGCTTCAAAGGACAGTGGATGACTGCCTAGATGAAGTTATCATGCTCGGAGATTTTAATGCCAGAGTTGGAAATGACCATGCTAGATGGGGTGGAGTTATTGGAAGATATGGAGAAGACACTCTCAATGACAATGGAAAGCGACTCCTTAGATTCTGCAGTGAGCAGAATCTGATCATTACAAACACAAAGTTCCCCCATAAGCGCATACATGCATACACTAGATGTGAACCAACAAAGAATGAGAAGTCAGTGATTGACTATGCCATTGTTCGGAGAAGCTCATTCAAATATGTCCGAGATGCAAGAGTCTGGAGGGGGCCAGAGATTGGAAGTGATCACTACCTGCTAACAATCAAACGAACAACTGAAAGAGTTGCTCAGCCTAGGAACTGCTCAACATCACGCAAGAAACCAAGTAAACGAGCAGGAGAAATGAGCATTAGGACCTACAAGCTGAGAGAGCCAGAAATTAAGACCAGATATCAGGGGCTTATTGCTGCAGCGGTGAACAACACAGAAGAACAACCTGATGACTTGGAAACCCTCTGGATTAAATTCAAGGATATCATAAAGACAGCTGCTGCAGAAGCATGTGGTGAAGTCCGACTTGGGAACCAGAGAAAGAGGACACCTTGGTGGACAGAGGAAGTCAAAGAGAAAATAAGAGAGAAGAAAATGGCATGGAAACAATACTTAGGAGCTAAAAACACAACAGGACAAATGGAAAAATATAGAGAATATGTGACACTCAGAACAGAAGTAAAGAACAAAGTGCAAGCCGCAAAACAGAAGTCCTGGGAAGAATTTGGAGAAAAGCTAGAAAAAGATGCACAAGAAAACCAGAAATTGTTCTATAAGACCCTAAAGAACATGAGGAAGGAAAAACAATGCCCTCTCAAATTTATAAAGGACAAGCAAGGCAAATTGCTTACTGCCCCGAAGGAAGTAATGGAAAGATGGAAAGATTATTTCTCAGAACTCCTTGATGGTGAGCAAGGTCAAGCATCAAAAATGATAACCACTAGCACAGAAGAGGAAACCAATGGTGATGAAGATGACATAAAGATGGAAGAACTGAAGGCAGCACTGGAGAAAATCAAGATGGGCAAAGCAGCAGGGCATGATGGTATAACACCAGAAATGGTTAAGTACATGGGAGCATCAGGCGACCTGTTACTCTTAAGGGTCCTACAGGCAGCATGGTGCAACAAGACCATACCAAAGGATTGGGAGATCGCCATAATAACACCAATTTTCAAAAAGGGTGACAATCGACAGTGTGGAAACCATAGAGGCATATCCCTTCTCAGTGTCCCTGGAAAAATCTACTCTAGAATCCTAGAGCAGAGACTCCGACGCCTAGCTGAGCCACAATTGGATGAGGTCCAGTGCGGATTCCGAGCAAACCGAAGTACTCAAGACCTAATCTTCACACTCAGACAGCTGAGTGAAAAGGCCCTTGAGTATAAGAGTGAGATCCATCTTTGTTTCATAGATCTGGAAAAGGCGTTTGACAGGGTCCCTTGGAGCAAACTTTGGGACTGTTTGGCAAGGAAGAATATTCCAGCACCTCTGATTCATGCTATACAGAGCTTCTACAAGTCTTGCAGAAATTATGTGAGGACAGCAAACCATAAGTCAGAAGAGTTCAGGACCACCACTGGTGTAAGACAAGGTGATATCCTATCACCTTACCTCTTCATACTCCTTATGGACGATGTCATCAAGGCATGTAAGGAGAGAACAAGAAAGTATTCAGTGGGGTACTGGAAGATGAGACAGGTCTATATTTCAGAGCTGGCATTTGCTGATGATGTTGCCCTGATTGCTAAATCAGAGGCACATCTCCAATCCAACCTGCAAGTATGGAAGGAAGAGCTGGAGAAGAGAGGGATGGTCATAAGCAGCTCTAAAACAAAATCCATGGTGATATCACGAGAAGAAAGAAGACATCAGATTAAGCTGGGAGAACAGGTCCTGGAGCAGGTCGACCACTTTAAATACCTCGGAGCTATTATAGACCGAAAGGGAGGCATCAAAGAAGAGTTGGCCACTCGAAAAGCAGCAGCTGGGAGACTTTTTCAGGCCATAAATCGAGGATTCCTCAGCAAGAGAGAGGTTGGTAAGAAAACGAAGATGGCTGTATACCGCTCCACCTATGTCCCAGTCTTGACATATGGATGCGAGTCATGGGCAATGACTACAACCCATAAAGGCCAGATCCAAACCTCAGAAATGAGATATCTGAGGAAGGTGGTTGAAGTAACAAGAGACATGGTACGCAACCAGACGATACGTCAAGGCCTAAAATGCCACCCCCTACAGACCCAAGTAGAACAGTCCCAACTAAGATGGTTTGGCCATGTCTGCAGAATGGGAGAAGATCGGCTACCACGACAAGCATGGGAAACAAAGAGCCAAGGATCCAGACCCCGAGGACGACCCAGAGTCCGCTGGGAGGACAACATTAGACAATCTTTGAAGGACCGAGGACTAGAATGGAACCAGGCCAGGAAGAAGACAGCTGATAGAATGGTCTGGCGCTCTCTCTTCCAAACCTCTACACCTCACGGTAGAAGGGGAACGACTAAGTAAGTAAGTAAGTAAGTGGTTAAAAAGGTCTTACCTAAAACGCGTGTTAGGATATGATTTATATTATGGTTACATGTTTTATCTATTTTCTACATGTAGGCGGATCATAACCCTGCGATCTAGCGGTCTGATGCCTTATGACATTACGGTATTATGTTCTTAAACATCCAGACATTGTTGTGAAAGATCTGCTTGTTGTGACCCTGTGCACTCCACCTTATCCATCCCTGAGAGTGGTCAAAAACCAGAACACTTACAATACATTTTAATGATAACTGGAACAGAACTATACCAGAAAAAAATCTTTCCATATATATAAATATTGCTGACCTGCAGTGAAAAGATATATCACTATTTTTTTATAACATCTGACAGTAAAGTTCTTACCCCGGGATTATACTCAAGTGAATTCACTGGTCATACTCGGCTATTTCCCTCAGAGAACAGCCGACGAGAATCATTTTTTTTAAATTTCATCACGTCAGAGAGTGTCTCAGCCACCTGAGGCTAAACCCCACTGGAACAATATATTACATATTAAGCTCTATGACGGTGCCACCACATAGAAGACTTATCCCAAACCACTACCTACAACGAAAAGAGGAATATCCAGAAAAATACTAATGCTTCAACTTTAGAGACTACCGGACAATAACAGTCAGCATACCGGATAGTCTGGGGCTGAAAATGACAAAGAATAGGACTCTGATTTTTTTTCTTAGTACCTGTTAGTGTTTAATTCCATGGAATTAAACGGCGTCAAAGATTGGCTAAGCAAATCTGAAAGTGGCCACCGTACGAATGATTGAGTGAACTGGAAGAAAGAAACTTAATTTTCTTTTGTTACCAATAACACCCAATCTTCTTTTTTTTATGTCTCTCTAATCTGGGTGTTCTCGGGATAGGTTAAATTAGGGACTTGTTCTTTATCCGTCCTTAATATTCCCTACCCCTACTGTTAATTATTGATCCTTTGTTTGGGTTAATTATCTCTGTTGGGATCTTCCTATACTATAGGGAGGGCCTATTGGATTAATTTTCATTTTCTTGTCTGTAAACAATACTTCATTGATGTAAATGCTTTTGATATTGTCATTTTTTTCAAGTAATAATAAACCTTAAGCTATCGTGTTGGTCAAACCCTGCCCATTTATGTTGTTTTCACGTGTGTGCGTATTTGTCACCTAATGTTGTGTAAGTGTGTGTAGTGTAACTTGTATTTTATACAAGGAGAGAAAGTGCGTCTAATTTTTAAAAATAGACAGTCGTAAAAGATACACTAGATTAGAGCAATTACTCAATCCAGGACATTTCTTTCTCTTACCCTATCAACCCCTCGTGAAACAGAAACTATTTCTTACACCTTACTCCCACATACCTATCACTATCACCTCTGCTCGGACGGGACCACAAATATCTCAGGCCTATCTTTTCAAAAATTACGACACATTCCATATATGTCCTTCTACATTCCGTTCATCCTACGATTTGCTAGGCTTAGCAGAAGTGACAAACAGTCTTATCAATTCACGTGTTGACACACTAGCATTCAATTATCTTAGCAAATACTGCATGCCTTGTACTGTCATGTACCCCTAAACATACCTTGTTTCCTCCTGGAAGTAAAGGTGAAAGAATTATCACTTTTCATCCATCCTGTTCGTTATAGTTCTATTCGAACCAGGCCACCTTTAACACAAAATAAATGTTTCTCTACGCGCTCAGATTTTCTTTGTATATTACGTCTCCGCTGGTACCGTAGCTCGCAACATTTGATTGATCAATACAATTTTACTGCAAGCATCGATGCCAAAGTTAATGGTACCAAATTTTCCTAGAATTACAAATTGCTTTTTTTCCATTTCAATTTGCGCGAGGAGTTATTTTGTTTTTTGGCTGTTGAAAACTGTAAAGCTAGCTACAACGACACATTCTTTTTCCTCGTTGGAAATGTAGAAGCAGATTTGTCCATGCTAAAGTGTGCCCAGCCCTTAAAGACCAGGTGCTATGGGACAAGCCATGTTAATTGTATAATCTGTTATACCAGCCACGTGGTCCATTTATTGTGGAGAATTCATATCATTGTCTCCATGCAACTCATAATTTGTATTTTCATAGTGGTAATCTCATTTGTTTTTTGTGTTTGTTATAACCAGTGTCATTAGAATGGTTTGGCCATGTCTGCAGAGTGAGAGAAGATTGGCTAACACGAAAAGCACAGGAAACTAAGAGCCAGGGATCCAGACCTCCAGGACGACCCAGACCCCTAGGAGGACAACATTAGACAATCTTTGAAGGACGGAGGAGTAGAATCGACCCAGACCAGGAGGACAACATTAGACAATCTTTGAAGGACGGAGGATTAGTAAGGAACCAGACCAGGAGGACAACATTAGACAATCTTTGAAGGACGAAGGAGTAGAATGGAACCAGACCAGGAGGAAGACAGACGATAGGATAAGATTGCGCTCTCTTCCAAGCCTCTACACCTTACGATATAAGAGGAACGACTAAGTAAGTCATTAGTCTTGTATTTATGTTGTTTTATTTATTCTTTTCTTCTTGTCTAGAACAATTTTTTTTTAAAGTGTCACGTTTGTTAGTCACTATGGTGTGTTTAGTAATGGTCGACATCTGTGCACTGTAATTCCCGTAAATTAATTATAGCTTCATTGTGTCTTACTTCCCGTATTACAAAGAGTGTTCATTGGATGCACATGTCGGCGTCGTCAACACTTATCACCTTGTTACACTCTCACCTCCAATTACAACTAGAAAACTAACTATAACTAATTACTAAGAATGTAACCAGCAATAATAAAACCAACAAATGGAGAGTGGGATCGGAACCAGACTTGAACATGAAAGTGGGCAGGGAGATAACCTCGACAGTTGGCACAGACCAGAAAGGATCGGCACGTGATAACTGGAGAACAATGTTACATAGGATGAGATAGGATGAAGGTTCACATTGCCTTACACCAGTGGTGGCCCTGAATTCTTCTGACTTATGGTTTGCTGTCCTCACATAATTTCTGCAAGACTTGTAGAAGCTCTGAGTAGCATGAATCAGAAGTGATGGAATGTTCTTCCTTGCCAAACAGTACAAAGGGGTTGGTCCAGGGGACCTTGTCAAATGCCTTTTCCAGATCTAAAAAGCAAAGATGGATCTCACTCTTATACTCAAGAGCCTTTTCACTCAACTTTCTGAGTGTGAGGATTAGGTCTTGAGCTCTTCGATTTTCTCTGAAGCCACACTGCATCTGATAAGATAATTGTAACGTTTAAAAATATTTGTAACATTACGTAACACACTCACGGATACTCCTCATACACAGTATAATTATGACAAAACTTAACAGGTTCAGAGGTTCTAATCAAATATAAGATTAATGTAGCATTACAAAAGACTGTAACATTATGTAACATACTCAAAGATGCTACTCATACATAAGATAATTCTGACAAAACATAACAGCTTCCGAGACACTGAAGACACACACGATAATAGTGATAATACACAACACACATTCTCTGACACTAATAACACACAAAATAAATAAAAATACCTCAGGTTTGGAAGTAGCTAAAACAAAATTAGATATAGAAACTTAATAAAAGACTTTCATGTTGTGGTAATCCTTTCTAGTTAATCTGTAAGAGTACATAAATGAGACAATGTTTTTATCCGTTATTTTTAGATAGAGGAATATAGGAATTAGAAATGAAATCTTACAGTCATCCTCAGAATATTATACATGGATCGTAAAATAAATGACATAATAAGACACACAACAGCTTGAGTTGATAATTCCCGTTTTTCATTTTCTTTAAATTCATATTTATTGTACCTGTTTGAGGGACTGAAGACGCAGTAAGAGAGATGAATGCAGTCAGCGATTCATAGCTTGACTGCTTGCGTCAGGGTCAGCGAACCAGAGCTGATCACGACCCTACTCCACCTTCAAGTGGTGGTCATGGAAGCAGGCTGCATCATTGCATTCTGGATGAGAGAGTAGGGATCGAAGTGGGAAGGCAAACCCGTTCTAAAAAATGCAGTACTGAAGTCGGATGTGTCGACCGAAAGGCGCAGATATCGCAGCTTTGCTGTAAACGGACACAACGCAACCAGCGTCCTTTTCAGGACGAACGAGGAAGAAGAAGTATCGGTTTTATAGCGATGTATGTACTAAATTGTTCTCGTTCAGCACACGTCAAGTTGTATGACTTGACTTGTCAGTACAATAGATGCATACAATGTTGAGACAATTTGCACACAGAAATGTCAGTTGTTATTTACAGATTCATTGTATCTTACTTGTATGCTTATGTACAGATCACTGTGACACGGCATAACAGATGTAGCGAAAGGTTTTCCTATTATGATGATAGTGGTAGAGCAGAAGCAGAATCTCTCTCCAGAAAGTATGAAGTTCAAGCGCCCGAGAAGACACTGGTATCACAAGTGAGTTACAGCTGTGAATACTCTGAGCTGGACAATAGATTTAGGCTTCAGAAGTATAAGTTGCTACTTTCGCTATCGTAACCCTATGTGATAATATAATTAAATTTGAAAAGGTAACTCAAAATTTAACAGTTAAAAATTTAACAAGTCAAATGCGTACAATTATCCAATTTATTATGTACATCTATATATTCTTGTAATGAGAAATGGTTGTTGTAAGATGGTAAAATGTATGATAATTTACAGTTACAAATCAAATAAACAAGCTAAAAAGTCTTGGATTTATCTTCCACTGAACGTACAAGTATAACACAAGTTTGCCACATTATCTATTGCCATCTAGTTGTCATCAATAAACAGTCGTTTTAGAAACTGCTCACATTATTTGTTAGATGGATACACGTAAAACTCATCTTATGTTAGTTCGAGGTTCCCGAGACACACTTGAATCCGGAAGACTTTCCTTCAGCCCGCCCTATAACTACGGGGGACTAAGGTGTTGAAGATTGGTTGACCTCTAGTCTTCAGTGAGCTGGATCAACGGTCTTCAAGTCTTTTGGGTAAATTCATTCAGGAATGATCATAATCTTGATCAGCAATGATCATAAAACTTGATTTTAAAACCTGGAACAAGAAGTAATAGGTGGCCATGGTGTTCCAACAATCTCACCACCCACTGCTTTTCATGAGGCGACCATGTCTTTAGTGTTTGTATATAAATGAATGAATCATGGTAGTATGTTACAGAGATAGCATGATAAGATAATGTATATTGTGCAGAATTAACAAAATACATGAATAAATCATATGTTATGATACATAGGATTAATAAGCTCATGACTATATGAAATGTGATGAAGGTGAAAAATATTAATTATCTTTAAAACTATTTATATTTGAATAATATCCTTTTGGATATAATTCCTAGTCTATCTCCTTTGTTGAGTTATTTGTATTTAATATTATTCCAACCAGGCGTTCTCCTGTAGTTTAAAATTTAATTTCCAGTAAATGCAAACTTTTAAAGTCCGCCATACATTCCTATATAGCTATTTCCTCATTCTTCAGTAATATTGTCTGGCTTTTAACCGTAATTCACATTTCCCATCTTCAAACTTCAAAGAAAGACAGCCGCGCTGACCTTGCGCTGGTGTGTGTGTGTGTGCGCGCTGTGGGCGTGTGTCGCGCTACAACCAAGCAAGTGTTATCAAATCCCACTACAGAGCCCTCTTCTTTAAAACAGTGCCTGCACGGTTAACGTTTTGGTAACACATGCTGCAGTTCCTTCCTACTTTTCTGTTCCTCTATATCTGCGTTGATAGGATGACGACTTAAAAGAATCGGATCCAAGATTGTCCCGTCCTGGAATATATCTCACATTGAACGAATATGGAGATAACAGTAAACTCCACCTTAAAAGTCATGAATTTAATTTTTTAGACACAGCTAAAAACATCAAAGGCTGGTGATCACTTTCCACAACGAAGTTTTTCCCGTAAAGAAAAGGGGCGAATTTATTGATGGACCAGACCAAAGCGAGGCATTCACGTTCAACGGTAGAATAATTTCTTTCAGCTGCATTTAACTTTCTACTGGCAAAAGCTACGGGTAATAGCATATGTGACGGTGTTTGCCCGCTGTAGTAATTTTGCTCCGATGCCTACATTGCTAGCATCCGTTCTTAGTACGAATTCTTGTGTGAGATCGGGAAGGGCAAGGATAGGTTTATTTGTCAGCTTATTTTTCAACTCTGTATAAGCCTGTTCACACTCCGCAGTCCATTGTATTTTATCCGGCTGACCTTTTTTGGTTAAGTCGGTTAATGGCGCGCATAATGAGTTAAAATGGGGTATATATATATATATATGTCGATTCGACATTATTTTGGCAACTCCTGCGACATGGCTGGTACCAAACTGTATCGGCTACTGCCGTTCCTTTGGATCTACCGGCTGTGTGGAGAGGGGGAACATGCTGCATGGGCAACAGCTTGATCTCCATATAACTGTGCCCAAGCTCGCGCCCTGGAGAGGACACTCCAGCTTCACCCTACAGGTGTCGGCAAAACACGGGAAGTAGCAGTTACCGGTTATAAGCATTTTGCCCAATTGGCGTAGGGCATGGCGCCAGGGGCTACTTCCGACAGTGGGAGAGGTTCTAGGATCTCACTGGACAGCTACCGCCCGCTTCAAGCTGGGCAGCCCCCAGTCAATAAGGTGTTGTCCCGCCACTGTCTGCTTTCCCCATTGGGTGCATGGGGATTAGGGTCAAACCCGAACTGTGGACAGAAAATTTTGCACCAAGCAATTATCGAAAAAAAAAAAATAAGCAAACTCTCAGATTGGGATGCTGGAACGTCCGGACTATGTTGACTGGACTATCCGAAAACCTACAGGATGTAAACGATGTAAGGAAGACAGCCATAATTAATGATGAGCTTAAACGACTTCAGGTGGATATAGCTGCACTTCAGGAAACGCGCCTGGCGGGCTCTGGAACGGTGAGCGAGAAGGACTACACATTTTATTGGCAAGGGAAAGATCTTAATAAAGCTAGAGAACACGGAGTAGGTTTTGCGGTCAAAAAATCGCTAACTAAAATGGTTGAACCAGGCGAGAATGGATCAGAACGCCTGTTAACGCTCCGCCTGCAAACTAGCACAGGTCCCATCACCCTTGTCAGTGTGTATGCTCCTACTCTGTACTCTGCCTCAGAAGCTAAAGATGAGTTCTACGAGAATCTAACAGCAATTATCAAAAGCATACCTAGGCAAGAACAGCTTGTTCTCCTTGGTGACTTTAACGCTAGAGTGGGTGCCGATAATGTTTCATGGCCTTCATGTCTGGGCAGGTTTGGTATTGGCAAGATGAATGAAAATGGACAACGGCTCTTAGAGTTGTGCGTCCACCATGACCTCTGCGTGACCAACACCTACTTTCAGACAAAACCCCAGCATAAGGTGTCATGGAGACACCCACGATCCAAGCACTGGCACCAACTTGACCTGATTCTCGTCAGAAGGCCACTCCTCAGGTCTGTGCTCTCCACGCGCTCGTACCATAGTGCAGACTGTGATACAGATCACTCCTTGGTTTGCTGCAAAATCAGAGCACAACCAAGAAAACTCTATCGTGTCAGACATGAAGGGAAACCACGCATTGATACCAGCAAGATGTCAGACCCTTTCATGATCGCTCAAATCACTGCGACCTTCGAGAAAGTGCTCAGTAGCCCTCAGCATGGTGATACTATTACAGAGAACTGGGAGCATCTACGGAACACCATTCAAAGTACTGCACTTGCCACCTTTGGTAAGAAAACAGCAAAGTCAAATGACTGGTTTGATGCTTCATCAGATGTGATGGCACCTGTCATTGAAGCTAAGCGCAGTGCTATGAATGAATACAAACGTTCACCGAGTGCCAGAACCCTACAGATCCTGAGGGCTACGAGAAGCAAAGTTCAACAAACTGCTCGACGCTGTGCAAATGACTACTGGCTCCAGCTCAGTGAGAGCATCCAGATCGCAGCGCAAACAGGCAACATTAGACAAATGTATGACGGTATAAAGAAAGCACTTGGCCCCCATAAAAGTAAGACGGCACCGCTAAAAACCATCAGCGGAGAGAAGCTAACCGATAAGGGTAAGCAGATGGAGAGGTGGGTCGAGCACTACTCTGAGCTTTACGCTAGAGACAATACCGTTACGCCTGCAGCCCTTGATGGTGTCAACAGTCTGCCAACTATGGAGGAGCTGGATGCCGAACCAACATTAGAGGAACTCAGCAAGGCCATTGATAGCTTGGCCTCTGGCAAAGCACCAGGCAGTGATGGGATTCCTCCTGATTTAATCAAATGCTGTAAGAGCACGCTATTACATCCCCTGCATAGGATGCTGTGCCAGTGCTGGGAAGAGACAACTATTCCTCAAGACATGCGAGATGCCAAGATTGTAACACTGTATAAAAATAAAGGAGACAGAAGTGATTGCAATAACTACAGAGGCATCTCTCTTCTTAGTATTGTTGGTAAGGTTTTTGCCAAAGTCATCTTAATGCGACTACACAAGTTAGCTGAGCGCATATATCCAGAGTCACAGTGTGGATTCCGAGCTGGCAGATCAACAACAGACATGATCTTCTCTCTCCGCCAGCTTCAGGAAAAATCAAGAGAGCAGAAAAGACCATTATATATCGCCTTTATAGACCTCACAAAAGCATTCGACCTGGTTAGTAGGGATGGACTCTTTAAAATCCTCCTGAAAATAGGCTGCCCTTCTAAAATGCTGGAAATGATAAAGTCATTCCATGACGGCATGAAGGGAACAGTCCAATATGCTGGAAGCACGTCACAGCCCTTTGATATACGAAGTGGCGTTAAACAAGGCTGTGTTCTGGCTCCGACCCTCTTCGGAATCTTCTTTGCCTTACTCTTGAAACATGCATTCAGAGATGCAACTGAAGGAATATGCCTTCACACTAGGTCAGATGGCCGTCTGTTTAATCTTTCAAGGCTGAAGGCAAAAACAAAAATCAGAAGGGTCACTATAAGAGACTTGTTGTTCGCTGATGATGCTGCAGTCGTCACTCAAAGCCAACAGGAGCTTCAGAGCTTGATGAATCGCTTCACTAAAGCATGCAAGGACTTTGGCCTCACAATAAGTCTAAAGAAAACGAATGTGCTGAGTCAGGATGTGGGTGCTGCACCAGTTATCACTATCGATAACTATGAATTGGCAGTGGTGCACCACTTCACATACCTAGGGTCTACCATCAATGACAAACTCTCACTGGATACAGAAATCGACAGCCGCATTGGCAAAGCTGCAGCTACCTTTGCCCGCCTCACATCGCGTGTTTGGGGAAACTCTAAACTCACAATGAAGACCAAAGCTGCGGTATATAATGCCTGCGTCACCAGCACACTCCTATATGGCAGCGAGACCTGGACGACCTATGCTAAGCAAGAAAGAAGGCTCAATACCTTCCATTTGCGGTGTCTACGCCGCATCCTCGGCATCTCGTGGAAAGATAAAGTGACAAATGTCGAGGTGTTGTCACGTGCTGGCCTTCAAAGTATGTATACGCTTCTTAGACAGCGCAGACTTCGCTGGCTTGGCCATGTTCGCCGCATGGAAGATGGTCGCATCCCAAAAGATATCTTCTACGGACAATTAGCAGATGGCAAGAGAACAGTTGGGCGACCACAGCTGAGGTTCAAAGATGTGTGCAAGAGAGATATGAGGGCACTGGACATGGATCCAGCAACATGGGAGGATGAAGCTGCCGATCGCACTAAGTGGCGATGCTATTTACGGCGCCACCTCAGATTGGGCGAAGAGAGGCTCACACAAGAAGCAGAGGTGAGGAGAAAACGTCGAAAGGAGCACCAGGAAAATAAGCAGCTGAGGGCTGTCACCTCAGGGGCGCATTCCCATAGTCAGTTATGACTGAAGGGGCTATTATTATTATTATTTCTGATAAAACCCGCACAGTGACACAAAGGATCTTACATCCTTCTTTGTTTGTGGTCTTGGTGCTTTTCTCATTTTCTCTACATTCTTTGGGTCAGGAGACATTTGCCCTGTAGAGATAGTGTGACCTAAAAATTCCAATGTCTCACATCCAATATGACACTTAGTTGGGCTTGCTGTCAATCCCGTTTCTCTCAATCTACCTAACAACATGGAGAGTGCTACTATGTGTTCCTCGAATGTAGTGGTAGCAATCAGAATATCATCCATAAGTTGGTGATATGAGGATTTTGTAATGGTTCCAACAATTTCCTTATCATTCTGGAGAAGATTCTTGGAGCATTCTTTAAACCAAATGGGAGTACATTGAACTCGTAATGTCCATCCGGTGTACTAAAGGCTAACAGTTTCCTAACTTCTGGTTTCACTGGTATTTGGTAGTATCCCTTGCTTAGATCTACTTTTGAAAAATACCGAGCCTTACTCAATGTAGCAAACAACTGATTGGTATCAGGTAATGGGTCTACCTGAGATTCAGTGATAGCATTTAGTTTCTTATAGTCAATGCATAACCTGTGTTCACCACTAGGCTTCCTTAATAGCACCACACTTGAGCTGTAGGGAGATTCAGACTTTGAAATAATTTTCTCTCTTAAGAGATAGTCTATCTCATCCTTGAGTGCCTGTCCTTTAGCATAAGGTATAGGGTATGTCCGCATACAAACTGGTATAGGGTCAGTAATCGTCATGTCATACTCTAACAGATTAGTACACCCCGGCTTATCTGTGAGTACCTCAGCATGGATTTCTAACACCTCCTGAACCTTTTTCCTCTGCTCAAGAGTTAAATGTTTACTCACATTAACCTGAGCATAGCTTTCCGTAGTTATTACGGGGTATTCCATGGAGAAAATTGGTTCATCCTGCATTTCTGTTGCAATGGCCAGGGTCATGATATGTGCAACTTCTGATGCTTCCTTGTCATAATACTTTTTAAGAAGGTTGACATGATACATCTTCTCCTTTCCTTTCTTGTCAATCTTATAGTTGGTCCGAGAAAGTTTTTCCAATATGACGTAGGGACCATGCCATCCAATTTGCAATTTATTATTGCTGCTGGGCAACAGTAACAGAACCTTTTCTCCCACATCAAGTTCCCTATCTTTTGCTGTTTTATTGTAGTAAGCAGCCTGCTTCCTCCTTGCCTGTCTCAAGTTATCATTGGCCAGTTTCCAACTTGTTTTCAATCGAGCTGTCAACTCGTTGACGTATTGGTAGGAGGAAGTCACGGTTTCTTCTGCTTTTTCATCAGTCCATGTCCGCAACAATGCTTCCAGTGGACCTTTGATTGGTCAACCAAACAAAAATGTAGCTGGAGCCAATCCTGTGGAGTTATGTGGGACTTCCCTGTAGGCAAATAGTGCTGAGGGTAAGTATGTGTCCCAAGTTTCAGGTTTCTCACTAGCCAACTTTCTAAGGATTGAAATGAGCGTGCCATTGAACCGCTCTACTTGACCAACCCCTTGGGCGTGGTACGGGCTACAGTGATAATGTCTAGCTTGAAATAACCTGAATACTTCTTGTGTTAGCTTTCCCCTAAACTGAGAACCATTGTCAGTAAATATTTTATGTGGGAAACCTAATCGGGTGAATATTGTTAACAGTGCCTCTGCCACATGTTTCAAATCTATCGATGACATTGCTATTGCCTTTCCCCACATAGAGCAAGTATCGACCAAGGTTAAGATATATGCATTTCTCTTCTTGGTCCTACTGAGGGGTCCAACAATATCCACGGCAACACGTTCGAAGGGCGTTCCCATGGTGGGCATTTCTCCCAGTGTTGCTGGTGCAGTCCTATGTTTAGGAGCTACTCTTTGGCATTCTGGACAGGATCTAACATAAGTCTTTATGTCCTCTATGATCCCTGGCCAAAAGTAGTGACAGGCTATCCGTTGTCCAGTGGCCCTATTCCCATATGTCCACTGAAAGGTATAGCATGTCCTAGCTTCATAACCTGCTCCCTGTATGATTTTGGCACTACAAGCTGTCCATGTCCTTTTGGTCCTGTTCCAGCTTTTCTATATAGTAGGCCATTTTTCATATATAATTCTCCTTTCTCTGGAGGGTTATGGCTTTTAGGTAATTTGCCAAAGCAAGGCTTCAATGTACTGTCAGCAGTTTGAGCCTTTCTCATCTCTTCTGGATGAGTATTGATGATAGTGTCCTCCTCTTTCTTAGAGCTTGCCCTGGTCTGGACTGTGGCCATCACTATGGGTCTTATAAGTTCTCATAGAAAGACATATCTACATCCCAATATTAATGGTAGATAGGGTTGTCCGTCACTGCTGCTTTGATCTCTCCTTCCACATAGCGAGATCTTATGTTGATACGGGCTATGGGCAGTGTCATGGTTCCTGCTCCCTTGACGGTCCTCTGATTTCCACGGTGTCTGTGGTTATCTGTTCCGGACTCACAAGAGAAGAGCACACTACTGAGTCAAAGTCCAAGCCTGTATCATATAAGCACAGTACTTGGGTGCCATTCAAGGTCACTTCCTCACAGACAGGGGGATGATGGAGGTCCTTCTGACTATCTGCCAGGTCTTTCCTTCCCTTGTTCTCTGTTGTAAGGCATGCAGCGTGATGAGGAGGGTTTTTCCGTCTGCATTCCGCAGTATTGTGGTTACTCATTTGGCAAGATTTACACCACTTTCCTTCCTTTCTTGGAGGTTTCTTTTCTGATCCTAGAGGGTTTTTGTCTTTATAATCAGTTCTGTGTTTGTTCTTTTTGGAATTGTCTCTGTGTTCATAGTTGGTAAAATTTTGTGAAGGTTCGAAGTTCTCACCCTGCTTCTTCTTATTTCCTGATACTTCTGACTGAGCTGCTTGATATCTTTCAGCCATGGTTAAAATATCTTCCAATCTCTCTGTTCCTTGCTCCATAAGAAATTTTCTCATTTCTTGAGGCATGGATTCTCTCAGTTGTTCCATCATGACCATTTCTTTTATATCTTGACACTTTCCTAAGCTAATCAATTTTGTCAGATAAGTTTCCAATCTGGCAGAAAACTGGTGGTAGTTTTCTCCTGGAAGTAGCTTAGCAGTTCGGAATCTCTTTCTATAAGATTCAGAATTCTTTTCGTACCTGACCAGCAAAGCTTGTTTTAAGATTTCATAATCTTCCTGGTCTTCTTTTGAGAGTTTTAAATAAACATCGTATGAAACTCCCCTCAACCCCTGAGATAGCTTAAGGCTCCATTTTTCCTTTTCCAATCCATAGGTAGAGGCCAGTCTCTCATATCTATCCAGGTACGACTCAATGGCGTCCTCATTTTCAATAAATGGATCCAGGTGGAACCTCATGGCTCCATCTGCTCTGCTGTGGTTGGAGCTCTCAGAGTGAGATGAGCTAGCACCATGATTGCTAGCTGCTCCCTGGAGTTCAAGTTCCTTTAAACTCAACTCATGAGCTCTTTGTAACCTTCTTTCTTCAGCTTTAGCCTCAACTTCAAATCTTTTGGCTTCTCTTTCTGCTTCTAACCTTTTGACTCCTCTCTCTGCTTCCATTCTTTTGGCTTCTCTTTCTGCCTCTAACCTTTTGGCTTCTCTCTCTGCTTCCATTCTTTTGGCTTCTCTTTCTGCCTCTAATTTCTTAGCTTCAGCCTCAACTTCCATTCTTTTAGTCTCTCTTTCAGCTTCAGCTTCCATTCTTTTAGTCTCTCTATCTAAATATTTATCAACTTCAGTTGTGATATGTCGAATTAGAGCATCTCCTGTCATACCCAAGTCTTTTCCTTCCTCCATAATCGCAGCTCTAATCTTCACCAATTCAGCCATGATGCTTACTTACCAGAGGGTATATAATTTTATCTTCACTAACCAACTAACTTAATTAAAATCAATTAATTACTTTGAACAAGAGAAATCCTTAAAACCTTGTGAGCGTTTCCTATTTACTTCGTACTCAATGGTACTACTATTACGAAAAAATTTCTAAGTTTTAGAATTTTTTCAAAGAAATTTCTTTTTACCAACTATTTGTGGCTCAGGATAGAAGAATACATAGATAGTGGCTCAGGATACAAAATAATATCCCGCGAAAGAGCCACCAATGTAGCGAAAGGTTTTCCTATTTTGATAATAGTGGTAGAGCAGGAGTAGAATCTCTCTCCAGAAAGTATGAATTTCCAGTGCCCGAGAAGTACACTGGTATCACAAGTGAGTTACAGCTGTGAATACTCTGAGCTGGACAATAGATTTAGGCTTCAGAAGTATAAGTTGCTACTTTCGCTATCGTAACCCTATGTGATAATATAATTAAATTTGAAAAGGTAACTCAAAATTTAACAGTTAAAAATTTAACAAGTCAAATGAGTACAATTATCCAATTTATTATGTACATCTATATATTCTTGTAATGAGAAATGGTTGTTGTAAGATGGTAAAATGTATGATAATTTACAGTTACAAATCAAATAAACAAGCTAAAAAGTCTTGGATTTATCTTTCACTGAACTTATAACACAAGTTTGCCACATTATCTATTGCCATCTAGTTGTCATCATTAAACAGTCGTTTTAGAAACTGCTCACATTATTTGTTAGATGGATACACGTAAAACTCATCTTATGTTAGTTCGAGGTTCCTAAGACACACTTGAATCCGGAAGACTTTCCTTCAGCCCGCACTATAACTACGGGGGACTAAGGTGTTGAAGATTGGTTGACCTCTAGTCTTCAGTGAGCTGGATCAACGGTCTTCAAGTCTTTTGGGTAAATTCATTCAGGAATGATCATAATCTTGATCAGCAATGATCATAAAACTTGATCATAAAACCTGGAACAAGAAGTAATAGGTGGCCATGGTGTTCCAACAATCTTACCACCCACTGCTGTTCATGAGGCGACCATGTCTTTAGTGTTTGTATATAAATGAATGAATCATGGTAGTATGTTACAGAGATAGCATGATAAGATAATGTATACTTTGCAGAATTAACAAAATACATGAATAAATCATATGTTATGATACATGGGTATGATATAACCTTTGCCTTCCACTCATGGATGCCAAGTCCCTTATGTACTTGCTGGTATGTCGTAAGCTTCCAGGCAAGAATTAGCAATGATATATTTGGCTAACCAATTAATGGTTATGCTTCCTGACAATGCCGGTGACGGTTATCTCTGGTTAGCGTCCTTCCCTTTTTTATTATATCTGATACAATCAATCAGAAATAAAATCTGAAATGAAATGATATTAGTAATACCTATATCTTTAATAAACTTACATACCCTCTTAGGATTAATAAGCTCACGGTGAGACTATATTGGCTGAATTTAATCTGCTCTGCATGCAGCGTGAAAATAGAACTTTTCTTGCAGATGCTGTCTTCCAGTTTCTCACTCTGGCTTTTGGATTTGGTGTGTGTGATTTCAACGCGCCGCTCTGTCCTTATAGTTCAGTCTCTCGCCCGTACGAGAAAGCCCCTCCTAAATTCCCCAAAAGATTTTCGTTTCATCTCCTGATTTGAGGCTATTTGAAGCAATCTGTGCTTTTCCTGTACTTGTTTTTCTCTTCTGTTCACTACACACTTATATTCTTCCTTCCTTCCTATGTATCATTCCCTTTTCCCCATATGAGGATTTCACTACATATAAGTTTTATCCAAATCCGTTGAGGCTTGTTAGTGTAATAAATTTTTAAAGATTATTAGCTAACTTTTAGCCGATGTGATGAAGGTGAAAAATATTAATTATCTTTAAAACTATTTATATTTGAATAATATCCTTTTGGATATAATTCCTAGTCTATCTCCTTTGTTGAGTTATTTGTATTTAATATTATTCCAACCAGGCGTTCTCCTGTAGTTTAAAATTTAATTTCCAGTAAATGCAAACTTTTAAAGTCCGCCATACATTCCTATATAACTAATTCCTCATTCTTCAGTAATATTGTCTGGCTTTTAACCGCAATTCACATTTCCCGTTTTCAAACTTCAAAGAAAGACCGCCGCGCTGACCTTGCGCTGGTGTGTATGTGTGTGTGCGCTGTGGGCGTTTGTCGCGCTACAACCAAGCAAGTGTTATCAAATCTCGCTACAACAGACTTAAGACACTACTCAAGATAAGTCTGACACAACATACAGTCTTAAGTAACTACTCAATATAAATCTGACACGGCATAACCGACATATGACACTACTCAAGATAAATCTGACACAACATAACATACTTAAGGTACTAGTCAAGATAAATCTGACACAACATAACAGACTTAAGGTACAAGACAAGATAAATCTGGCACAACATAATAGAGTTAAGGTACTAGTCAAGATAAATATGTCACAACATAACATACTTAAGGGACTAGTTGAGATAAATCTGACACAACATAACAGACTTAAGGTACTAGTCAAGATAAATCTGACACAACATAACAGACTTAAGGTACTAGTCAAGCTAAATCTGACACAACCTAACTTACTTAAGGTACTAGTGAAGATAAATTTGACACAACATAACAGACTTTAGGTACTAATGAAGATAAATCTGACACAACATAACAGTCTTAAGGTACTAGTCAAGATAAATCTGACACAATATAACATACTTAAGGTACTAGGCAAGATACATATGGCACCACATAACAGACTTAAGGTACTAGTCATAATAAATCTGACACAATATAACAGACTTAAGGTACTAGGCAAGATAAATCTGACACAACATAGGAGACTTAAGGTACTACTCAAGATAAATCTGACACAACATAACATACTTAAGGTACTAGTCAAGATAAATCTGACACAACATAGCAGGTTCAGAGACATTATTGACATACAAGATATGTGTAACATTACATAACACAGCCATTAACACGAGTCAGATGTGAAATAAATAGAGTTTTCTCCATGATGTGAATGTAGCTTTTTGTCTAGGTCAAGCAATTTGGTTAAATACAGATAATTGAAATGCAATGAAAGATTGTCATGTTTTATTAATTATTTCTAGTTAATTCGCAAAGTTATATAAATGCGAAAGGTTATATATCTTTTGTCTGTACAGTTTTAAAATCAATAAAAATTGTTGCACTTGATGAAGATATCAGAATAGTGAACACATACCTGCTCTACAACTTCCTAATGGAATAAATAATGTACAACAGTCTAGCAATTTATCTAACAGTGTTGACACATAAATATATTCACAATAATGTCGTCGTCATCATCATCATCTTGTTTCCGCTGCCTGTAGAACATGGAGGGTATCTCTGATATTGGATCTTTGTGAGGTAACCCGCACCAAGCAGTTGTGGTTTATGTTGTAGTTCATTTTACATGATGAGGTTGACGACATCATGCACAACGTTACATAAATAAGAACATTCATACATGTTAAAATACCTCATACACAACGTTACATACATAAGTATATTCATACATGTTAAAATACCTCATACGCACCGTTACATAAATAAGTATATTCATACATGTTAAAATACCTCATACACAACGTTACATAAATAAGTATCTTCATACATGTTAAAATACCTCATACACAACGTTACATACATAAGTATATTCATACATGTTAAAATACCTCATACACAACGTTACATAAATAAGTATATTCATGCATGTTAAAATACCTCATACATAACGTTACATAAATAAGTATATTCATACATGTTAAAATAAATCATACACATAGTTACATAAATAAGTATATTCATACATGTTAAAATACCTCATACACAACGTTACATAAATAAGTATATTCATACATGTTAAAATACCGCATACACAACGTTACATAAATAAGTATATTCATACATGTTGAAATACCTCATACACAACGTAACATAAATAAGTATATTCATACATGTTATAATACCTCATACACAACGTTACATAAATAAGTATATTCATACATGTTAAAGTACCTCATACACAACGTTACATAAATAAGTATATTCATACATGTTAAAATACCTCATACACAACGTTACATACATAAGTATATTCATACATGTTAAAATATCTCATACACAACGTTACATAAATAAGGACATTTTAATACATGTTAAAATACCTCATACACAACGTTACATAAATAAGTATATTCAAACATGTTAAAATACACATATAAAATAAACACAATAAACATCTAATACTCACCCCTTCGTCTATGACTGGGTATGGATGACTCTTTTGTACAGGATGACATATAGTGGTTACTGCAGCTGGTAAGGTGCAGACTTCCAAAGTTGGAATTACTAATAATGATTAAAGTTACTAAATCCAAACTTTATTTCTAGAGGAAGATTATTGGGAACAGTAACTTTGTATTTACTTTCAGATAATTAAGACTTTTTGTTGTTGTTATCAATCAATTCCTACCCTGGAATCTTTTCTATCTCATATTGTGACGGTATCGCCACCCTGCTTTGCAGTAGTGGCCCAACAGTGGCAAAACTCAAGAGTATCTATTATAGGCTTTAATGGAGTCTATCTTTACACACGATTACTCTTGGCAGAAATGTAGATAAAAGAGTAGTAAAGCTTATATCGCATGTGAGTCTTCACAAGATATTAAGATAACCGAACACAATGCTGGCGGTTGCAGAGCACGTTAATTTTGTAATCTGCGGACATCTTTTGTGAAGGATTTAAGCACTTATTACTTTCAGCTCGTTTAAGCCCCCACCACTAATTTACTTTTAGCATAGCTCTGTATAGAGTGTGTGTAGTAATTTGACTGAGACAAACATGCAGTAAATTTAAAAGGATTAAATCGAAGTTAAATTTGTAACATTACAAATAATAAAATTTAATAATCACTTTAGGTTTTAACAGTTGCAAAATAATTTGAATAGTTATGAATCAAGAAAACTCCGCCTATGCCGGTCCCAAGCCCGGATGAAAAAGGAGGTGGGCGGCCTGCATGGAGGCCGTAAGGAGGCAGCCCCTCCACCATGCAAAGGCACAACAGGCCAATCACCTGTTTGTCTTAAACTACGATTGCAAGCAATATAAGAGAGAAAACCGGACGGATTCTAAAGGCGACGAACTGGAACGGACTACGGACTACGACTTATGGAACATGGAACACAAGAAGTATAAATGGGAAAGAAGAGGACCTGATGGAAGAGATGAGGAAAGCAAAACTAGAAATCCTGGCTATTACCGAAACAAAGAAAAAGGGACAAGGAGTCATGGATCTCGATGGCAACACTATGCTATACAGTGGTGTACCCACATCTGAAAGAGCTAAAGGGGGCGTGGGTTGCATTGTGGCCAAAAACCAGAAAGATAGTATCAAGGGATGGAACTTTGTCTCGGAGCGCATTATGGTTGTAAAACTAAAAGAAGGAGAAACCATAATCAACCTGGTCATAGTGTATGGGCCAAATGAGGATGAGAGAGCAGAGGTCAAGGAAGAATTCTTCGATTTGCTTCAAAGGACAGTGGATGACTGCCTAGATGAAATTATCATGCTCGGAGATTTCAATGCCAGAGTTGGAAATGACCATGCTAGATGGGGTGGAGTTATCGGAAGATATGGAGAAGATACTCTCAATGACAATGGAAAGCGACTCCTCAGATTCTGCAGTGAGCAGAATTTGATCATTACCAACACAAAGTTCCCCCATAAGCGCATACATGCATACACTAGGTGTGAACCAACAAAGAATGAGAAGTCAGTGATCGACTATGCCATTCAAATATGTCCGGGATGCTAGAGTCTGGAGGGGGCCAGAGATTGGAAGTGATCACTACCTGCTTACAATCAAAAGAACAACTGAAAAAGTTGCTCAGCCTAGGAACTGTCCAGCACCACGCAAGAAACCAAGTAAACGAACGGAAGAAATGAGCATTAAGACCTACAAGCTGAAAGAGCCAGAAATTAAGACCAGATATCAGGGGCTTATTGCTACAGCGGTGAGAAACACAGAAGAACAGCCTGATGACTTGGAAACCCTGTGGCTTAAATTCAAGGACATCATAAAGACAGCTGCTGCAGAAGCATGTGGTGAAGTCCGACTCGGGAACAAGAGAAAGAGGACACCTTGGTGGACAGAAGAAGTCAAAGAGAAAATAAGAGAGAAGAAAATGGCATGCAAACAATACTTAGGAGCTAAAAACACAGCAGGACAAATAGAGAAATATAGAGAATATGTGATACTCAGAACAGAAGCAAAGAACAAGGTGCTAGCAGCAAAACAGAAGTCCTGGGAAGAATTTGGAGAAAAGCTAGAAAAGGATGCGCAAGAAAACCAGAAATTGTTCTATAAGACCCTAAAGAACATGAGGAAGGAAAAACAATGCCCTCTTAAATTTATAAAGGACAAGCAAGGCAAATTGCTTACTGCCCCGAAGGAAGTAATGGAAAGATGGAAAGAATATTTCTCAGAACTCCTTGATGGTGAGCAAGGTAGAGCATCAGAAATAATAACCACTAGCACAGAAGAGGATACAAATGGTGATGAAGATGACATAAAGATGGAAGAACTGAAGGCAGCACTGGAGAAAATCAAGATGGGCAAAGTAGCAGGGCATGATGATATAACACCAGAAATGGTTAAGTACATGGGAGCATCAGGCGACCTATTACTCATAAGGGTCCTACGGGCGGCGTGGTGCAACAAGGCCATACCAAAGGATTGGGAGATTACCATTATAACACCGATTTTCAAAAAGGGTGACAATCGACTATGTGGAAACCACAGAGGCATATCCCTTCTCAGTGTCCCTGGTAAAATCTACTCTAGAATCCTAGAGCAGAAACTCCGATGCCTAGCTGAGCAACAATTGGATGAAGCCCAGTGCGGATTCCGAGCAAACCGATGTACTCAAGACCCAATCTTCACACTCAGGCAGCTGAGTGAAAAGGCCCTTGAGTACAAGAGTGAGATCCATCTTTGTTTCATAGATCTGGAAAAGGCGTTTGACAGGGTCCCCTGGAGCAAACTTTGGGACTGTTTGGCAAGAAAGAACATTCCCGCACCTCTGATTCATGCTATACAGAGCTTCTACAAGTCTTGCAGAAATTAAGTGAGGACAGCAAACTATAAGTCAGAAGAGTTCAGGACCACCACTGGTGTAAGACAAGGCGATATTGTCACCTTATCTTTTCATACTCCTCATGGACGATGTCATCAAGGCATGTAGGGAGAGATAAGAAAGTATTCAGTGGGGTACTGGAAGATGAGACAGGTCTGTATTTCAGAGCTAGCATTTGCTGATGATGTTGTCCTGATTGCTAAATCAGAGACACATCTCCAATCCAACCTGCAAGTCTGGAAGGAAGAGCTGGAGAAGAGAGGGATGGTCATAAGCAGCTCTAAAACAAAGTCCATGGTGATATCACGAGAAGAAAGAAAACATCAGATTAAGTTGGGAGAAATTGTTCTGGAGCAGGTCGACCACTTTAAATATCTCGGACCTATTATAGACCGAAAGGGGGGCATCATAGAAGAGATGGCCACTCGAAAAGCAGCGGCTGGGAGACTTTTTTCAGGCCATAAATCGAGGATTCCTCAGCAAGAAAAAGGTTGGTAAGAAAACGAAGATGGCTGTATACCACTCCACCTATGTCCCAGTCTTGACATATGGATGCGAGTCATGGGCAATGACTACAACCCACAAAAGCCAGATCCAAACCTCAGAAATGAGGTATCTGAGGAAGGTGGTTGAAGTAACAGGAAGAGACATGGTCCGCAACCAGTCGATACGTCAAGGCCTAAGATCCCACCCGCTGCAGACCCACATAGAACAGTCCCAACTAAGATGGTTTGGCCATGTCTGCAGAATGGGTGAAGATCGGCTACCACGACAAGCATGGGAAACAAAGAGCCAGGGATCCAGACCTCCAGGACGACCCAGAGTCCGCCGGGAGGACAACATTAGACAATCTTTGAAGGACCATGGACTAGAATGGAACCAGGCCAGGAAGAAGACAGCTGATAGAATAGTATGGCGCTCTCTCTTCCAAACCTCTACACCTCACGGTAGAAGGGGAACGACTAAGTAAGTAAGTATGAATCAAGAAACATTATCTTTACAGTTTTTAGGGAATGTGAGATGTTACAAGACGTTCAAGTGGCAGCATATATTTGCACTTATCTGCCAATGACGGTTCTGCTCCTTCTTATGGGTTGGTTCTTTTCACTCTGCCTTTGCTCGTCTCTGGTCAAGGTTGTTGAGGGTAGCTCGTTTCCCAGAAACGTCAAGGAGAGTCTACAATGTGCGTCCTTCGTCTTAAATCTTATGCCACGGTTCCATTCCAGAGATAGTACTTTCTGCTGGTACCGCCAAAACCTATGATAAAAAATCATAATAAACCCCCATCCCCTGTCGACACTATACAATTTGCAAACCCCTTGTCGCCTTGACAGTGCAACGCCGTTTGAAGTTACTGTCAGATCACAGCGTTCCTTGTCAACAGCCTGTCTCTCACCTACAAGAAGGTGTAGTTGTGGTTTCTGCTCACACATCTTCTCGTCGTGCTTTTGGTGTTTCCGCGTTTGACGAGGTGTTTTATTTCTTAGCACCTCCTTTTGTGCTGGCGAACTGGTCTGTTATAGCTATGCTAACTGGGACATTAGACTAGCTTCTTCTGATTTGAATGCCTCCTCTTCATTGTGAGCTTCTGCACTGGCTATCTGCACTTGTGTATCAGGCATTTTGTCTTCCCAGAAAACAACATAATCCTTAACTTCCCTAAATGAGACACCCGGATTTTCTAGGACATATTTCTTCACAAATGACTTACTCAGATCATCTCTCAGCTGGGCAACAAAATGATCCCTGAGCATGGATGTGTCCGCAGGGGCCATGCCTTTCTTCAAACGCGTTGCATTCAATCTCAGAAATAATTTAGGCAAAACAGATGAGAGAATTATGTTACTGATAAGCTAGGCCCCTTACTCGTAGCATAGAAATCTCTTGTCATCTCATTGACTAGTTGTCGCTCAATGTTGGCTTCTTACACTACAGTATTTCGAGTTACTTCTCAGGGCTTGCCTTGTTTCCGCCACGTATCCGTAATTCTCTAGAGACCACTGGTGTAACATTATTCCAGACAATATCCAACTTATCCTCTACAGTTAGGGGCGCTACCTTTTTTGCGGCTTTTACATCTTTCACAAACTCTTGCCAAATGGGGCTTGCCTTTTCACATAATCAACTTACTTCCGGCAGCGTCATGTATATTACCTTCACAAACGCATTGCCTTGGATCTCACTTTGCACTACTGATGCAGTCATCGCTGGTATTGGATCTGCATCCTCTCGCCCCCATCTGCTTGTAACACGTGTACGCCTCGAAGAAGTCTTGCTGGAAGAATGCACTGCTGAGTTTTTACAATATTTGCTCGTTTGCTATTGACTCGATGTCATTGTCTGCCTATCCTACCGACGACGCCAATTGTGATAGAGTGGGCGAGAGATGATGATTATGTTGTGATATGTGATCACCTTCTTGCACAATCGCACCGACCCGAACAACAATAAAACTCTTGATTCTAAGGCAGGGGCTGTATTTATTCATACAACCCATTCAGTGACAAAGAACAAATAAAGCAAACACTAAACAAACAAAACAAACAAAACACCCAGTCAGTTCTCAATTGCTAATCCTGTGCATACTTCTACTTACTCTGGGTGTCTCTCATCTTGCCTCTACTGCGAATCTCACCAAACTGACCGCTTCTCCTGCGTCAGACTTTAAACACGCCAGCGATGAGGGCTCGCGCAGTCACGTGGGCTGGGGCTTTATTGTGACCCTCGTGCAGTCACTTGGGCTGGCGTACTCATTGGAGCGCGCACATCGAAAACATGTGGGCGTTAAACACATAAATATGAAATGAACTTGAGTGGGCCTCTGGGTTGTTTTTACGGCACCATCACATTCCTATACCCCCATCCCAGTTACTCAGACTTTACCCTCTATGAGAATTAAATGTAATCCGTCGGGATAAAACTTCCTTTACATTTAAATAGAATACTTCAGCTTTACATGACACTTAAATGAAAAGGGTAATAATACAGATAGAGTTTGTCTCCATATACATCTCCACTGATTGAAAAGTGTTCACAATATAGATTGAATGTTTTCATTTATGTTTAACCCTGATCATAGCTGGCAGACGCTGGAGCTGGGTTGGCCATGTCCTCAGAAGAGACCCCTATGCCATCACAAGAACAGCTACGCTATAAACCCCTGAAGGAAAACGAAAGAGAGGCCGACCAAAAACAACTTGGCGGAGGACTGTGGAGGCTGAGATGCAAAGAATGAACAAGTGTTGGGGCACTGTACGAAGGATGGCCGCCGACCGAGCAAAGTGGAATTAATTTGTTGTTGCCCTACAAAACGCCACCAGGCGTAATGGCCACTGACTGCTTTGAAGTTCGTCGGCTAAGGATCAAAGAAGAAGAAGAAGCTTGAAAACTTACATACATTTTAAAGTGACTATTGTTTATAGGGACATTTACACCGCTTTGAAAATGTAAGTATTATACTTAGAATGTACATTATTTCTTTTCATCTTTCCCTCCCTGCTACATAGGGAGCCTGGAACTATTTTATGCTTTTAGTTTTCTTTACGGAACTATCAATAAAGCAATCACCAGCCCGTGCATTGGTGGTTCATGAATCGTCATTCTAGATACTGAGGTTGCCAGCCTCAAATGACTTTGACATCCAACAACAATTTTCACACATTAAAATTAACATGGTAACCTGTTGCTCAGATGAATAAAAGAGACGAGTCGGTCTCTTACACATGTTTGGGGTGTCTTTAATTTGACAATAGATTATCTCTCTGACTCCGTGTGTTTCTTCAGTTTCCTAGTCTCGGTGTTCCTTATTTATTTGTAGAAATGTCCTGTGCTTTGTAAGTCTTATTTGGTTCTCCAATAAAAGGTCCGGTTAAGAAAATGAATTATGAATCCAGTCTTAACTCTGGCGAGGTCTTATGGTGTCTTGGCTAGCGTGAAATTTACAGTGAAACAAAACTGCGAAATGGTCAGACTATATTCCTATTTTCCCACGCATTGTTGTTATGAATCTAATCAAAAAGATTCAATCATTTCAAAGCATGCAGATAGAATGTGACATTTTCATACTAGTCCCACGTGAAATAAGGTATTACCTTATATAGACATCTGATGCCTTGCATACACAAGTCGGCCTGGAAGGGATTATGTCACACTTGTCTGCCCACAAGTGTCACACAGACAGTAATCTCGTATAATTACGCAAAATCTCTGTGTCTGCTCATCTGGGTTACCAAACGAGCCGTCTTATCAGCGGTTCAATCTAAACACGCTGGGGAATATCTTATCTCAGCTGCTCACCGGAAGCCAGGATGACCGGGTAACAAACATGTGACATCACAGAGAGGAGGGTCAACAAATGTTTGCACCTACAAATTATTTGCCACACAAGCTAATAAAGAAAGAAAGAAAGAAAAGTGCGATACTTGAGAGCACATATTAACAATCAGTACCACAAATGTAACATACTGCCGGAGAGAAACAAAGATCGATAGGGGCCACCCCGTTTCGTCAAACATATCCTGGCGTCTACGTATTGATAATGAAATAAAGTCCTGAGTCTTTCACATGCGAGTCTTCATAGCCAAATATTTTACCCACACGACGTTTACTTTCACGCTTAGTTTTTTTTTAAAATAATCATCACTAAAGGGGTGTCTTAATTTGCATAATTCACCTACGCATCTTATCTCATTTGGGAATTACTTGTATCGCCAGAAATGATTTGTTAAATGACCTGCCCTAATTTCACAATATTTGTTTGTCTCCTCTATCCACCTGGGCAGACACAACAACTGTGTCCACAACAAGTGTTATTTTAGAATCAGACCGATATTAGTACTACTAAAGACGATAACCAGCCGTTACAGATCAACAAAATGATGTTTCCTTTAGGATGTACTTGGACTTCATTTACGTCTTTGCGTAACTCGCAGGAGGGCTCTCCGAATCAACTTTTTAACTCATTGCTTCAAAGATGGCGTGTTGATCTAACAGATAATGTGACTATCGACTTGTGTGATCAAAACTATGGCTAACACTATAAACCTGGTGCAGCATTTATTGAAGGGAGAGTGCCTAATGCACTCAGATTATCTTATTTGTTTACTTACAGCCCACTAACAAGACGGGTAGGAAATAAAGAAAATGGTCTACATCGCAGTACAAATAACTTGCCTGAAGATCATCGCTGATATCAAAACTGGACGTAGGACTACAATAGCTTTATTATCATCTTCAGAAATTGTTTATCAACACCATGCTGTGAGAGATCAGACACGAAGTTAGAAGTGCTTTAGAACCATATGGAGGTTATCTCACAACAACAGAGATGCGGAGATGACATGGTATGGCTACATATCAAGATCACGTGAACTATCAACGATTTCCTTCACTACACAGTATCGGACAAAAGAAAACAGGTCAGACGAAAAAGAAATGGACTTGTAAACTAAAAGGCTTGAAGTATCTACCGATCACAGAAATAAACAGGCTAACAATTAACGGACAACACTGATCACTACTAGTACAGCAGTTATCGTGTTATGCGAGTCACCTTAATAATCAGTCATATCATTCACGTGGTCAATTCTTGTGCAGCTTATTCATGACATACTGCCCACATACCGCTGTTTAATGTGTATTTGGTGTCTTTCTTTCATCAGGATTTCTCTTCTAGAAAGAACATCACAATTATACAAACATTTGCGCCAACAGCAGCTGCTGAAGAACATGACATTGAAGAGTTTTACAACGAACTGCAACTCGCATTAGAGAAAGCAAAAAGCAAGATATTAGGATAAAAATGGGAGATTTTAATGCCAAAGTTGGAAACGAAATATTAGAACATGAAAAAAGAGTAAAAGGAAGTTATGGATTTGGCCAAAGAAATGAGGGAGGAGAACGTTTGACAACATTCTGCCTAGAAAACAATCTAGTCCTCAAAAAAAAACTATGTTTATGCAACACCTTGAAGACTATATACATGGACGTCACCGGGCGGAAAAAGCAAGAACCAAATAGATTACATCTTAATACAACAATTGAACAAAAAAAAAAAAAAAAAAAACACACACACCCACACAAATAGTAATACGTCTTACAAGGAGAAGGACAAGAAAAACCTACGTTGCGGCCACAAGGCCTTCGTCAGGGACAGACAAACAAGAGACAGCAGGGAAAGAAAATGAGAATTAAGTAGAGAACATGAAACTATAAAATAAGAGAAAAAAACTCCCTTAATATTAAGTCCAGTCACATGTGAAGCAAAGCAAGATGGCTGCCACTAAACTGGAAAGAGGAAGTTGATAGTATATAAAAATAAGAAATAATGAAAACAAGGACTGGAAAAGAGTGATAAAAAAGTAATCAATAAATAATAAATAAAATTTTTAAAAAAATATATAAAAAAATAAATAAATAAATAAAATATAAATAAATAAATAATAATAATAAATAAATTTAAAACAAATAAATAAATAGATAAAAATAAAAACTAAATAAAGAAATAAATAAAATAAAAAATAATAAAGGAAAAAATTTAAAAAAAAAATAAAATAAAATAAATAAACAAATTAAAAAATAAATAAATAAATAAAAAAATAAAAAATAAATAAAAAAATAAATAAATAAATAAATAAATAAAATAAAATTTAAAAAATGGTAATTAAAAAAAAAAAAATGGTGATCGCATCAAAGTAGAAAGTCATAATACAACAGGGACTCGATAGAGAAAGGCGTCTCAGACAAAAGAATGTTGGGTATTCAAACCGTGTGGTTTGAGGCAACCAATAAGATGGATGAGGCGTTGTTCCTGGCGAAACCGACTGTTGGCGTCCGAGGAACAGTATCTGATGGCTGTCACCTGGATGTCAGTGGCACCGTGGTGGTCAGGGCCATTGAAATGGATGGCCACAGGTGTGGAATTAAACTGAGAGATGTCATAGAGGTGTCTGCAGAATCGGTCGCCCAGTCGTGTGCCCGTTTGGCCGATGTACGTAATGGTGCAACGTTTGCATATAATAGCATAAATGACGTTGCGTGACTCACATGTGAAGCCATGGGTGATGGTGAACTTGGCGTTAGGGAACGAGACTGAACGTGTTTCGATTACATGCTGACATGTCTTACATCGTGTACGGTTACATGGCTTGGTTCCAAAGTGGCCATCGTTGACGGTTTTCAGACGGCTGACAACAAAGGTGGCGATCATGTATCTCATCCATCAGGACGCTCCCGGGAGCGACAAAGTAACAGGTTATGACACAAGCGCCATACCAGAAGAGTAGTGTCGATATTCAGAACAAATTTGACGTTCTTATGGCAGTACAGGAGAAAATGACACGAGATGAACTTGCTAATAACATCAGAGATGTTTACATTACAAATGCACAGAGGTTAATTCCTAAAAGAATTATACAGAGACGAGAATAAATCTCAGACGAAACACTGAAGTTGTTGTAGAAAGAAGAAAATGAAGTCCAAACTAAACAACACAGATTATCAGGAATTATACAAGGAACACACAACGCAGATTAAAAAGCGAGTCAGACAAGACAAACAACAATACATAAACGACATCTGCAGGGAAATAGAAGACATGCGCGAACAGGGATTGAGTAAGAATATGTTTTCTGAAGTAAGAACATTGAAGAACAGCAACTTTAAACCATCACTTCGAGCAATAAATGACAAGAAGGGTGACACTCTAACAGAACGTAAGATTTTCTGAACAGATGGAAGGAGTACTGTCAAGAAATGTACAAGGAAATAAACAAGGCGGCAGATAACAACAAATTGAATGTAGCTGAACTTGAACCAGCACCTACCATATAAGAAGTCCGGAACGCAATCAAACACTTGAAAAGTGGAAAATCTCCTGGTTGTGATGAAATAACAGCTGAAATGATACAGGCAGGAGGAGAAGGCAGCGCTCGTATATGCCATGCATTATGCTGTAAGATCTGGCAAAGCGGAATTTGGCCCAAGGAATGGAACAGATCAATTTTCTTAACCTTGCTAAAAAAGGGCAACCTGAAACTGTGCACAAACTACAGAACTATAGCTCTTTTAAGCCGTGCCAGCAAAATACTATTACATATCAAAATGAAAAGGGTGCAACAAAAGCTATAAATATAAATTAACAAAGTACAGGCGGGTTTTCGACCAGGCAGAGGCACCAAAGACCATATATTCAATATGAGGATCATCATAGAAAAGTGTGGAGGATTCAACGTTGACCTATTTACTTGTTTCATTGGTTACACATAAGCTTTCGACTGTAAACAACATCAGCAGTTATGGACTGTTGTGGAAAATATGGGATTTCCATACCACCTTATACAACTCATCGCACTGCTGTACCAAGAACAACAGGCGGCAGTAAGAATAGAGGGAGAAACTTCAGAATGGTTTGAAGTACAGAAAGAAGACAAGGTTGTACCATTTCCCCTTACATGTTTAACATTTATGCCGAAAATGTTATGAGAAACGTAAGAGATGACCAAGAACACACAGAGTTTGACCCATTTAACATCGACGGGAACCAGATGCTGGAAATCAGATATGCTGACGACACAATCCTCCTATCGACCAACCCAGAAGGACTTGAAAAACTAATTCTGTCAACCAAAAATCACAGTGAGGCCCAGAATCTATACCTAAACACCAATAAGACCAAAGTATTGACGGTATGAGAATGGCTGTTGAAACCATTTAACTAAGACAATAAATAGTTTGAGAACAAATACGCTGTCAAGTTAGCATAAACTACACATCAAACACCAGCTCCAACAACCGACTACGGAGATTACAGTTATATAACTACAGCTAGAAAAATAAAGCAGACAATCGACCAACAACGAACAAAAACCGTAGAACAAAAGAGACTATCACTGATATATCAAATAAAACCACACAGTGAAACAATAAGCAATCAAAGAAATAATTACTTATTGCAATTTTAGACACCATACGTCAAATCATCATTGACAAAGTCATAAACCAGTTGAAGTTAAGGAAGACCACACTATCGCTAGACACAAGAGGAAACAAAAACCAAACATAGATCTTCATTTCATTTAGTTGCACTTTTAACGACACGTTGGTACACTAGCAATAATAGATGTAGAGATGAAATCATTACACTTAGAAAATATAAATAAATAAGTATATGGATTGAATAAATAACAACACTCGAATAAACGTACGACGTGATGACCAGTGTTACAAGGGGGGCGCGTTGTGTTGCGGCCGTCAATTGCTGTAGCCGACCACCTGTTGCTGCGAGGGGGTCCTTAATGATTGTTGTGGCAGACTGTGTACACTGGCTCATCTATTTACATTTTACTTCCATTTATCCCTTGTCTTTCTTAGTCAGTTATGGTGTCGTGCTGTTGATGGTAAATTACGCGAAGGTGGGATAGAATATTTGTCAACATCATAATATATTCAACTTCCAACGTTCAGAGACTTGATAAGTCATTCCTTGAGTGCACATAAATTTAATATATCAATTCCATACACGAACAGTTCACACATGGTCATCATGAAGAATTATACATAATAATTGCAGTTCATACTTCATATATGATTCCTTTACAAATCAGTCCTTGTCTCGTAGCTTGAAAACATAATAGTCAGAACAACATAACTATATGCACGCGTGGTTGGTAATCCCAACGACCGGCAGTGAGATTATGCGTCTGGCACTAGTATAACTAAAACGGACTGTTAATTCATCTCGACAAGGTTTAGTCAATTACTAACCTGTAAATTCATCTCTCTTCATCATAACAGTGGACTGTCCCATGTCCATTAATTAATACAATATAATTGTGCGGCAATACATGCCCGACACTATAATACTCCAAGGACACGTCTTCTCGGTTCGACGGTCGTTTAGAAAAGGGTCCCGTCTCTTGGTCACCGTGCGTGACTACTAACGCTGAAACGTCACAGCGTTAACTAGACTAATAATACGTTTACATTACATTAAACGTTGTAACCCCTAAAATCGCATGCTGCTAACCTCTAGCAGACCATGCCAATTAATCTACCGTAACAATTCCCTGTCCACCGGGGGAAAAAAAATCTATTAGATAGATTTTTTTTTTCAAAAACCTATCTGAATGAATATCAAAAAATTTAACAATATCAAAAAAATTAACAAAAAATGCGGCATATGGCCTACGATGTTCTGTCTAGAACAGTGTCGTGGTCATGTCGACTTACTAACAGTCATCTAATATATTAATGATCATATTATACATAAATGTTATACATAAATTTTATATGAACTAAAAGAGAATGGCTAATGTTGATATCTAATTAAATAATTAATTAACTTAAAATATGTCGCAATGAAATGTAACCTCAGACTAATCTAAAGAGTTAAAATTAAACTAATTAATTATATTGAGTGTGTAATAAGAATAAAGTTGTTGAAAATCTAATGTAAGAGAAATGAAAGGATATGTTAAGGAGAGAAATAAATAAATGATAAAGTAGCGAAAGAAAGTAATGTATAAATTTAACTTAGTTATGTGTGTTGGACATTAATTAAGTTTAGTATTAAGATGTTAATATCTATCTAACTAATTTAAACAATAATATAGTATGTAATGTATCAACATAATTAATAACTATATAATATAGTAGTTACATACAATAACATTATATAAGAATCATGTGAGTTCTTATTTTTTTTCTTTCTTTAATTTTTTTTTTTCAAATTTCATCTTTTTTTTCATATTTATCTCACTTTTCATTTTAATTTCCATTATTTTAACGTACTTAATTAAAATTAATTAAAGTTGGATATGATGATCCATACGTAGGCTTGATCCTTGTGAATTTCGATTAAAAGAAGAAATGTTTATGTGTTTCAGTTCATAAGTATCGACGTTATTGACAATAGTTCATGTCACATACTGAGTTACTTTGATAGTGTTTCCTATTATTTTCACTTGATGCACGGAAATGTGTCCAATAGTTTTATCATTAATGGATATCAAGCAAAGTCCTGGCGTAAATACGAACATAGAGTCAATTGATTTCATTCATTTCGTATATAAAATCTTTAGTAAGCAGATACTTGTATTGTAGGCAATAGTTCATGTCTATGTAGAACATCCATTATAGTGCTATGTCTCTTGAGTAAGTATCTGCGACGTTACTATAGTTCAGTACTCGACATCAGTAGGATTTCGAGATAAAGTATCTGCCAAGACGTTATCTGATCCTGTTATATATTCGATTGAGAAGTCAAAAGGTTGAAGGAGAATAGCGAATCTGGTGAGCTTTGGACTTTTATGATTCGCCCGTCGTAGTGATGCTACGGCCTTCTGGTCTGTTTGTACTACGAAAGGGGCTCCCAGTAGGAACTTCTCTAATTTCGTTATTCCCCACACCACTGCTAACAGTTCGCGGTCGACAGTGGAGTATTTGACTTCTGGTGGTTTCAGTTTCCGTGAGACGTACAAGTTTGGATGGAGGATGTCGTCATGATATTGGAGCAAACATGCGCCAATTCCGTAGTTACTTGCATCTGTGCGGAGAATAAACTTTTTGGAAGCATCAGGTAGTCTCAAAATTGGTGGGTTTGAAAATATATTAATAATATTAAGGAATACATTATTACACTCACTAGTCCATGTCACCTTCACTGGCATGTCCTTCTTTAATAATGAGGACAAGACAGCCGTGATAGATGACAAGTTAGGTACGAATCTACTGTAATATTGGACTTGCCCTAACAAGCTTCTAACCTGTTTCTTCGTTTGAGGAACGGAAATGTTTAAAATTTTAGAAACCGTACTGGGTAGTGTTCGGATATATCCTGCTCCAATAATGTGACCCAAAAAAGTTATTTCATGAAATGCCACTTGTAATTTTGTGGGTTTAGCAGTTAAATTGTTCCTTCTTAATGTGTCCAAAACGTATTCAAGACCCAAAAAATGTTCCTCAAAAGATGAACTAAATAAGCATATGTCGTCTATGTATGTAATAATGTCTGGTCTACCTGAAAAAATATGTCGCATCATGCGAACAAAGGTAGCTGGAGCGTTAACAAGCCCAAAAGGCATAACATTCCACTGGTATAGACCTTGCGGAGTGGAAAACGCTGTGTAGTATTTAGCTTTTTCGGTTAGTGGTATCTGCCAATAACCTTTAGTTAAGTCTATCTTAGTGAATATAGTTGCTGTCGATAGACGTGGCAGTAAGTCGTCGAGAAGTGGATGTGGTTCGCTATCAACTATCGTTTGTGCATTTAATTTTCTATAGTCGACGCATAGTCTAATGTTATTGTCCTTCTTTCGGACAATAACTAATGGAGAAGAAAATGGGGAATTACTAGTTTCAATAATTCCTAAAGATAACATCTGCTCAAGTTCCTTAGTGGTTTTAGTAAGAAAGTGTAGAGGAACAGAATATGGAAGTACCCGAATTGGAGTATCATCATTAAGAGTGATGTCATAACTAATGACTGATGTGCGACCTGGAACGTCGGTCAACACTTCTGGGTAAGATTGTAGAAGTTCAGCAATCTGTTGATGCTGTTGCGGTGTAACCGACGAAGAGATGGTTACGTCCCGCCAAGATTCACTAGGCTGTACTACAGGTACAGGTAAAGCTAACTGTACCTCAGGAAAAGAAGATTCTTCTTCCTGGATAACAGACAAATTATAATAGTGACATCTAGGTACGAAAGTGTCCTCTAGTTCATGAAAAATAGCTTGTAGATGTTCAGGTCGAGTATGAAATTGTTTGAGCATATTTATGTGAAATATTTTGTGATGTCCCTTAATGTCTAGGACATAATCAACATCAGAAATCTTATTGATAACCTGGTATGGAACGTTCCACGAGATGAGTAGTTTATTATTGTTATGTGGCAATAACACATAAGCTTGATCTCCTGGAAATAATTGACGTAATCGTCTACTACTGTTTTGGAAAGTTCTAGCTTTCGCTTTAGCAGCCTCAGATGAAGCTGTTGCCATTTTGTAGGCATCAATAATGTTATTCCGGAGATTAATTACATACTCATAGGATGACTGGGTATCCTGAGTCATCTCGGAGTCAATCATTAAGTCTTTTATTAGTCCCATAGGACCTCTTGGTGGAGCGCCAAAGACTAATTGAAACGGAGAGAAGTCAGTTTGTTCATGTGGCACCTCTCGATAAGCGAATAACACGGCTGGGAGTACTCTGTCCCAGTCCTGTGGGTGGTTAACTGTAACTTTATGTAACATTTGTTTGAGTGTGCGGTTAAGTCTTTCTACAGCACCATTACTCATTGGGTGATAAATGCTGCTGAGATTTCTATCTATTTTCCAAGTCCTCATTACTTCAGTCATGGTCTCAGATATAAATTGAGATCCATGATCTGACAAAAGTTTTCTAGGAAAACCTACTCTAGAGAAGATCAAATGTAGTGCATCAACTACATCTGTGGTGGTGGTTGTTTTCAATGGGATGGCTTCTGGCCATCGTGTGCATAAATCGATGCACGTGAGAATAAATCTATGTCCTCTGGCTGAGGGTAAAAGTGGGCCAATAATATCAATGGCCATCTTGTCAAAGGGTCTCACAGATATGTCACAAGCCTGAATAGGCGCAGTGTGAAAGGCTCCTCGTGCTTTCACTTCTTGGCATATCGTACAGGAGCGTACGTACTGTGAAATATCTCGTGACACTCCCGGCCAAAAAAAAGAAGATAATACTCGCGAACGTGTCCGAGTATATCACATGTGACCTGCGCACTTAGAATCAAGTTCGTGTTGAAGTATGTACCGTCTAAAAGCAAACGGTACCATGACCTGTTGTTTTACCTGAGTTTTGTCCATAAAACATCTTAATAAAATGTCATTTTTAATAAGAAACCAATGACTATTATTATTGTTCATAGCAAGATTGTCAATTTTGTTGACCAATGCAAAAAATTTTGTTAATGACCTATCTTCCCTCTGTTTTGCAGCAAATGATACTCTGTCAATAGCAGAATGAACCTCGATACTTTCATGTTTGTCTGTTTCCTTGTTTTCCGTGTCCATAGTCTCTAATTGTTTCGTATGTGCTCTGGTTATTACTGCATTTCCGATGCATAGATTATCTTTTTCCCATTTAGTAATCTCTTCTGGTGTGCAATCTTTACTTCCGTGTATGCATCCCACCATAAGGTCGGCAATTGGGTTTCTTTTTCATGCATGCTTTAACGTTGCCTGTGAAAAAAGGTGTATCAATATGTATAATGGCAGTTGGATAACATTCTATAGCTCCACCAAAGGTCATGCACCTGACATGTTCTCCAGTTGCACAATTTGGATGAACAAGTGACTGACGGATTCCGATCGTTGTCGATCCCGAATCTCTTAAAATTGAGACGACGGATCCATTAACTTTTCCTCTGTTGAAGATCAGCGAGCCTGTTCCGTCATTGACTGCTAGACTGACTTCTGGTAGAATGTGTCCGCAGTTCAGAACTGTCTCTTTTGCCTTCTGAAATATAAGATTACATTTTGGGCAACTATTTGCCACGTTATAATTCATTGCAAAACAAGTAGACGAAGACTGTATTTTGTTATTAGTAGGTGAACTCTGAACCCCAGGGGTTGTAGCAGTAGTAATGGCTGCCCCTGTATTATGATTATAATTTGTCGATCTACGAGAATGAGAACGATGACGAGAATAATCAGTTGAATTATCCCGTTGTCCTCTATTGTAACTGTCATCTCGATGTCTCGAGTTATAATTATCGCTATTGTTCCAATTGTTACCATTATTATAATTATATGACCGATTATAACTTGAGTTACGTGGATTACTGTTGTATCTGGACTGAGGTGAATAATTTCTGTTTTGTGGTCTACCTCTATTAAAGTTATTGTTATAACTATTACGTCCCTTATGAAAATTAATGTCATAGTTTCCTTTGAACCTCCCTCTGTCCACACTGTGTGTTCTAGGTTTGTTATTACTATGATATGCCATATTGGAGGCTACAGGAAGAGGTTCTCTTATTATCGAGCCAGAAATGTTAGCATTCGGATGAGCGGTGCAGTAATTTAACGAAATTTTTTCTAACTCATCAATAGTTTCTGGTTTCCGTTCTTGCAGATAAGCAAAGAACGGTGGGCTGACAGAAGATAACACTTTATCCCTCAATAACAAATCGACTAACTTGTCGTAAGATTTGTTGACACCTGCCAGTTCAACCCATCTGTTAAAAGTATTGCGTATGTTAGCAATAAACCCTGTAAAGTCTTTATTATTATCTGGCAACAAACTTTTGAAACGTAATCTACATGCCTCTTCGTTCAAGTGGAAACGACGTAATAACAACGTCTTAATGGCCTCATAGTCTGTGGCTAATGTCGGATCAATATTTTGTGCTGCACTTGCAGGTTCGCCATCCAGAAATTCTTTGAGTTTAAGTGCCCATGCAGTTTTGTCAAGGTTATTGACCTTGCATATATCCTCAAAGCGCGCCAGCCATGATGATAAATCGTCGACGTGTAACTTGAAAGGTGGTAGCTTAAAGTAATAATTGCCCTTAAGTCGGTTGGAAGAAGATCCAGATTGAGCATTATCATTTTGGCTTGCTGCAGCACCCTGCGAATGAAGTTTTGCTGTTTCCAATTTAAGCCGTTGCAATTCCATTTCTTGCTGCAATATGATTTCCTGTCGTTTCAATTTATTCTCTTCTTCAATCCGTAGGATTTCATCTCTTGCCACCTTTCTTTCTTCTTCTTGTCTTAATTCTGCTTTCTTTTCCGCCTCTTTTCTTTCAAGTTCTTCCATCTCTGCTTTATATTTTGCAAGTTGTTGTTCCGCAAATTCAAGGAGTGCATCTCCCTTTTTATTACAATCTTTTCCAATTTTAATGAAATGATCCAAGGTAAGCATTCTTGAAGTTGAATTATTTAAGTATTCAATTACTTATGTCTAGTAATCACCACTAGAATCTATGTCGATAATTCTAATTACTCAACGAATGAATAATCAAATTGCAATATTCCTGTACTGTTATGTATAAGTTCCACAAATCTATAATATTTTGTAAAAATATTATATATACCCACTAATATCTATCATAAATAGTTATGATAGTTAGTTATCTAAAGTGATGAAATTCTATCATGCACTTAATATTAGTATTCAATAATTATGTGTATTATCCCTAAATAATTAGGTTATTTAATCTTAATAGTTATTAAGTTCACGCTGTAGTACTGAGAAAGTGTACTAATTAACATTTAATATGTCTTAATATGTTATAAATTTATAATAATTAATCATTATATATTATGACATAATCATGAGCTATAAAGTGCATTGCCCATTTCTTGGACTACCACTGCAGATTGGTGCAAAGTCCCTAATTCCTCCTTAAAACTCAAAAAAATTTAATCATATTAATCTACACTCTTATTAATAAATAAATTATAGCATTAATATTAAATTATAAATGGATGAGATGAAAACAAACAATACAATGTGTTAACCAAGGATTACAGAACAGTATTACCATACAACAAAGACATTTTCACAATAAAACTGCATTTATAACTAAGGTGAATAAACCGGAAGAGAGAGATTAAAGAATGAACTGAATAGAAAGTTAACCTGTGTACACAACAATTAATGACGTATACATGGACTCATTAACGGTTGTACAAAAAAAAATTAAACTGAATGATAGTAAGGTCAGAAAAAACACGATAGATTACAAACATTGTTACTGAACTGAATACAAATCAAACTGAATACGGTAAAATACAACGGTTATTTCACAGAACTAGACGCCTAACATATAAGGTGAATTAATGCAAGTCCGAACGGAATAAGCACCGGTAATGTCTTCGACGCGTTCTTCGCGAAATGCGATTAATTCACGGCCCTAAGAACAATTAAAATCAGTTCGTGGCATCCAAGGAGCCATAGAATTGATTTCAATTCGCCGCCCATCCATACCCACAAATAAGGGACAACATCAACGGAAAAAAACAGATATAACATAGATATATAATAAATAGAGAGGACATGCCTGCACAGAGATATGGACTCAGTATTGTGCTAATGAATGACAACCGTCCTAAGTCTAAACTTATCTTTAAAAGGTTCCGGCGATGTCAAGTTCATCAACGGACTAGACTAGTGTCTAGTACTGTTTGCTCCTGATTGGTTGACAACCGTATTCAATCGTCTGGTCTTCTTGATCATGTAAATATTCATCAAACCTTGAATGCGTTGAAGGTTGTACTTTTCGAAGCGCGGCATTTACGCATGATGTAGTGACGTCCGATTGGCATTTCGTAGTCATGCGTGTAACGTAGTATTATGCAAATCATGTGACTTGCTTGTAATCGTAAACAGTTTGTACCATATGTAAACAAGAAAAAATTTTCCTTTTCTTTCGTTCCCCGCGATGGCCACCACTGTTACAAGGGGGGCGCGTTGTTACAAGGGCGTTGTGTTGCGGCCGTCAATTGCTGTAGCCGACCACCTGTTGCTGCGAGGGGGTCCTTAATGATTGTTGTGGCAGACTGTGTACACTGGCTCATCTATTTACATTTTACTTCCATTTATCCCTTGTCTTTCTTAGTCAGTTATGGTGTCGTGCTGTTGATGGTAAATTACGCGAAGGTGGGATAGAATATTTGTCAACATCATAATATATTCAACTTCCAACGTTCAGAGACTTGATAAGTCATTCCTTGAGTCCACATAAATTTAATATATCAATTCCATACACGAACAGTTCACACATGGTCATCATGAAGAATAATACATAATAATTGCAGTTCATACTTCATATATGATTCCTTTACAAATCAGTCCTTGTCTCGTAGCTTGAAAACATAATAGTCAGAACAACATAACTATATGCACGCGTGGTTGGTAATCCCAACGACCGGCAGTGAGATTATGCGTCTGGCACTAGTATAACTAAAACGGACTGTTAATTCATCTCGACAAGGTTTAGTCAATTACTAACCTGTAAATTCATCTCTCTTCATCATAACAGTGTACTGACCCATGTCCATTAATTAATACAATATAATTGTGCGGCAATACACCTCTGGTATGTCACGGAAATCTACCTGTTCATGGCTAATACATGTGCTCCCTACTCCTCCCCTGCCCCCTACCTCCGGCTAAATTTAAAAAAAAAACGGACCTAGATAACTGTCAAGCGGTCAAAATCTTATACAAATGTACACAGTATACCCCACTTATAACCGAGAGATCGCACTTCTTGTCAGGTTTTGACGGGGTGTCGATTCTCGAAAATAAGTGGAAGAAAAAAAAATTACTTAACCTTGTGGTACTTTGACTCCATAATTATTTTTCACCCTGCGCCGTACTTATGTTTTTGAAGAATTCTAAACAGTGAAGTTTACTGTCTTTTAGTGTACATTTTATGTTAATATTGTTTGTGCACATGTACATATTATATATCAAACTGTAGTGAAATAGATAGAGAATTGTAATGTACAGCGTCTTTGGTATTATTAACAAAAGTACGTTTGGTATGTAAAATTAAAACACACTAAATATACTACTCGTCAAAAGTCAAGGGCCACTTAGAAAAACCTTGGTTGAAACCATAAAACAAACCTGATATAAACGTAATTGGTATCAGTCAAAACGGCATTTATTGAATACCAAATTGACATGTCACGTTAAGAAAGGGAAACACACGTTCAAACGCAATGAAGCTGTGAAGTGTGTCACCCACCTTTTCAAAAGTCACACAATAGATATTGGACAAATAGACATTTCAAATCGGGTATGACCACCGTTTGCAGCAAGGCATTCAAGACAGCGTAGACGCATCGAGTCTACAAGGGTCCGAAGAGTATCCTGAGGAACAGCTTGCCATTCCTGTAGCAGAAATGCAGTCAACTGTGCAACATTCTTTGGCAGGGGGTGATTTGTTGACAATCTTCGACCAAGGACATCCCAGAGGTGCTCAATCGGAGAAATGTCGGGTGAATGAGCTGGCCACGCCATCCTGATGATTCCATGTTGCTGAATAAACTCATTCACCACACGAGCTCGATGGGGTCGAGCGTTATCATCTTGGAGGATGGAATTACCACCAATGGCCTCCAGAGCAGGGTGAACAATTGGTCTCAAGATTTCGTTCTGGTATCTTGGGCCGGTCAAGTTGCCTTGGATGATGTAGAGTGGGGTCCTGCCGTGTCTGTAGAAGCCTCCCCAGAACATGACAGAACCCCTACCATAACGATCCACCTCACGAATTGTGTCATCAGTAAATCGATCTCTGGTCGTCTCCAAACTCGAATCCTGCCATCATTGAATGACACAGTGAACCGAGATTCATCAGTGACGAGAACGTGACTCCATTGTTGCCTTGTCCATCGGATGCGCTCGCGACACCAAGCAAGACGGGCTCTGCGATGAGCAGGAGTAAGAGGGATTCTGACTGCAGGACATCGAGCAGCCAGTCCAAATTCATGTAAACGTCTGCGAATGGTGCTTTGACTGACATTAACGTTTACAGTTTGTTTCAGCTGACATCTTAGAGTGGAACAAGTCACTGTTCGATGGCGCAGGGCTGACAACAAGAGGTACCGGTCATCATGTCTATTGGTGCATCTAGGGCGACCTGGCCAGTGGCGATCCTCCACACTTCCTGTGGCCTGAAATCTCTCAAAAATTCTTTGGATAGTAGAGTGTGACACTACAAGCCGTGTAGCAACCTCACGGACAGATAAACCACTTTCAACCCACGCTATAGCCCTCATTCTTTGTAAGGTGTCAAGATTTCTTCTCGGTGGCATGGTTTTTGCAAGTGATGAAACTACCCTAAGTCTGCTGATTGTAAAACAAATTAAGAGTGAACTCTGTTCACGAATAGTCGCCATTGCACGTGGAATGTCAATCAGCACGATTACTTCACCTGTTTGATTGTACGAAAGTTTGAAAAAACAGATTAAAAATGTGAATTTATGGTCAGCAAACCAAATTGCACGTGATCACCATGGTTGTTGGTGAGTTGTTTTTATGCTTAACGTTAATAGAGGACTGTCAGAGGAAGATATTGCACCCATTTTTACTAAAAACTTCCTTCATTTAATCATTCTATGCGCTTATATAAAAGTGTATTGAAAATAATAGGGTGGCCCTTGACTTTTGACGAGTAGTATAGTTAACTGTAGGATACGAGCTTACCAAAGACAACTTACTGTTGCAAATAATAAAAAAAAAGATATTGAAGTTAGGGGAATGTATCCTATTTACCATCAAAGGGGAACAATTTACTTATACAAAAAATATCAAATTAAATAACAGATTTTCGTTACTTATTTAACTTTATCAATTCATGTAACAAAATTATATAAGGCATAAAATATTCTCTTACATTTATAAATGCATTTGTTTAATTGGTAAACACTTATTTTGTTTCTCGTGTTTAGAATGAAACAAACTTTAAATAATAAGAATATGATGCACATGTTAAAGTAGTGAGCACTTATATGCTCTGCCACATTCAATGATAATAAGCGTCACAGGAAATTTCCAGTGGTCGCAGAAGCGCACACTAAAAAGTTTCATCGGCGCCAAATAGCGCACTCCGACAATCTTTTAATAACATTTTCTTACTTGGTGGTTTCTGTTCTACGCTGGTAGCCGGAGGGGCTATGAGGTTTGGTTCTCAGTACAAGGAATATTTTTCATGGAATTTGTTTCCGATTGACTCAGTACTAATAATGTGCTTGAGTGAACGTTATACTCAAGACAATTCGTACAAGGTGACTAATATGAGGTGGTACTAATTACAATAGACTGACCACTATGAAAGTCACGTGACTGTTTGGTGAAGGTTTCTTACAAGGGTACCAGCTGTAGTGGTAGTTCTATGCTCCACAAGGAACACAAAAGAAAATATTGATGATAATATAGAGGACAAAAATCAAGTTTATTCGGATTTCTCCACAATAAACCAGTCAAGAAATGGTCAGTTAGATGTTTTTGTATCATACTAAACGAGCAACTAAATACCTTTTATGTTTTTTAAAAACTTTTACAGTCTATTAATACTAAAGATAGAGGGCTGAACTTTTCAAAAATACAAAACAATATCAACATATACAGTAATTAAAATGCATCAGTTTAGAGCCAACCGATACTAGCTTTTCTGTCATCTTGAGACGCCTTCAGTTTTCTGTGATTTTACCTTTTGTCATGACAATACACAGGGACTATCATTTGATCGTGCAGGTATTTACCTACTTGACATAATCTTTGCTCATGGTCAACCTTATGTATAGCTCACATTAGGAAGGTACCTTGAGAGCCCCCATAGTGTAACATTGGATATCGATAAGGGAAAGATTCTAAGGTCATATAATAATCACCTGGAGACGATACTGCAATCGATAAATCAACAAAACTAAGATTGTTGGACCTTGGCATAAAAAGTAAGACTATAAGAAATGGACGTATGAGAGGATGCACCTGTCGTGTATACAACCAGCGCGCTACAGGTACAATTAACATCAATACCTTTGAAAATTTGCTGATGGAGACTGGGACTTAATGTGTTTGCCCGGAGCGTAATGATCTGGATTCTGATCAACAATAACTATAAAAATAGGAAGATACACAGAAAATCGTAAAGTATATATCCATCCTCAGTTAATTATTATATTAACTCGCGACTGTGATCTCGTCTTTCCATAGCAGTTGGTAGCTAGTTGACACCTTTTTCTACTGACAGGTAGATATAGTTTTTCGATATTTTTCCTACCGGTATGTTAATGAGCAGTGCCAAAGTAATATGTTTTTTTAACTTCCTCAACAAAATTATATAATTATAAAAATACTACGTTATAGTATGGTAGTAAGTCTGGTAGCTGTTATAATATTTAAAGTTTTCTACTAGTGTTTTGTGAATATTTTTCAATGTGGGCAACAGCCAATACAAATGGAAATTATGGTAAGAAGGTGGGGATGGATAGGACATACACTCAGAAGAGAACAATCACGCATAGCCAGAGGTGCCCTTGACTGGAACCCATAAGTAAAAAGAAGAGTTTGGAGGCCAAGGAGAACTTGGAGAAGAACAGTAGAAGAGGAGGCTAAGGAAATCGGAATGACTTATGCACAGCTGAAACAGACAGTCCAGAATAGAAATCGATGGAGAGCAACTGTTTCAGCCCTATGTTCCACGGGGAACGGAAAGGTGTGATGATGATGAGAATTTTGTAAATAATATATTTTTTTAAATACGCATTATGCCTGTATCGCAGATATGAACTCTTCATGCCACTTTACTAAGATCAACTCAATAACATTGAACACCACACAGTGTTGTCAGTGCTAAACAACACACTTCATCAATCTCTTGAACATATAGTATTATAAATACAGACAAATGTGTCTGCGGCCACTGCTCTAATAGATACACAGCTTTATGAATAAATAATTGAGATACTTACCTACTCATGACGAAATACCAGTACAGTTTATAAATATCTCACTTTTTTCTCCACTGGTATAAGTGTAGTGCTTTGTGACAATGAAACTAATTATACTAATAAATAAATTCCATATTCATTGAAATAATTTTTATTCTTCACATTACATATTTTCAAACATCAATTTCGTTTAAGTAAAAAATGAAATACATTACTAAATTTTGTCCATCTGTTTATTGCTAAATATTCGTTATATTCTGATTGTGTCAACTTTTAAATTAATGTTACTCATGATGACTATAATAAAGTTGTGAACACTTATGTGTTGTGACACTACTGAAGTCCAATGTGAGGTCACCTCATTCTAATACTGACAGCTCAAAGTTGTGGGTGACACAATGTGACGTCAGCACTAAAACGTTCTCTACAACAATCTCTTGAACATTCATTATTTATTTATCACCCTTCAGCTCCCCAAGCAACATAGACTTTCAACAAAATTAGGTCACGTCTTCCTGTCACGTGATGTTACAAATTATCCTAGAAAAACGTGTCTACGGCCATTGTTTTTTTTTAACTTTTAATTTGCGTGAGGATTTAATTTGTATTTAACTGTTGAAAAACTGTAAAGCTACCTACAATGACAAATTGTATTTGGTAGATCACAGCCTCGTTGGAACAGTAGACACCAATCACGCTCTTACTACTTCCTCCTCTATCCGACTCCCAGCAGACCGCTCCTACCGTCTTTTCTTGCTAGACGTCTGCTCTCTGTATACCTCTATTCCCCACTCTGATGGTCTCCGAGCTCTTCGGTTTTTTCTGGATCAGCGCACTTGCCCTTCTATATCCACTGACACCCTTCTCCGTCTTGCTGAACTGGTCCTTAACCTGAATTCCTTTGAAATCAATGGTCAATTTTTTGACCAAATTAGTGGTGTTGCCATGGGAACGAAGATGGGTCCCAGCTATGCCTGTCTATTCATGGGCCACTTGGAGCATCAGATATGGCAACAATACTCCGGTCCTTTCCCTGGGTTTTACCGCAGATATATCGATGATGGCATAGGTCTCACAGATATGTCTGAGACTGATTTACACCGCTTCATCGACTTTGTGAACTACTTTCACCCCACCATTAAGTTCACCTCCCTCGTCTCCACAGTTTCTGTCAACTTCCTTGACATTACTATTTCTATCACGCCCTCCGGCCTTAATACCTCAGTATACTACAAGCCGACAGATGCCCACAGCTACCTCCTGTATACCTCTTCTCATCCTCGGGCCTGTCGTGACTCCCTTCCTTTTTCACAACTTCTCCGCCTCCGCCGTTTATGCCAAGACGACGATGACTTCCACTTACGAGCAAATGAGATGTTGGATTTCTTCCGTAACCGACTTTATCCAGAACATGTTCTCACCTCTGCTCTCCAACGTGTGCTCCCCATCTCTCGTCAGGAGGCCCTCATACCTCACCATAAATCCACTTCGGATAGAGTCAAATTAATCTTGACCCATCACCCTCATAGTACTACTGTCAAACAGATCCTTTTCCGCCACCTCCCTATCCTCCAAGCAGAGCCTGTGACCCAAAAAGTATTCAGTGAAGCACCTTTGGTGGCATATAGACGTGACAAGAACTTGAAGGATCTTCTTGTTCACAGCCGTCTCCCAAAGGAGAATGCCACTCACTTTGGCACACTACCCTGTGGTCGGACAAGATGCAACACGTGCAAGTATGTCACCTCAACCCAGAAGGTGTCCTTTCCTAAGGCTACGTACACCATCACTAGTAGCTTCACGTGTGAATCGCGCAATGTCATTTATACGATCATATGTAAACGTTGCTGCAAAACTTATATTGGCCAAACAGGCAAACGACTTGGGGACAGATTCAGCCAGCACTTAAATGACATCGCTCAGCAAAAGTCCACACCAGTTGCCATACACTTCAATGGTCCTGACCACCATGGTCCCATCGACATCCAGGTCACAGCGATCCGATCCTGCTCCTCTGACACTGCCAGCCGAGAACAGCTTGAGAACCGTCTTATACACCGCATGGGGTGTCTAAAACCAGCCGGTCTCAACACTTTTCACACCTTTGTCTGAGGTCACCCTTTCCTCTTGCTCTATTTGACTCTTTCCACTCTTATCCTATTCTTCTATTTGTATGCCATATACATTTTTTAATTTCATATTTATTTATCTCCCACTCATTCTGTCTTCTTCTATTTCCAGTCCCCACTTTTATCCCGTTGGGTAGTTTATTGTCCGGTTTCGTTTTTTAGTTTTTCAGTATGTATTGTGTACACCCGGCGGCGGAAGTCGCTTTCTGTTCAGCCACGCGCTCTTCAACAGACAGCGAATTTCGGTTCTTGCCTTCAGGGAAGTACCCAGTTTTTATTTTATTATTTTATTAAGTTTTTTATGTGTCCTATCTAGACTTCACTTTCTTTCCTTTCCTGACGAAGGCCTTGTGGCCGTAACGTAGACTATTTTCTTTGTCTTTTGTCCTCGTAAGACGAATCACCTTTTTTCGATTTTTTTTCAAACCCACCCATTGGAACAGTAGAAGCAGATTTGTCCATGCTAAAGTGTGCCCAGCCGTGGTCGGTGGTGCCTTAATGAGCAGGTGCTGTTAGACAAGTCATGTTACTTGTATAATCTGTCATACAAGTCACGTGGTCCATTTATTGTGGAGGATTCATAACATTTTCTCCATACAACTCATCATTTTTATTTTCGTAGTGGTATTCTCATTTGTATTTGTGTTCGTTATAACCATTGTCATTAGTCTTGTATTTATGATGGTTTATTTGTTCTTTTCTTCTTGTCCAGAGCAATGTTTTATTTACAATGTGTCACGGTTGTTAATCACTATGTTGTGTTTAGTAATGGGCGACATCTGTGCACAGTAATTCCCGTTAGTTATTTATAGTTTCATTGTGTCTTCTCGTATCACAAAAAGTGTTCACTTGATGCACGTGTCAGCGCTGTGAACACTTATCTCCTTGCTACACTCTCACCTCCAATCACAACTAGAAAACAAACTATAACACATGGAGAATGGGATCGGAATCAGACTTGAAAATGACAGTGAGCGGGGTGATAACCTGGACAGTTGGCACAGAACAGAAGAGCTCGGCACGTGATAACCAGTGATGCCACAGCTGGGTATTTCTTACTAGATCTGGGTTTTTGGGCTTCCGTCTGGGTTTCTGGGTATTTTTGTTCCAAATCTGCATTAATCTGGGTATATTTGACATTTGGCATTTACAATGTATGTATATTCTGTGCACTGAGCATTAAACATTATATGTATATTATAACTAAATGTAAAACATTATGTGCTATATATTTTTTATTCCACTTAAATTTAATTCTTGTTTTTAACCACATCAATGACGTTGTTTTTTTGACTCGTTTACATCAGCTATCTATTTCCTGTTATTTTGTTAATGGCTGTCATCTGCAATACTCAGTCATTTTTGCGATGTGTTATAAAGTATTCTTTTTACATTTTAGACTTAAGCAGATAAACAGCATCGTTTTTTTTAATATTTTTATTATAAGATTATAAAATGAGCGATGATGAAGGTACGCTAGGTAGTTGTGGTAGCATGACGACACACACGCTACCGCGTAAAAAAGTGAATCCATGGTATCAGCAGGCTTTTTGTGCGGAATGGCTAACAGACAGCGAACTGAAGGATTGGATAAAGCCGGACTCTGGTTATGCTGCGATTTGTACGGTCTGTTCCTGTAAATTAACTAATGCCAACAAAACAGCTTTATTGACACATAAAAGCACACAGAAGCACATGAAAAACTTCGAAGCCAAAAGCAAAACTCTGAACATTAACAAGTTTTTCATCAAACCAAAAGAGTCCTGTCTCCAAGACAAAATTGCTAAAGCGGAGATAGTGTTGTCGGCTTTCATGGCAGAACATAATATTCCGTTTTCGCAAGCTGATCATTTGATTGAATGTTGCAAGCAGATATTTCCAGACAGCACAATTGCTCAAAAAATGTCACTGAAGCGCACCAAGGCTGCCTATGTGATGCAGTGCGGCATTGCTCATTTTGAGCGGCTTGAAGTTATAAACATTTGCAGAAATCAGAAATTGTCTATACTCGTTGATGAGAGTACTGATAATTCTACGAACCAGATGTTGGCAGTCGTTGTGCGATTCTGTGACACAAAAACAAGACAAGTAGTTGATTCACTGTTAGACCTCATTGAGGTGGAGGATGGGACTGGTCTTGGCATGCTTACAGCTGTTAAGAAATTGTTGAGCACGCATGAAATCCCGCTTAGTAACGTCATTAATTTTGCTGCAGACAACTGTGCCACTATGATGGGGACTGCAAGTGGTTTACAGGCACATCTGAAGAAAGAGATTCCACATGCCTTTGTTATCGGCTGAACTTGTCATTCATTTGCACTTTGTGCAAATGCTGCCAGCAACCACCTACCATCTTGGCTTGAAATTTTCATAAAGAATGTCTGCTTCTATTTTTCGCGTAGTAGTAAAAGAAATCTCCAGTTCCAGTTAATACAAGATGTAGTTTAGGCCCAGAAACATAAAGTGTTCAAGCTGTGTGAAACACGCTGGCTGTTCCGTGAAGCAGCCATTGAGAGAATCCCCGAGCAATGGGATGCTCTGCACTTGTATTTCCAAACCGAAGCTTCAGTGGACAACGTCGAAAGTGCTGGGCAAATCCTGCAGACGATGAACACTGCTGGCACGAAGCACATGCTTCTATTTGTCGGCTACTTACTGGGTAAAGTTAACGTCATGAACATGGAATTCCAGTCTGTGATAAATTTAACCGTGATACAACGTTAAAATATCTCCAAAGATAAAATGTAGGGATAAAAATAATGCGTAAGCTACTAGAAGACATGATCGCCCATGCCGCGGTTCAATACCCGCCATGGAAACTAACTTGTTAGACGTGAAGACAAAACGTTTACCCTTGGAGACGGGAGGGAACGGAAATCAAAAAGAAAAAATATGACTGAACACGTGCTTGAAACTAGCAAGGCTAAAAAGACGCAATTGGTGGGGAAAGGAAAAAAATTCACGTCCACAAGTTGACTCAATGTAAAGAAATGGACAAAAGGGACCTTAGCTATTATACGCAACAGTCATTTCTTGGACGCTTTTACGATACTTAGTCCTTTTATTTGAATTCAGCGGCAAACGCATTACAGAAGATGCTCGAACATATTTCAAAAAAACAACTAACCTTGAAAAAGTAACTTTTTCTTAATAATAATGTTAGGAATATAAAACCTAGCTAGTCTGATAGACCATCTTGAGCAGAGAAATAATATGCTTTCATTTATACAGACGGATAGATAATAATGAAGATATTGACAAAAGACTGTGTTGTTCATAACAGACGAGCGACTGCACTGTAAAAAAAAATGTCACTAATTTTCAAAAATTGCGGCCTTGAGACCCAAGTGCTAAAATCTAGTTGGAATGAAAGAGAGGGGGAAATAGTGGAAAATTGTGGCTAAAAATAACTCTAGAGACCGATTCGTGTAGAAAGGCATGTAGAACCAAGCGTGTTTTTTATGAAAAAGCAAGTAGAGACAGACGGACCAACAGACAATAATACATACTTGACTGAGGTATGACTGAATTGACTTTTGGTCGGAGGTTTGAAATTTGAAAGGGGGGAAGTCGGTGATTGGCCACAGATAATCATATTATCGGCGCACAGACGCGCATTTGTGCCATTCAACATAAATTGTCCAGTAGCAGACACAGTAATTCTTCAGTGGTGTATTTCCCAGAAGCTAATTGCAATATTTAGAGGGACGCCATACTAGAGCCAGCAGCTCAGCTGAGTTTTGCTAGAATATAACTGTGTTCTCTATTCCTAATTCTGAAGTGTGAGTTTCTGTTTGGCACCAAAGCGGTGTCAAATGCTGTGGTAATAAATACAAGTGTGGACCAGTGCAGTCTGGTATTTTGTCAGAGCAGCCTTATATTGCCCCCAAGCACGGAGAGGTGGGGCCACCAGATTCCAGCACCAGAACTACTCAGTCAAGATACGTGAGCGTCTGGCCTGCTGGACCTTCACCAACTTATTTACTAACTAACACACCAACTACATTACCATCACTAGAACCCACAACAATTTTGGGAAATAAAACTTGTATTACTCCCATCAGTGAATGGACAATGTTTGGTAGTCATAGACAGGGAGTGATGATACCACCCCAACAGTATATCTAGAAATAAGTTCTCCTGGGACTATCTTAAGATAATTACTATTAACCAGTCATTGGAATACATATGTACACATTTTCTATTTTATTATGACATATATTCATGCATTTCATTCATAATTTCAAAATTTTTCATATGTTCTGACCAAAATAAAACCTTGGTTCAGAACAAATAAACTTAAAGAAAATTTAATATAAAAAATTTAAACAGCTTGAGTTAGTTCAGTGTATTATAAATTTTATTAATATTATTAGACTTATTAAATATCTGTGTGTGTGTGTGTGTATGTAATCTACCACAACACATTACATATCAGTACCCTAGATTTTAACGTAGCCACATTCATTAGAAAAAAAGATATGTGTGAGGTCGTAAGTGGTAGCAAGAAGGGCCTTCTGTAAATTCACAGCTACATTTATCTCAGGAGCCTTCACAGCTGACCTCATGCATCACACTAGGTAATATCACAACCATACAGTACCATCAAATCCACTAAACAGTCCGAGAACTTCCGTTTTCACAAAATGTACACGAGTGTAACAAGAAAGTATCGTTTTCTTCTCAGTATGTTTATTAGGCAGGAAGTATTGCAGCATGAGCATCGCACTCTTGCCGACATTGATCCTTCGGATGTACAGGTGCACAAAAAACTGAATTACATTGAGCTGGGTGGACGATGTGAAGCGCAGTTAATCCGACAACCGTTACGAAATAAAGAAGTCCAGTTTCGCAAGGATGCATTGGCATACCTGATTGAACTTTGTACTCAAATACGAGGCAGGTTCCCATTTGAACAAAACAGTGTTCTGGCGCAAATGCAGCTGTTGGATTCAAAGCAAGTTCTCGATATCAACAAACCTTCTGTCATTCCATTAGCAGCGCAGTTCCCAACAGCTGTTTCAGAAGAGAGCCTTGATCGTCTGTCTGATCAATGGCGAGAACTGGCATCGTACCGAAAAGATCTTGGACATCTAGTGGATGAGGATCCGCCCGCATTCTGGCTGGGACTGCAACAAGTAAGAGATGCTAATAACCAGAAGAAATTTAATGTTTTGGCTGACCTCATGTGCACGCTTATGGCACTACCTCACTCCTCAGCATGCGTCGAAAGAGTGTTTTCGAAGGTTAACTTAGTTAAAACTAAACAAACCAACAAGCTTTTGTGTGAAACAGTTTCCAATCGAATACTAGCCAAGCAAGCAGTTGCCAAAGATGGAGTTTGTCATAAGTTTAATCCTAGTAAAAGCGTGGTTGAAGATGTACGTGAAGGACTTTTCGGCAGAGATATGCTAAGATTTTGGAACTTCACAAACACGATTCCACGTTGTCAATTCATGCATATGATCTTGACGACGGAGAAGTTGTCGACATGGATGCCGAGTCTCTGACAAGTGACATTTTTCATCAGTAACAAGTTACAACTAACATTTTATATTTAATTTGAGGAACATTTTGTTAATGCAACTAATGTAAGTATCATCATCATGTGACGTATTCTTTCCAGAACGTTGTCTCCATTACAGCTGCTCTGAACGCATCACGATTCTGGGCAAGTCGACCTGCATCAGCCAAAGACAAGTTCAGACTCTCTGTGATGTCCTGGGTCCACCGTCGTCTAGATCGACCCCTTCCCCTTTTTCCAGGGACCATGCCTTCCATCACTGTTTTTTCCAGACTATTATGTCTTTTTATATGACCGAAAAATTTCAGCTTCCTTATTGCGATGGTATTTAGGAGCCAATGTTCCTGTACGTTTAGTGAGTGCAGTACTACTCTGTTGGTCTTTTTTTCTGTCCAGGGTATTCTCAACATCCTTCTGTAGCATTTCATTTCGAATGATGTAATCTTTTTTGCAACTGTTTTATTGAGTGTCCAAGTCTCGCAGCCGTATGTTGCTACTGGGAATATACATGCTCTGATCAGTTGTAACTTTGTTTCTTTGCTTGTGCCTTGCCATAGGTTTTTCATCTGTATTAGCTTATGTGAAGCAATTGCAAGTCTTCTTTTAATTTCTACTGCACAGTCGCCAGAGCTGTTAATGATTGATCCTAAGTATTCGAATTCATTGACACTTTCCAGTTCTTCGTTATCAATTTCAATTTCTGGTTTGGTCTTTACTTTGTCTGTTGTCAATACTTTGGTCTTCTTGGTGTTTAGGTATAGATTCTGGGCCTCGCTGTGTTTTTTGGTGGACAGAAGTAATTGTTCAAGTCCTTTTGGGTTGGTCGATAGGAGGACTGTGTCGTCAGCATATCTGATTTCCGGGATCTGGTACCCGCCGATGTTAAATGAGTCAAACTCTGTGTGTTCTTGGTCATCTCTTACGTTTCTCATGATATTCTCGGCATAAATGTTAAACAGGTAAGGGGAAAGGGTACAGCCTTGTCTTACTCCTTTCTGTACTTCAAACCATTCTGATGTTTCCCCCTCTATTCTTACGGCTGCCTGTTGTTCTTGGTACAGCAGTGCGATGAGTTGTATAAGGTGGTTTGGAAATCCCATATTTTTCATAATAGCCCATAACTGCTGATGTTGTACACAATCGAAAGCTTTGGTGTAATCAATGAAACAAGTATGTTAAAATATCTCATTTTCAAGAGTTCATATATTGGGGTGCTATTAAAATCATTTTTATTTAATTGTGAATTTTTGGAAATTATAAAAAAAAATGAAGAAATATATAAACATTGGTAGCACACAGATTATTTGTGCTAAAGATGCACATAAAAGATTATGTAAGCATCGTCTATCCCGTGTATTTGAGGCATAAAATAATCTGGGTATTTCTGGGTTTTTTTTAAGAAGAACATCTGGGTTTATCTCTAGAACGTGAGTGGCAACGCTGGTGATAACTGATGGGCTATGTTACAAAGGGTGAGGTAGGATGAAGGTAGTGGCTGTGATGAAATTCTAAATACAATATCTAAATTAGAAGATAACAGTATAGTGCATAAAGTCAAAGATAGGATAGAACTATAAATTTTGGTAGAGAATTGTTTTCTTCACCCACGCCTTCGGCGCATTAGTTTTGATAACGCATTAGTCGAACAAAAGGTACCCAATTTTTCAAATTCGTCCTTGAAATAAACGTAACACTTCCCAAGTTCAACGAAGTATTTGCCTAAAAGACATAGAGAGAGAGGGTGGGAAACGGATAGATGGCCCAATGCTAATCGCGTCTCGCATTGTTTCCAAAAATAAAACCAACTCGCAAGCCTTGCCTAGGACGATTTTCACAATACGATGTAAAAGTTAGAACATGTAGACAATTGGGTCACGCAGACAGCATTTATGACGTAAATCTCACGTACTACGAAAGACTCTCGTAATTAGCTTGAAATTAGTGCAAAACGACATGAATAGGTTGAATATTATAGAAAAAATATGGAATTCTGAACCAAGTCACATAGCCCCATAAAAATTATATATTCGTGGGCCGTAGGTCCTCCTGAGCAAGAATAGGTTGTTAGTATCACAAATAGTCCATTAAATAACCAAATATTGGTAATAATACTATAGAGGATCGGACAGATTGTCAGGACAAATCATGCCTGCTTGATTTTTGTGTGTGCATATTTTTGAAAAAGCTTTGGGGAAATAAAGACTAAGAAGGTTCGAGAGATTAGATTGGATGGATTTTGAAGGAAGGCGAAATATTATTGGCCGATCTCAAAATAAAAATATACTAACCGAGTAACGAAGAGAAAGTTTGAATTTTATTTTGCAAGACTTGTTTACAATTGAGATATGCGTAGTCATTGGTCAGCTTACCAAAGATGCATTTAAACTTGAAAGGCTTAGATGCCATTTTTTCAAAACCTTAGTTGAAGCAGGTGCGTTGAGAGCAGCATTGCTGTAGACCATATTATCTCAGCAGTCTGGACAAAGGCAGAAGGAACAACAGTGTATTTCTATTGCCAGTCAACGTATTAATTGTGTGCTTTTCATTGAATATTGTGGTAAGGAGAATATTATTTATCTTTTATTTAAAATAAATTGGAATGTGAGAAAATGTTAGATGAAAATCCATCATGATTAGTAAGTACATAGGTCCCCAGCAACCACTGTCAGGGCCTATAAGGTATCCATTATATGTAAGCTACCAGAGAGAAGTATATACGTAAAAGACATGCAGGGGTCATCATGAATCATATCACCCATCATATTTTAAAGAGAAATATCAGTGTAAATGGCAGAGGCGTAACAGCCATTAGGGAAAAGATTAGAAACTGGTATAAATTGTTCCATCAATCTAGAGTGGAGAAGTAAGGTTGGTCAGAGAGAGATCTGACCAGGTTCTTTTGTTAAATTGTATTATTATTGTAAAATTGGGTGAAAATGAAGTGATGTTAAGACAGGAACATAACTTTCATTTACAGGGGTTCTGCTGGCACTTATCTGGTGTCAGTGAATTGTCTGAGTGAGAAACCCTACACTATTGTGAGGAGTCCCTTTTACTAATTCAGTACTCAAGCATTTGAAAGACCAGAGGAGACTGTGGCTTGTGGCCGAATCTACGACAACTGCTGTGATCCCTGGGTCCAGATAAGTCATAATATCTGGCCTGGGACAACTTATCATAATTAATTAACGAATCTCCTGTATACCAATTAACATTTCGACCCAGGAACTAAATAAACAAGTATAGGTGTAACAGAAGAACTGTGGGATGATAACAAAACCCCAACCTGTCTCCAACTACCAGTAGTCATCATATATTAAGAAATACTATTTGAAGATTTTAATCGTAACAATGTGCTTTGGACATATAGTCCTAATTATGTAAATATATATATATATATATATATATATATATATATATATATATATATATATATATATATATATATATATTCACTTTAGTTGTGGTCCTGGCCAAAACAAATTTAGGTTCAGGACAAATAAATTTGAGAAAAAAGATATTCCAAAATATAAATTTAGTCACTGGTGTTAGTTAAGTTCATAATAGCATTTAGTATCTGTATGTGTATGTGTTTGTGTGGAATTCCTATAACATCTCTCTTACATTACCCTAGACACTAAACGTAGCATGCAATCATAATAGTTCTAACACATAACTTTGCGTGAGATCGTAGGTGGTAGCAGAAAGGTTCTCTGTAACACAGCTATCAATTGTCTACATCAGATGCCTTCCTCACTAAAGTACAACTTTACTACACACCCACCTTTTTAACATCAAAATCCACCACATATATTGGGGTCTCCAAGTCCGGGATTAGAACTTTGCATAATTAGAGGGTTGTTTGAAATAGGAATCTCATACAACATATACAGTATTAGCTAACTCCAGAAATTTAAAAGTAGCATTAGTAGATAAATTCAAGAGTGTATCACCATTGTTTTTAGAAGTTAAAAACACCCCTAAGAAAGATAATAATAATTTAAGTGGAGATTTCAGTTGATAAGTTGTCACAGCCAGTAATAATTAGTTAAGTATAATTAGTATTTATTTTAATTAAGTTAACATTGTCTTTGAACTTTATTAGACCTGTTTCAATTATAATGGCTGACCTGGCTAAGTTCCGATCTGCTGCTGTGCAGACTGCTAAAGAGATGGGCATGGATGGACCAGAGCTGGTCCAGTATGTAACCTCAGAGGTTGATAAGTTTATTGCCAGAAAAAATAAAAGATTAGAGAAAGAGGCAGAAAGAAAGTTAGAGGCTGAAAAAGAAATTAAGAGGTTGCAGATTGAAGCTGACAAGGAGGCTAGGGCAGTGGAGGTGGATCGGGAGGCAGAGATAAAAAGGCTCCAGTATGAAGAGAAGAAGCTGGAGGCAGAAGAAAAGAGACTGGCTGCAGAAAGGGAAGATAGGAGATTGCAGAGGGAGCACGAGTTACGACTAAAGGAGTTGGAATTACAAGGCCATGCTCCTGAAAATGGTGCCAGCCCCTTTGCCTCAGATGCCACTGCTAGTCAGGGAGCCTCAACCTCGGCTATGGGTTTTCATTTAGACCATTTTGTTAAGAAAGACGATGACATAGAGGGGTATTTAAGTAGGTTTGAACTTTTGGCTACCACGTATGGGTTAGAGAGAGAGAGGTGGAGCCTCAAGTTATCCCAGGGTCTTAGGGGAACAGCTTATGAAGTTTTTGCCAAGATGAGCAGTGATGACCAAGACAATTATGACATGTTAAAGCAGGCTCTTTTGTTAAGGTATGAAAAGAATGGAGAATTTTATAGGAAAAAATTTAGGAATGCCAAGCTACTGTCGGGTGAGACCTATCACCAGTTCTCTGCACGGTTAGAGACCTATTTGGAGAAAAGGACTGCTCTGCGGAAAACCCAAGATCTTAAAGAAATGATCATGATACAGCAATTAAGAGAGTCCATGGCTCCAGACCTGATAAAGTTTCTCATGGAACAAGGTGCAGAGAGGCTGGGTGAGTTACTCAATGTCACTGAGAGGTATCAAGCAGCCCAGGCAGAGGTAGCTGGCACTAAAAAGAAACAGGTTGACAATAATATAACTCCTCCAGACCAAGATGCGTATTATAATACTAGAGAGCAGGATAACCGAGGTAAACCCAATTTTGATAGGCCACGCAATGAGTATAGAAATAAAACCCCACAATTCAATGAAAGGAAATATAATGACAGGAAACCCTTCAGTCAGGAAGGAAAATATTGTCAAATATGCAGGATGCATAATCATAATACTAGTGAATGTGGTAGGAAACTTCCTCCATATCGAGCGGCATGCATGATAACAGTGGACAAGGGGAGAAAGAAGGACCTGTCTACAGAACAGCATGAACCTCAGCATCCCCCCATCTGTGAAGAAGTGACATGTAATGGTGCCAGAATCAGGTGCCTTTACGATTCCGGTTTGGAATATGACTCTGTTGTGAGTGCAATCCTGGTGCACCCTGACCAGTATACCACAGAGAGAATGGAAATACAAGGGGCCCTAAAAGGAACAGCCACCATGACACTTCCCGTAGCCGAGATAAGTGTCAAGACTAGGTACGTGGAAGGAGTGATTAGAGCAGCCGTGTGTGACGACCCTATTTACCCGCTGGTGTTAGGAAAGAAATGTGTTTTTCTAGGAAGCCCTGTAAAACCTGTGGTAATGGCCACGCTTCAGGTCAAGTCGACCCCTAGTAGAACGAAGGAGGAACCACCACTAATTTATTCCCATAAGCAGATGAGAAAGGCCCAGGCAAAGGAAAAATCACTAAAACCTTGCTTTGGCAAATTGCCAACAAGCCATAAACACCCTAAGATAGGGCAATTCAATTTAAAGGAGGGACTGCTCTACAGGAAAGCTAGAGCAGGATCAAAATAATATGGACAGTTGGTACTTCCAATTTCCTACAGAGAAGAAGTGATGGCACAAGCGCATGTTGTACCAGACGGTGGACACCAGAGAAATGGATCCACCCGTCAAAGGACATCGGAACAATTTTACTGGCCCCAAGTAGCTGCTGATATTGCACAATTTGTGGGGGCCTGTGAAAAATGTAGCAAGGTACATTCCCCAAATTGGGGAAATAATAATCAGTTGCAAGCCAAGCATTCTGAAAAATGTGGGCCTAAAAATAAAAAGGGAAACAAAATTAATAAGGTAGACACAGAGGATAGTTATTCACCTTCCCACAACCCGTCTTCCCCAAAATTATTTAGACTGGCAACTTTGCGTATGGCACCCAGAGACAATAGAAACACAGACCAGTCATCCCAGGCTAAATTTGAAGCCGCATTCAGGGAGCTGGCTGCCATTGACATTGAAGATGATCCGCCCAAGTTAAAACCGAAACTCAATGTTATCAATAGAAGAGTGGGGAGTGGGCGGTTGAGCACTGAGGAAAATGTTCAACCCGCTTCACAATATGGCTATTAACTTAGCATTATACGGGCACCGGTGACAGTGGTAGTAACCGACCCACACAGTCCACGGGGAACTATTGTACGGACCCTGGCTGGAGATTACCCACATACTATAGCAATGCACACGGGTGAATTGATTTCTGATGCAGAAATTCTTTTCCCCACCCATTACATTATTTCACCAAAAATTGTCGTTATGCGGAGAAGTCAGTTGGTGAATATGGCCTCCATTTGAGTGGCACATTATAGAATTATGTATGAATATTATTAAAGGATGTTTCCAAATTCAAGTCAAGCTGGAACGCAGACCAATTGTTGGCTGTGAACATTTCGGAAGAGGATAATGAATCCCTAGGTTGCCTTCCTGAATTGAGGATACTCCGAGTGTTTTTCCATGCTGACAAGAGAATTATTGGATCCCCTACAAAACTCTACCATCACCATATTTATAGATTATTCCCTCATAACTATTGCAAACTTGAGGGAAGTCTAGAATCTCTGGACATGTCAAGGGACAGACTCAGGGAAGAGTAACGGTGAAGATAAATTGATACTCAGTATGAGACAAGCAGTAACACTTGCAGCTGTTCAGTACATAACTTGAATGAATTCTTGGATTGCAGAGGTCTGGGGCAACCTTCATCAGTAGTGCTTACTTTGAATGGACCCACCTGCATTAATCCATGATCAAAATAAAATCAGAGAAACGTCGGTGCAGATTTGTTAAGTAGACACCCGTACGACGAACATCAGAGTAGTCACCAGGCATAGGTAGTAACTTTATCTTTGTGTATTTCGAATTATGAACTGACATTAGATAGTCTGTTCTAAAGTGGGGAGATGTGTGATGAATTTCTAAATACAATATCTAAATTAGAATATAACAGTATAGTGCATAAAGTCAAAGATAGGATAGAACTATACATTTTGGTAGAGAATTGTTTTCTTCACCCACGCCTTCAGCGCATTAGTTTTGATAACGCATTATCCGAACAAAAGGTACCCAATTTTTCAAATTCGTCCTTGAGATAAACGTAACACTTCCCAAGTTCAACGAAGTATTTGCCTAAAAGACATAGAGAGAGAGGGTGGGGAACGGATAGATGGCCCAATGCTAATCGCGTCTCGCATTGTTTCCAAAAATAAAACCAACTCGCAAGCCTTGCCTAGGACGATTTTCACAATACGATGTAAAAGTTAGAACATGTAGACAATTGGGTCATGCAGACAGAATTTATGACGTAAATCTCACGTACTACGAGAGACTCTCGTAATTAGCTTGAAATTAGTGCAAAAAGACATGAATAGGTTGAATATTATAGAAAAAAAATGGAATTCTGAACCAAGTCACCTAGCCCCATAACACTTATATATTCGTGTGCCGTAGGACTTCCTGAGCAAGAATAGGTTGTTAGTTACACAAATAGTCCATTAAATAACCAAATATTGGTAATAATACTATAGAGGATCGGACAGACTGTCAGGACAAGTCATGCCTGCTTGATTTTTTTTTTGCATATTTTTGAAAACGCTTTGGGGAAATAAAGACTAAGAAGGTACGAGAGATTGGATTGGATGGATTTTGAAGGAAGGCGAAATATTATTGGCCGACCTCAAAAAAAAAATATACTAACCGAGTAACGAAGGGAAAGTTTGAATTTTATTTTGCAAGACTTGTTTACAATTGAGATATGCGTAGTCATTGGTCAGCTTACCAAAGATGCATTTAAACTTAAAAGGCTTAGATGCCATTTTTTCAAAACCTTAGTTGAAGCAGGTGCGTTGAGAGCAGCATTGCTGTAGACCATATTATCTCAGCAGTCTGGACAAAGGCAGAAGGAACAACAGTGTATTTCTATTGCCAGTCAACGTAATAATTGTGTGCTTTTCATTGAATATTGTGGTAAGGAGAATATTAATTATCTTTTATTTAAAATAAATTGGAATGTGAGAAAATGTTAGATGAAAATCCATCATGATTAGTAAGTACATAGGTCCCCAGCAACCACTGTCAGGGCCTATAAGGTATCCATTATATGTAAGCTACCAGAGAGAAGTATATACCCAAAAGACATGCAGGGGTCATCATGAATCATATCACCCATCATATTTTATAGAGAAAGATCAGTGCAAATGGCAGAGGCGTAACAGCCATTAGGGAAAAGATGAGAAACTGGTATAAATTGTTCCATCAATCTAGAGTGGAGAAGTAAGGTTGGTCAGAGAGAGAGAGATCTGACCAGGTTCTTTTGTTAAATTGTATTATTATTGTAAAATTGGGTGAAATTGAAGTGATGTTAAAACAGGAACATAACTTTCATTTACAGGGGTTCTGCTGGCACTTATCTGGTGTCAGTGAATTGTCTGAGTGAGAAACCCTACACTATTGTGAGGAGTCCCTTTTACTAATTCAGTACTCAAGCATTTGAAAGACCAGAGGAGACTATGACTTGTGGCCGAATCTACGACAACTGCTGTGATCCCTGGGTCCAGATAAGTCATAATATCTGGCCTGGGACAACTTATCATAATTAATTAACGAATCTCCTGTATACCAATTAACATTTCGACCCAAGAACTAAATAAACAAGTATAGGTGTAACAGAAGAACTGTGGGATGATAACAAAACCCCAACCTGTCTCCAACTACCAGTAGTCATCATATATTAAGAAATACTATTTGAAGATTTTAATCGTAACAATGTGCTTTGGACATATAGTCCTAATTATGTAAATATATATATATATATATATATATATATATATATATATATATATATATATATATATATATATATATATATATTGATTCACTTTAGTTGTGGTCCTGGCCAAAACAAATTTAGGTTCAGGACAAATAAATTTGAGAAAAAAGATATTCCAAAATATAAATTTAGTCACTGGTGTTAGTTAAGTTCATAATAGAATTTAGTATCTGTATGTGTATGTGTTTGTGTGGAATTCCTATAACATCTCTCTTACATTACCCTAGACACTAAACGTAGCATGCAATCATAATAGTTCTAACACATAACTTTGCGTGAGATCGTAGGTGGTAGCAGAAAGGTTCTCTGTAACACAGCTATCAATTGTCTACTTCAGATGCCTTCCTCACTCAAGGTCAACTTTACTACACACCCACCTTTTTAACATCAAAATCCACCACATATATTGGGGTCTCCAAGTCCGGGATTAGAACTTTGCATAATTAGAGGGTTGTTTGAAATAGGAATCTCATACAACATATATTAGCTAACTCCAGGAATTTAAAAGTAGCATTAGTAGATAAATTCAAGAGTGTATCACCATTGTTTTTAGAAGTTAAAAACACCCCTAAGAAAGATAATAATAATTTAAGTGGAGATTTCAGTTGATAAGTTGTCACAGCCAGTAATAATTAGTTAAGTATAATTAGTATTTATTTTAATTAAGTTAACATTGTCTTTGAACTTTATTAGACCTGTTTCAGTTATAATGTCTGACCTGGCTAAGTTCCGATCTGCTGCTGTGCAGACTGCTAAAGAGATGGGCATGGATGGACCAGAGCTGGTCCAGTATGTAACCTCAGAGGTTGATAAGTTTATTGCCAGAAAAATTAAAAGATTAGAGAAAGAAGCAGAAAGAAAGTTAGAGGCTGAAAAAGAAATTAAGAGGTTGCAGATTGAAGCTGACAAGGAGGCTAGGGCATTGGAGGTGGATCGGGAGGCAGAGATAAAAAGGCTCCAGTATGAAGAGAAGAAGCTGGAGGCAGAAGAAAAGAGACTGGCTGCAGAAAGGGAAGATAGGAGATTGCAGAGGGAGCACGAGTTACGACTAAAGGAGTTGGAATTACAAGGCCATGCTCCTGAAAATGGTGCCAGCCCCTTTGCCTCAGATGCTACTGCTAGTCAGGGAGCCTCAACCTCGGCCATGGATTTTCATTTAGACCATTTTGTTAAGAAAGACGATGACATAGAGGGGTATTTAAGTAGGTTTGAACTTTTGGCTACCACGTATGGGTTAGAGAGAGAGAGGTGGAGCCTCGAGTTATCCCAGGGTCTTAGGGGAACAGCTTATGAAGTTTTTTGCCAAGATGAGCAGGGATGACCAAGACAATTATGACATGTTAAAGCAGGCTCTTTTGTTAAGGTATGAAAAGAATGGAGAATTGTATAGGAAAAAAATTAGGAATGCCAAGCTACTGTCGAGTGAGACCTATCACCAGTTCTCTGCACGGTTAGAGACCTATTTGGAGAAATGGACTGCTCTGCGGAAAACCCAAGATCTTGAAAAAATGATCATGATAGAGCAATTAAGAGAGTCCATGGCTCCAGACCTGCGAAAGTTTCTCATGGAACAAGGTGCAGAGAGGCTGGGTGAGTTACTCAATATCACTGAGAGGTATCAAGCAGCCCAGGCAGAGGTAGCTAGCACTAAAAAGAAACAGGTTGACAATAATAGAACTCCTCCAGACCAAGATGAGTATTATAATACTAGAGAGCAGGATAACCGAGGTAAACCCAATTTTGATAGGCCACGCAATGAGTATAGAAATAAAACCCCACAATTCAATGAAAGGAAATATAATGACAGGAAACCCTTCAGACAGGAAGGAAAATATTGTCAAATATGCAGGATGCATAATCATAATACTAGTGAATGTGGTAGGAAACTTCCTCTATATCGAGCGGCATGCATGATAACAGTGGACAAGGGGAGAAAAAAGGACCTGTCTACAGAACAGCATGAACCTCAGCATCCCCCCATCTGTGAAGAAGTGACATGTAATGGTGCCAGAGTCAGGTGCCTTTACGATTCCGGTTTGGAATATGACTCTGTTGTGAGTGCAATCCTGGTGCACCCTGACCAGTATACCACAGAGAGAGTGGAAATACAAGGGGCCCTAAAAGGAACAGCCACCATGGCACTTCCCGTAGCCGAGATACGTGTCAAGACTAGGTACGTGGAAGGAGTGATTACAGCAGCCGTGTGTGACGACCCTAACTACCCGCTGGTGTTAGGAAAGAAATGTGGTTTTCTAGGAAGCCCTGTAAAACCTGTGGTAATGGCCACGTTTCAGGTCAGGTCGACCCCTAGTAGAACGAAGGAGGAACCACCACTAATTTATTCCCATAAGCAGATGAGAAAGGCCCAGGCAAAGGACAAATCACTAAAACCTTGCTTTGGCAAATTGCCAAAAAGCCATACACACCCTAAGATAGGGCATTTCTATTTAAAAAAGGGACTGCTCTACAGGAAAGCTAGAGCAGGATCAAAATAATATGGACAGTTGGTACTTCCAACTTCCTACAGAGAAGAAGTGATGGCACAAGCGCATGTTGTACCAGACGGTGGACAACAGAGAAATGGAACCACCCGTCAAAGGACATCGGAACAATTTTACTGGCCCCAAGTAGCTGCTGATATTGCACAATTTGTGGGGGCCTGTGAAAAATGTAGCAAGGTACATACCCCAAATTGGGGAAATAATAATCAGTTGCAAGCCAAGCATTCTGAAAAATGTGGGCCTAAAAATAAAAAGGGAAACAAAATTAATAAGGTAGACACAGAGGATAGTTATTCACCTTCCCACAACCCGTCTTCCCCAAAATTATTTAGACTGGCAACTTTGCGTATGGCACCCAGAGACAATAGAAACACAAACCAGTCATCCCAGGCTAAATTTGAAGCCGCATTCAGGGAGCTGGCTGCCATTGACATTGAAGATGATCCGCCCAAGTTAAAACCGAAACTCAATGTTATCAATAGAAGAGCGGGGAGTGGGCGGTTGAGCACTGAGGAAAATGTTCAACCCGCTTCACAATATGGCTATTAACTTAGCATTATACGGGCACCGGTGACAGTGGTAGTAACCGACCCCCACAGTCCACGGGGAACTATTGTACGGACCCTTGCTGGAGATTACCCACATACTATAGCAATGCACACGGGTGAATTGATTTCTGATGCAGAAATTCTTTTCCCCACCCATTACATTATTTCACCAAAAATTGTCGTTATGCGGAGAAGTCAGTTGGTGAATATGGCCTCCATTTGAGTGGCACATTATAGAATTATGTATGAATATTATTAAAGGATGTTTCCAAATTCAAGTCAAGCTGGAACGCAGACCAATTGTTGGCTGTGAACATTTCGGAAGAGGATAATGAATCCCTAGGTTGCCTTCCTGAATTGAGGATATTCCGAGTGTTTTTCCATGCTGATAAGAGAATTATTGGATCCCCTACAATGATAGGAAACTCTTTACAGAGCGATACAACAGGAAGCAATCTGATCATCAGAAGAAGTCCCCCCGTCCGACAAGTATTTCGGCCCTATATACTCCTTTACACTCTAAGGGGGGCGGGACCACTTGGGTCATGACTCCCAAGCGTCTCAGCTTCCTGTTGTCTTGCATCGAAAATGAACCCATTTCACTTATGGCAGCAACTTTAAATTCCACAACTCCGCCAGCCGTGGAGGCAATTGTGAAAGTAACAAAGAGAAGACAAATTATTCCGTTCGTTCCGTCGCACACACTGAGACACCAGCGCGAAGTCAACGAGTCGCCACTGCGCGTTCCCCACTGGACTATTGATACTGACACCCCTTATAGTATACACCGCTTGTCGCCCCTGAGTCGCAGCCCGTTCACTAGTCCACCACAAACCTCAGCGTATTGTGGACTTAGAAAAATTCCTGGTGTTTTCTGTACCACAGCGTTTATTGTTACGATCTCCATTCCCCATTGCGGTTGTTCCACAGCCAGCCTGATGCCTTTTCGGCAGTTTCACTAAGCCTCTTCAGGGCTCTTGTTCTCGACTGTCCCCTCAGCCCCAACAGTTTCAATAGATCATACACTGATGCAGCCACAAGCCCTCCCTCGCCCACTTCAACAGCCATGACCCTTGCAGTGAACCCATCGTGTCTCAGATCCGCGGCCAGATCACTATACTTGGCCGCTTTGAACGAATGTTGCTCATCTAATCTGGATTCAAATGGCACGGTCAGTTCAATCAGTATGACCTGAAGCGTTGCTGCAGAATGAAGCACTATATCCGGCCGTCTCCGCGATTTTCGGATACTCTCTGGATATGCCCCTCGTCCAGGTAGGTCTACCGCCATCTCTCAATCATTTGCACAATCAAGAAGAGATGGTAAACTGCTACCAGGTTTATTCGGTTTGGGGTGTGCTGACTTTCCTGCCCTCAGAAAGTATGTGTTTGCGGTGTCTGGCCGGACTTTGCTATTCGCCTTCATTCTTGCCAGATCTATTGTCGCAGCAAGCTCATTTAGCACTTTGTTATGGCGCCAAGTGTATCGCCCTTGCCCTAATGACACCTTACACGCTGAGAGCACGTGTTCAAGTGTCTGCCTCCCCTGGCACAGGGGGCACTGCTCATCATCCGACTTTCCCCATTTCACAAGGTTGGTGGCCGATGGCAGCAGGTCATACAGTGATCTGACAACAAAGCTGAGCCTAAGAGGTGCCATATGCCATATATCATTCCATGTCAAGGACCTCTGCAGGGCTCCTTCCCATGTAGTCCATTGGCCTTGTTGGACCTGCTGCACTGCTTTTTGCAACCTCTTATCATTCTCAGCTTCTCGTATCTCCTGAACTACCATGTCTCTGCGCTCCCTGCTTGATGCCTTGGACCACCAGCGGATGTCTCCATGACCAAATCCCCGTCTATTCGTTTGTGTGTATCCGATTACCTCCCTCAGTTTGAGTGACTCTTGGGCAGCATCAACAGCTTCTTCCACTTTCCACTTCCTTCCCGTTTTCAGTGTGGGCTGAATGGACTTAACCACGTCATCAGCTGACTCGCGTAGCATCATTGCAAGCCTTGCCTTTCCAACTTTGTACTCTTCAACAACTGACTTGAAAGGAAGCAGAAGTTTTGACTTTTTGCAGTACAGTGCTACATCTGACAGACCTGGTGGTACTCCTAGCCATTTTCTCATGAACTTGTTGACCTTCTGCTCTATGGCTTCCACTGTACTTGTGCTTATTTCATATATAAGCAGTGGCCACAGCAACTTTGGTATCAACATGAACTGGAGGCACCACAGTTTGAACTTCCCCAGGAGTCTGCTTTGGTCTATGATCTGTAGCCCTCTGTCTGCCATTTCTATTGTCTGTTGCACTGCCTTTGAGTCTTTTAATGAGGCATCGTACACCCTGCCAAGACTTTTAACAGGTTCCTCAATGACAGTAGGGATTCTTTGGTTGGAAACCGTGAATATGACCTCTGCTATCTTCCCTTTCCTGACTGATAGGCTTCTCGACTTCTTGGGTTTGAAGCTCATTCTGCACCAGCTGACTAGTTCATCCAGGCGTGCTAACATCCTCCGGGCCTGATGTTCATCTGATGTCAGAATTGTTGTGTCATCCATGAATGCTTTGAGCGGTGGCATGAGACACATTCCACCGAGCTTTGGACCTATAGCCATTCCTTCAGCCGCATTGAGGATTACCTGCATAGCCATCACGAATAGTATCGGAGAGATGGTACATCCCATCGCAATTCCAACTTCAAGGCCAATCCACTTCGTTGTGTACTCTCTGGTTGAAAATCTGACAGCAAACCCTGCGAAATACAGCTTCAGCATTGCTGCAATCTCTTGTGGAACATGATACATTTCTAGGGCCTGCCACAACATCTGGTGTGGAACGGATCCATAAGCATTCGCTAAATCCAACCAGATTACATGGAGGTTTGTTCTGTCAGACTTTGCCTTTTGGATTGCTTCCCATATCATTGTGGCATGCTCTAGACATCCTGGTGTACCTGGGATACCTCCTTTCTGAATGGTAGTGTCAATGTACCCATTTGCCAGGAGGTATGTAGTGAGTCTTTTCGCCATCACTGAGAAGAATATCTTCCCTTCCACATTGAGTAGTGAGATTGGCCTGAACTGACTGATGTCTGTGGAATTTTGCTCCTTCGGGATGTAGACTCCGTTCGCCTTTCTCCATTCCTTGCTTACAAGCTGGGTTTTCCACGCACTCTTCAGTAAACGAAGCAGTCGTTTGAGCACCTCAGGGCATCTCTTATACACCACATATGGAACACCATTAGGACCTGGAGCTGACTTGCATCGAGCTTTCTGGACAATGCTTTCTACCTCTTGCACCGTTGGGGGCTTGGTGTTAAATTCAGCTCCTGGCTTACTCGGCCATTTAAGGCCTGCCATGCTGCTGAGCGGCTCATCTTTGCGACCATCTGAATATGTCATTCCAAGGTGTTCTTCCAGGTCTTCTTTCCTGATGTTTAGCGTACCCGACCGTGGCTGCTCAAACAGTTCTTTGGGAAACTTGAAGGGCTCCCTGAAGAATCTTTCCCTATCCATTCGAGTCTTCCTTTTCTTCCTGCACAACCTTTCTGCTCTACAAAGGGCATTATGTTGGCCTTTCAGGTGCTCCCAAACCTGTCGTAACCCTTCCTTCTCTGCGGCAACTGTGTTTTTGAACAGTTTTCGGGCATGCTTCTTCTGTTTTCTGATTTCTTCTATTTTAATTTGTCTTCTGCTTTTTCGTGGTGGGTTACTTTCCCTTGCCTCCCTCACTCCGAACACTTTGCGACAGTGCAGATATATTATGTCGCCGAAGATTTCCAGCTTCTTCTCCAAAGTTATCTGCTTCAGGTTGTTATCCAACTCTTTTGCCAAGGCTTCGTCCAGCTGTTCCCAAAGCCCTTTTGCACTGGCGGGTGGAAACTTGATTGCATCTCTCTTCCCGTCTAAGAAGTGTGTGAGATCATCATCAGGCAGATCAACTTGAATGTACTCAGCACTGTGGATTGACTCCTGGCTGCGTTCTTCTAACGTCTTATCCGTCGAGACAGAGCGCTGTTGATCTCCCCCTGATGACCTCCCACACCCCTACAAAACTCTACCATCACTATATTTATAGATTATTCCCTCATAACTATTGCAAACTTGAGGGAAGTCTAGAATCTCTGGACATGTCATGGGACAGACTCAGGGAAGAGTAACGGTGAAGATAAATTGATACTCAGTATGAGACAAGCAGTAACACTTGCATCTGTTCAGTACATAACTTAAATGGATTCTTGGATTGCAGAGGTCTGAGGCAACCTTCGTCAGTAGTGCTTACTTTGAATGGACCCACCTGCATTAATCCATGATCAAAATAAAATCAGAGAAACGTCGGTGCAGATTTGTTAAGTAGACACCCGTACGACGAACATCAGAGTAGTGACCAGGCATAGGTAGTAACTTTATCTTTGTGTATTTCGAATTATGAACTGACATTAGATAGTCTGTTCTAAAGTGGGGAGATGTGTGATGAATTTCTAAATACAATATCTAAATTAGAAGATAACAGTATAGTGCATAAAGTCAAAGATAGGATAGAACTATAAATTTTGGTAGAGAATTGTTTTCTTCACCCACGCCTTCAGCGCATTAGTTTTGATAACGCATTATCCGAACAAAAGGTACCCAATTTTTCAAATTCGTCCTTGAGATAAACGTAACACTTCCCAAGTTCAACGAAGTATTTGCCTAACAGACATAGAGAGAGAGGGTGGGGAACGGATAGATGGCCCAATGCTAATCGCGTCTCGCATTGTTTCCAAAAATAAAACCAACTCGCAAGCCTTGCCTAGGACGATTTTCACAATACGATGTAAAAGTTAGAACATGTAGACAATTGGGTCATGCAGACAGCATTTATGACGTAAATCTCACGTACTACGAGAGACTCTCGTAATTAGCTTGAAATTAGTGCAAAAAGACATGAATAGGTTGAATATTATAGAAAAAATATGGAATTCTGAACCAAGTCACCTAGCCCCATAACACTTATATATTCGTGTGCCGTAGGACTTCCTGAGCAAGAATAGGTTGTTAGTTACACAAATAGTCCATTAAATAACCAAATATTGGTAATAATACTATAGAGGATCGGACAGACTGTCAGGACAAGTCATGCCTGCTTGATTTTTTTTGTGCATATATTTGAAAACGCTTTGGGGAAATAAAGACTAAGAAGGTACGAGAGATTGGATTGGATGGATTTTGAAGGAAGGCGAAATATTATTGGCCGACCTCAAAAAAAAAATATACTAACCGAGTAACGAAGGGAAAGTTTGAATTTTATTTTGCAAGACTTGTTTACAATTGAGATATGCGTAGTCATTGGTCAGCTTACCAAAGATGCATTTAAACTTGAAAGGCTTAGATGCCATTTTTTCAAAACCTTAGTTGAAGCAGGTGCGTTGAGAGCAGCATTGCTGTAGACCATATTATCTCAGCAGTCTGGACAAAGGCAGAAGGAACAACAGTGTATTTCTAATGCCAGTCAACGTATTAATTGTGTGCTTTTCATTGAATATGGTGGTAAGGAGAATATTAATTATCTTTTATTTAAAATAAATTGGAATGTGAGAAAATGTTAGATGAAAATCCATCATGATTAGTAAGTACATAGGTCCCCAGCAACCACTGTCAGGGCCTATAAGGTATCCATTATATGTAAGCTACCAGAGAGAAGTATATACCCAAAAGACATGCAGGGGTCATCATGAATCATATCACTCATCATATTTTATAGAGAAAGATCAGTGCAAATGGCAGAGGCGTAACAGCCATTAGGGAAAAGATTAGAAACTGGTATAAATTGTTCCATCAATCTAGAGTGGAGAAGTAAGGTTGGTCAGAGAGAGAGATCTGACCAGGTTCTTTTGTTAAATTGTATTATTATTGTAAAATTGGGTGAAATTGAAGTGATGTTAAAACAGGAACATAACTTTCATTTACAGGGGTTCTGCTGGCACTTATCTGGTGTCAGTGAATTGTCTGAGTGAGAAACCCTACACTATTGTGAGGAGTCCCTTTTACTAATTCAGTACTCAAGCATTTGAAAGACCAGAGGAGACTATGACTTGTGGCCGAATCTACGACAACTGCTGTGATCCCTGGGTCCAGATAAGTCATAATATCTGGCCTGGGACAACTTATTATAATTAATTAACGAATCTCCTGTATAACAATTAACATTTCGACCCAAGAACTAAATAAACAAGTATAGGTGTAACAGAAGAACTGTGGGATGATTACAAAACCCCAACCTGTCTCCAACTACCAGTAGTCATCATATATTAAGAAATACTATTTGAAGAATTTAATCGTAACAATGTGCTTTGGACATATAGTCCTAATTATGTAAATATATTTATATTTGTGTGTATATATATATATATATATATATATATATATATATATATATATATATATATATATATATGTGTGTATATATATATATATATATATATATATATATATATATATATTGATTCACTTAAGTTGTGGTCCTGGCCAAAACAAATTTAGGTTCAGGACAAATAAATTTGAGAAAAAAGATATTCCAAAATATAAATTTAGTCACTGGTGTTAGTTAAGTTCATAATAGCATTTAGTATCTGTATGTGTATGTGTTTGTGTGGAATTCCTATAACATCTCTCTTACATTACCCTAGACACTAAACGTAGCATGCAATCATAATAGTTCTAACACATAACTTTGCGTGAGATCGTAGGTGGTAGCAGAAAGGTTCTCTGTAACACAGCTATCAATTGTCTACATCAGATGCCTTCCTCACTCAAGTACAACTTTACTACACACCCACCTTTTTAACATCAAATCCACCACATATATTGGGGTCTCCAAGTCCGGGATTAGAACTTTGCATAATTAGAGGGTTGTTTGAAATAGGAATCTCATACAACATATACAGTATTAGCTAACTCCAGAAATTTAAAAGTAGCATTAGTAGATAAATTCAAGAGTGTATCACCATTGTTTTTAGAAGTTAAAAACACCCCTAAGAAAGATAATAATAATTTAAGTGGAGATTTCAGTTGATAAGTTGTCACAGCCAGTAATAATTAGTTAAGTATAATTAGTATTTATTTTAATTAAGTTAACATTGTCTTTGAACTTTATTAGACCTGTTTCAATTATAATGGCTGACCTGGCTAAGTTCCGATCTGCTGCTGTGCAGACTGCTAAAGAGATGGGCATGGATGGACCAGAGCTGGTCCAGTATGTAACCTCAGAGGTTGATAAGTTTATTGCCAGAAAAAATAAAAGATTAGAGAAAGAAGCAGAAAGAAAGTTAGAGGCTGAAAAAGAAATTAAGAGGTTGCAGATTGAAGCTGACAAGGAGGCTAGGGCATTGGAGGTGGATCGGGAGGCAGAGATAAAAAGGCTCCAGTATGAAGAGAAGAAGCTGGAGGCAGAAGAAAAGAGACTGGCTGCAGAAAGGGAAGATAGGAGATTGCAGAGGGAGCACGAGTTACGACTAAAGGAGTTGGAATTACAAGGCCATGCTCCTGAAAATGGTGCCAGCCCCTTTGCCTCAGATGCCACTGCTAGTCAGGGAGCCTCAACCTCGGCTATGGGTTTTCATTTAGACCATTTTGTTAAGAAAGACGATGACATAGAGGGGTATTTAATTAGGTTTGAACTTTTGGCTACCACGTATGGGTTAGAGAGAGAGAGAGGTGGAGCCTCAAGTTATCCCAGGGTCTTAGGGGAACAGCTTATGAAGTTTTTGCCAAGATGAGCAGTGATGACCAAGACAATTATGACATGTTAAAGCAGGCTCTTTTGTTAAGGTATGAAAAGAATGGAGAATTTTATAGGAAAAAATTTAGGAATGCCAAGCTACTGTCGGGTGAGACCTATCACCAGTTCTCTGCACGGTTAGAGACCTATTTGGAGAAAAGGACTGCTCTGCGGAAAACCCAAGATCTTAAAGAAATGATCATGATAGAGCAATTAAGAGAGTCCATGGCTCCAGACCTGATAAAGTTTCTCATGGAACAAGGTGCAGAGAGGCTGGGTGAGTTACTCAATGTCACTGAGAGGTATCAAGCAGCCCAGGCAGAGGTAGCTGGCACTAAAAAGAAACAGGTTGACAATAATATAACTCCTCCAGACCAAGATGCGTATTATAATACTAGAGAGCAGGATAACCGAGGTAAACCCAATTTTGATAGGCCACGCAATGAGTATAGAAATAAAACCCCACAATTCAATGAAAGGAAATATAATGACAGGAAACCCTTCAGTCAGGAAGGAAAATATTGTCAAATATGCAGGATGCATAATCATAATACTAGTGAATGTGGTAGGAAACTTCCTCCATATCGAGCGGCATGCATGATAACAGTGGACAAGGGGAGAAAGAAGGACCTGTCTACAGAACAGCATGAACCTCAGCATCCCCCCATCTGTGAAGAAGTGACATGTAATTTTGCCAGAATCAGGTGCCTTTACGATTCAGGTTTGGAATATGACTCTGTTGTGAGTGCAATCCTGGTGCCCCCTGACCAGTATACCACAGAGAGAATGGAAATACAAGGGGCCCTAAAAGGAACAGCCACCATGACACTTCCCGTAGCCGAGATAAGTGTCAAGACTAGGTACGTGGAAGGAGTGATTAGAGCAGCCGTGTGTGACGACCCTAACTACCCGCTGGTGTTAGGAAAGAAATGTGTTTTTCTAGGAAGCCCTGTAAAACCTGTGGTAATGGCCACGCTTCAGGTCAGGTCGACCCCTAGTAGAACGAAGGAGGAACCACCACTAATTTATTCCCATAAGCAGATGAGAAAGGCCCAGGCAAAGGACAAATCACTAAAACCTTGCTTTGGCAAATCGCCAACAAGCCATAAACACCCTAAGATAGGGCAATTCAATTTAAAGGAGGGACTGCTCTACAGGAAAGCTAGAGCAAGATCAAAATAATATGGACAGTTGGTACTTCCAACTTCCTACAGAGAAGAAGTGATGGCACAAGCGCATGCTGTACCAGACGGTGGACACCAGAGAAATGGAACCACCCGTCAAAGGACATCGGAACAATTTTACTGGCCCCAAGTAGCTGCTGATATTGCACAATTTGTGGGGGCCTGTGAAAAATGTAGCAAGGTACATTCCCCAAATTGGGGAAATAATAATCAGTTGCAAGCCAAGCATTCTGAAAAATGTGGGCCTAAAAATAAAAAGGGAAACAAAATTAATAAGGTAGATACAGCGGATAGTTATTCACCTTCCCACAACCCGTCTTCCCCAAAATTATTTAGACTGGCAACTTTGCGTATGGCACCCAGAGACAATAGAAACACAGACCAGTCATCCCAGGCTAAATTTGAAGCCGCATTCAGGGAGCTGGCTGCCATTGACATTGAAGATGATCCGCCCAAGTTAAAACCGAAACTCAATGTTATCAATAGAAGAGTGGGGAGTGGGCGGTTGAGCACTGAGGAAAATGTTCAACCCGCTTCACAATATGGCTATTAACTTAGCATTATACGGGCACCGGTGACAGTGGTAGTAACCGACCCACACAGTCCACGGGGAACTATTGTACGGACCCTGGCTGGAGATTACCCACATACTATAGCAATGCACACGGGTGAATTGATTTCTGATGCAGAAATTCTTTTCCCCACCCATTATATTATTTCACCAAAAATTGTCGTTATGCGGAGAAGTCAGTTGGTGAATATGGCCTCCATTTGAGTGGCACATTATAGAATTATGTATGAATATTATTAAAGGATGCTTCCAAATTCAAGTCAAGCTGGAACGCAGACCAATTGTTGGCTGTGAACATTTCGGAAGAGGATAATGAATCCCTAGGTTGCCTTCCTGAATTGAGGATATTCCGAGTGTTTTTCCATGCTGATAAGAGAATTATTGGATCCCCTACAAAACTCTACCATCACCATATTTATAGATTATTCCCTCATAACTATTGCAAACTTGAAGGAAGTCTAGAATCTCTGGACATGTCATGGGACAGACTCAGGGAAGAGTAACGGTGAAGATAAATTGATACTCAGTATGAGACAAGCAGTAACACTTGCAGCTGTTCAGTACATAACTTAAATGAATTCTTTGATTGCAGAGGTCTGAGGCAACCTTCGTCAGTAGTGCTTACTTTGAATGGACCCACCTGCATTAATCCATGATCAAAATAAAATCAGAGAAACGTCGGTGCAGATTTGTTAAGTAGACACCCGTACGACGAACATCAGAGTAGTCACCAGGCATAGGTAGTAACTTTATCTTTGTGTATTTCGAATTATGAACTGACATTAGATAGTCTGTTCTAAAGTGGGGAGATGTGTGAAGAATTTCTAAATACAATATCTAAATTAGAAGATAACAGTATAGTGCATAAAGTCAAAGATAGGATAGAACTATACATTTTGGTAGAGAATTGTTTTCTTCACCCACGCCTTCAGCGCATTAGTTTTGATAACGCATTATCCGAACAAAAGGTACCCAATTTTTCAAATTCGTCCTTGAGATAAACGTAACACTTCCCAAGTTCAACGAAGTATTTGCCTAAAAGACATAGAGAGAGAGGGTGGGGAACGGATAGATGGCCCAATGCTAATCGCGTCTCGCATTGTTTCCAAAAATAAAACCAACTCGCAAGCCTTGCCTAGGACGATTTTCACAATACGATGTAAAAGTTAGAACATGTAGACAATTGGGTCATGCAGACAGAATTTATGACGTAAATCTCACGTACTACGAGAGACTCTCGTATTTAGCTTGAAATTAGTGCAAAAAGACATGAATAGGTTGAATATTATAGAAAACAAAATGGAATTCTGAACCAAGTCACCTAGCCCCATAACACTTATATATTCGTGTGCCGTAGGACTTCCTGAGCAAGAATAGGTTGTTAGTTACACAAATAGTCCATTAAATAACCAAATATTGGTAATAATACTATAGAGGATCGGACAGACTGTCAGGACAAGTCATGCCTGCTTGATTTTTTTTTTGCATATTTTTGAAAACGCTTTGGGGAAATAAAGACTAAGAAGGTACGAGAGATTGGATTGGATGGATTTTGAAGGAAGGCGAAATATTATTGGCCGACCTCCAAAAAAAAATATACTAACCGAGTAACGAAGGGAAAGTTTGAATTTTATTTTGCAAGACTTGTTTACAATTGAGATATGTGTAGTCATTGGTCAGCTTACCAAAGATGCATTTAAACTTGAAAGGCTTAGATGCCATTTTTTCAAAACCTTAGTTGAAGCAGGTGCGTTGAGAGCAGCATTGCTGTAGACCATATTATCTCAGCAGTCTGGACAAAGGCAGAAGGAACAACAGTGTATTTCTATTGCCAGTCAACGTAATAATTCTGTGCTTTTCATTGAATATTGTGGTAAGGAGAATATTAATTATCTTTTATTTAAAATAAATTGGAATGTGAGAAAATGTTAGATGAAAATCCATCATGATTAGTAAGTACATAGGTCCCCAGCAACCACTGTCAGGGCCTATAAGGTATCCATTATATGTAAGCTACCAGAGAGAAGTATATACCCAAAAGACATGCAGGGGTCATCATGAATCATATCACCCATCATATTTTATAGAGAAAGATCAGTGCAAATGGCAGAGGCGTAACAGCCATTAGGGAAAAGATGAGAAACTGGTATAAATTGTTCCATCAATCTAGAGTGGAGAAGTAAGGTTGGTCAGAGAGAGAGATCTGACCAGGTTCTTTTGTTAAATTGTATTATTATTGTAAAATTGGGTGAAATTGAAGTGATGTTAAAACAGGAAAATAACTTTCATTTACAGGGGTTCTGCTGGCACTTATCTGGTGTCAGTGAATTGTCTGAGTGAGAAACCCTACACTATTGTGAGGAGTCCCTTTTACTAATTCAGTACTCAAGCATTTGAAAGACCAGAGGAGACTATGACTTGTGGCCGAATCTACGACAACTGCTGTGATCCCTGGGTCCAGATAAGTCATAATATCTGGCCTGGGACAACTTATTATAATTAATTAACGAATCTCCTGTATACCAATTAACATTTCGACCCAAGAACTAAATAAACAAGTATAGGTGTAACAGAAGAACTGTGGGATGATAACAAAACCCCAACCTGTCTGCAACTACCAGTAGTCATCATATATTAAGAAATACTATTTGAAGATTTTAATCGTAACAATGTGCTTTGGACATATAGTCCTAATTATGTAAATATATATATATATATATATATATATATATATATATATATATATATATATATATATATATATATATATATATATATATATATATATATATATATATATATATATATATTCACTTTAGTAGTGGTCCTGGCCAAAACAAATTTAGGTTCAGGACAAATAAATTTGAGAAAAAAGATATTCCAAAATATAAATTTAGTCACTGGTGTTAGTTAAGTTCATAATAGCATTTAGTATCTGTATGTGTATGTGTTTGTGTGGATTTCCTATAACATCTCTCTTACATTACCCTAGACACTAAACGTAGCATGCAATCATAATAGTTCTAACACATAACTTTGCGTGAGATCGTAGGTGGTAGCAGAAAGGTTCTCTGTAACACAGCTATCAATTGTCTACATCAGATGCCTTCCTCACTCAAGTACAACTTTACTACACACCCACCTTTTTAACATCAAAATCCACCACATATATTGGGGTCTCCAAGTCCGGGATTAGAACTTTGCATAATTAGAGGGTTGTTTGAAATAGGAATCTCATACAACATATATTAGCTAACTCCAGAAATTTAAAAGTAGCATTAGTAGATAAATTCAAGAGTGTATCACCATTGTTTTTAGAAGTTAAAAACGCCCCTAAGAAAGATAATAATAATTTAAGTGGAGATTTCAGTTGATAAGTTGTCACAGCCAGTAATAATTAGTTAAGTATAATTAGTATTTATTTTAATTAAGTTAACATTGTCTTTGAACTTTATTAGACCTGTTTCAATTATAATGGCTGACCAGGCTAAGTTCCGATCTGCTGCTGTGCAGACTGCTAAAGAGATGGGCATGGATGGACCAGAGCTGGTCCAGTATGTAACCTCAGAGGTTGATAAGTTTATTGCCAGAAAAAATAAAAGATTAGAGAAAGAAGCAGAAAGAAAGTTAGAGGCTGAAAAAGAAATTAAGAGGTTGCAGATTGAAGCTGACAAGGAGGCTAGGGCATTGGAGGTGGATCGGGAGGCAGAGATAAAAAGGCTCCAGTATGAAGAGAAGAAGCTGGAGGCAGAAGAAAAGAGACTGGCTGCAGAAAGGGAAGATAGGAGATTGCAGAGGGAGCACGAGTTACGACTAAAGGAGTTGGAATTACAAGGCCATGCTCCTGAAAATGGTGCCAGCCCGTTTGCCTCAGATGCCACTGCTAGTCAGGGAGCCTCAACCTCGGCTATGGGTTTTCATTTAGACCATTTTGTTAAGAAAGACGATGACATAGAGGGGTATTTAAGTAGGTTTGAACTTTTGGCTACCACGTATGGGTTAGAGAGAGAGAGAGGTGGAGCCTCAAGTTATCCCAGGGTCTTAAGGGAACAGCTTATGAAGTTTTTGCCAAGATGAGCAGTGATGACCAAGACAATTATGACATGTTAAAGCAGGCTCTTTTGTTAAGGTATGAAAAGAATGGAGAATTTTATAGGAAAAAATTTAGGAATGCCAAGCTACTGTCGGGTGAGACCTATCACCAGTTCTCTGCACGGTTAGAGACCTATTTGGAGAAAAGGACTGCTCTGCGGAAAACCCAAGATCTTAAAGAAATGATCATGATACAGCAATTAAGAGAGTCCATGGCTCCAGACCTGATAAAGTTTCTCATGGAACAAGGTGCAGAGAGGCTGGGTGAGTTACTCAATGTCACTGAGAGGTATCAAGCAGCCCAGGCAGAGGTAGCTGGCACTAAAAAGAAACAGGTTGACAATAATATAACTCCTCCAGACCAAGATGCGTATTATAATACTAGAGAGCAGGATAACCGAGGTAAACCCAATTTTGATAGGCCACGCAATGAGTATAGAAATAAAACCCCACAATTCAATGAAAGGAAATATAATGACAGGAAACCCTTCAGTCAGGAAGGAAAATATTGTCAAATATGCAGGATGCATAATCATAATACTAGTGAATGTGGTAGGAAACTTCCTCCATATCGAGCGGCATGCATGATAACAGTGGACAAGGGGAGAAAGAAGGACCTGTCTACAGAACAGCATGAACCTCAGCATCCCCCATCTGTGAAGAAGTGACATGTAATGGTGCCAGAATCAGGTGCCTTTACGATTCCGGTTTGGAATATGACTCTGTTGTGAGTGCAATCCTGGTGCACCCTGACCAGTATACCACAGAGAGAATGGAAATACAAGGGGCCCTAAAAGGAACAGCCACCATGACACTTCCCGTAGCCGAGATAAGTGTCAAGACTAGGTACGTGGAAGGAGTGATTAAAGCAGCCGTGTGTGACGACCCTAACTACCCGCTGGTGTTAGGAAAGAAATGTGTTTTTCTAGGAAGCCCTGTTAAACCTGTGGTAATGGCCACGCTTCAGGTCAGGTCGACCCCTAGTAGAACGAAGGAGGAACCACCACTAATTTATTCCCATAAGCAGATGAGAAAGGCCCAGGCAAAGGACAAATCACTAAAACCTTGCTTTGGCAAATTGCCAACAAGCCATACACACCCTAAGATAGGGCAATTCTATTTAAAGGATGGACTGCTCTACAGGAAAGCTAGAGCAGGATCAAAAGAATATGGACAGTTGGTACTTCCAACTTCATACAGAAAAGAAGTGATGGCACAAGCGCATGTTGTACCAGACGGTGGACACCAGAGAAATGGAACCACCCGTCAAAGGACATCGGAAAAATTTTACTGGCCCCAAGTAGCTGCTGATATTGCACAATTTGTGGGGGCCTGTGAAAAATGTAACAAGGTACATTCCCCAAATTGGGAAAATAATAATCAGTTGCAAGCCAAGCATTCTGAAATATGTGGGCCTAAAAATAAAAAGGGAAACAAAATTAATAAGGTAGACACAGAGGATAGTTATTCACCTTCCCACAACCCGTCTTCCCCAAAATTATTTAGACTGGCAACTTTGCGTATGGCACCCAGAGACAATAGAAACACAGACCAGTCATCCCAGGCTAAATTTGAAGCCGCATTCAGGGAGCTGGCTGCCATTGACATTGAAGATGATCTGCCCAAGTTAAAACCGAAACTCAATGTTATCAATAGAAGAGTGGGGAGTGGGCGGTTGAGCACTGAGGAAAATGTTCAACCCGCTTCACAATATGGCTATTAACTTAGCATTATAAGGGCACCGGTGACAGTGGTAGTAACCGACCCACATAGTCCACGGGGAACTATTGTACAGACCCTGGCTGGAGATTACCCACATACTATAGCAATGCACACGGGTGAATTGATTTCTGATGCAGAAATTCTTTTCCCCACCTATTACATTATTTCACCAAAAATTGTCGTTATGCGGAGAAGTCAGTTGGTGAATATGGCCTCCATTTGAGTGGCACATTATAGAATTATGTATGAATATTATTAAAGGATGTTTCCAAATTCAAGTCAAGCTGGAACGCAGACCAGTTGTTGGCTGTTAACATTTCGGAAGAGGATAATGAATCCCTAGGTTGCCTTCCTGAATTGAGGATATTCCGAGTGTTTTTCCATGCTGATAAGAGAATTATTGGATCCCCTACAAAACTCTACCATCACCATATTTATAGATTATTCCCTCATAACTATTGCAAACTTGAGGGAAGTCTAGAATCTCTGGACATGTCATGGGACAGACTCAGGGAAGAGTAACGGTGAAGATAAATTGATACTCAGTATGAGACAAGCAGTAACACTTGCAGCTGTTCAGTACATAACTTAAATGGATTCTTGGATTGCAGAGGTCTGAGGCAACCTTCGTCAGTAGTGCTTACTTTGAGTGGACCCACCTGCATTAATCCATGATCAAAATAAAATCAGAGAAACGTCGGTGCAGATTTGTTAAGTAGACACCCGTACGACGAACATCAGAGTAGTCACCAGGCATAGGTAGTAACTTTATTTTTGTGTATTTCGAATTATGAACTGACATTAGATAGTCTGTTCTAAAGTGGGGAGATGTGTGATGAATTTCTAAATACAATATCTAAATTAGAAGATAACAGTATAGTGCATAAAGTCAAAGATAGGATAGAACTATACATTTTGGTAGAGAATTGTTTTCTTCACCCACGCCTTCAGCGCATTAGTTTTGATAACGCATTATCCGAACAAAAGGTACCCAATTTTTCAAATTCGTCCTTGAGATAAACGTAACACTTCCCAAGTTCAACGAAGTATTTGCCTAAAAGACATAGAGAGAGAGGGTGGGGAACGGATAGATGGCCCAATGCTAATCGCGTCTCGCATTTTTTCCAAAAATAAAACCAACTCGCAAGCCTTGCCTAGGACGATTTTCACAATACGATGTAAAAGTTAGAACATGTAGACAATTGGGTCATGCAGACAGAATTTATGACGTAAATCTCACGTACTACGAGAGACTCTCGTAATTAGCTTGAAATTAGTGCAAAAAGACATGAATAGGTTGAATATTATAGAAAAAAAATGGAATTCTGAACCAAGTCACCTAGCCCCATAACACTTATATATTCGTGTGCCGTAGGACTTCCTGAGCAAGAATAGGTTGTTAGTTACACAAATAGTCCATTAAATAACCAAATATTGGTAATAATACTATAGAGGATCGGACAGACTGTCAGGACAAGTCATGCCTGCTTGATTTTTTTTTTTTGCATATTTTTGAAAACGCTTTGGGGAAATAAAGACTAAGAAGGTACGAGAGATTGGATTGGATGGATTTTGAAGGAAGGCGAAATATTATTGGCCGACCTCAAAAAAAAAAATATACTAACCGAGTAACGAAGGGAAAGTTTGAATTTTATTTTGCAAGACTTGTTTACAATTGAGATATGCGTAGTCATTGGTCAGCTTACCAAAGATGCATTTAAACTTGAAAGGCTTAGATGCCATTTTTTCAAAACCTTAGTTGAAGCAGGTGCGTTGAGAGCAGCATTGCTGTAGACCATATTATCTCAGCAGTCTGGACAAAGGCAGAAGGAACAACAGTGTATTTCTATTGCCAGTCAACGTAATAATTGTGTGCTTTTCATTGAATATTGTGGTAAGGAGAATATTAATTATCTTTTATTTAAAATAAATTGGAATGTGAGAAAATGTTAGATGAAAATCCATCATGATTAGTAAGTACATAGGTCCCCAGCAACCACTGTCAGGGCCTATAAGGTATCCATTATATGTAAGCTACCAGAGAGAAGTATATACCCAAAAGACATGCAGGGGTCATCATGAATCATATCACCCATCATATTTTATAGAGAAAGATCAGTGCAAATGGCAGAGGCGTAACAGCCATTAGGGAAAAGATGAGAAACTGGTATAAATTGTTCCATCAATCTAGAGTGGAGAAGTAAGGTTGGTCAGAGAGAGAGATCTGACCAGGTTCTTTTGTTAAATTGTATTATTATTGTAAAATTGGGTGAAATTGAAGTGATGTTAAAACAGGAACATAACTTTCATTTACAGGGGTTCTGCTGGCACTTATCTGGTGTCAGTGAATTGTCTGATTGAGAACCCCTACACTATTGTGAGGAGTCCCTTTTACTAATTCAGTACTCAAGCATTTGAAAGACCAGAGGAGACTATGACTTGTGGCCGAATCTACGACAACTGCTGTGATCCCTGGGTCCAGATAAGTCATAATATCTGGCCTGGGACAACTTATCATAATTAATTAACGAATCTCCTGTATACCAATTAACATTTCGACCCAAGAACTAAATAAACAAAGTATAGGTGTAACAGAAGAACTGTGGGATGATAACAAAACCCCAACCTGTCTCCAACTACCAGTAGTCATCATATATTAAGAAATACTATTTGAAGATTTTAATCGTAACAATGTGCTTTGGACATATAGTCCTAATTATGTAAATATATATATAGGTTCAGGACAAATAAATTTGAGAAAAAAGATATTCCAAAATATAAATTTAGTCACTGGTGTTAGTTAAGTTCATAATAGCATTTAGTATCTGTATGTGTATGTGTTTGTGTGGAATTCCTATAACATCTCTCTTACATTACCCTAGACACTAAACGTAGCATGCAATCATAATAGTTCTAACACATAACTTTGCGTGAGATCGTAGGTGGTAGCAGAAAGGTTCTCTGTAACACAGCTATCAATTGTCTACATCAGATGCCTTCCTCACTCAAGTACAACTTTACTACACACCCACCTTTTTAACATCAAAATCCACCACATATATTGGGGTCTCCAAGTCCGGGATTAGAACTTTGCATAATTAGAGGGTTGTTTGAAATAGGAATCTCATACAACATATATTAGCTAACTCCAGAAATTTAAAAGTAGCATTAGTAGATAAATTCAAGAGTGTATCACCACTGTTTTTAGAAGTTAAAAACACCCCTAAGAAAGATAATAATAATTTAAGTGGAGATTTCAGTTGATAAGTTGTCACAGCCAGTAATAATTAGTTAAGTATAATTAGTATTTATTTTAATTAAGTTAACATTGTCTTTGAACTTTATTAGACCTGTTTCAATTATAATGGCTGACCTGGCTAAGTTCCGATCTGCTGCTGTGCAGACTGCTAAAGAGATGGGCATGGATGGACCAGAGCTGGTCCTGTATGTAACCTCAGAGGTTGATAAGTTTATTGCCAGAAAAAATAAAAGATTAGAGAAAGAAGCAGAAAGAAAGTTAGAGGCTGAAAAAGAAATTAAGAGGTTGCAGATTGAAGCTGACAAGGAGGCTAGGGCATTGGAGGTGGATCGGGAGGCAGAGATAAAAAGGCTCCAGTATGAAGAGAAGAAGCTGGAGGCAGAAGAAAAGAGACTGGCTGCAGAAAGGGAAGATAGGAGATTGCAGAGGGAGCACGAGTTACGACTAAAGGAGTTGGAATTACAAGGCCATGCTCCTGAAAATGGTGCCAGCCCCTTTGCCTCAGATGCCACTGCTAGTCAGGGAGCCTCAACCTCGGCTATGGGTTTTCATTTAGACCATTTTGTTAAGAAAGACGATGACATAGAGGGGTATTTAAGTAGGTTTGAACTTTTGGCTACCACGTATGGGTTAGAGAGAGAGAGAGAGAGAGGTGGAGCCTCAAGTTATCCCAGGGTCTTAGGGGAACAGCTTATGAAGTTTTTGCCAAGATGAGCAGTGATGACCAAGACAATTATGACATGTTAAAGCAGGCTGTTTTGTTAAGGTATGAAAAGAATGGAGAATTTTATAGGAAAAAATTTAGGAATGCCAAGCAACTGTCGGGTGAGACCTATCACCAGTTCTCTGCACGGTTAGAGACCTTTTTGGAGAAAAGGACTGCTCTGCGGAAAACCCAAGATCTTAAAGAAATGATCATGATAGAGCAATTAAGAGAGTCCATGGCTCCAGACCTGATAAAGTTTCTCATGGAACAAGGTGCAGAGAGGCTGGGTGAGTTACTCAATGTCACTGAGAGGTATCAAGCAGCCCAGGCAGAGGTAGCTGGCACTAAAAAGAAACAGGTTGACAATAATATAACTCCTCCAGACCAAGATGCGTATTATAATACTAGAGAGCAGGATAATCGAGGTAAACCCAATTTTGATAGGCCACGCAATGAGTATAGAAATAAAACCCCACAATTCAATGAAAGGAAATATAATGACAGGAAACCCTTCAGTCAGGAAGGAAAATATTGTCAAATATACAGGATGCATAATCATAATACTAGTGAATGTGGTAGGAAACTTCCTCCATATCGAGCGGCATGCATGATAACAGTGGACAGGGGGAGAAAGAAGGACCTGTCTACAGAACAGCATGAACCTCAGCCTCCCCCCATCTGTGAAGAAGTGACATGTAATGGTGCCAGAATCAGGTGCCTTTACGATTCCGGTTTGGAATATGACTCTGTTGTGAGTGCAATCCTGGTGCACCCTGACCAGTATACCACAGAGAGAATGGAAATACAAGGGGCCCTAAAAGGAACAGCCACCATGACACTTCCCGTAGCCGAGATAAGTGTCAAGACTAGGTACGTGGAAGGAGTGATTAGAGCAGCCGTGTGTGACGACCCTAACTACCCGCTGGTGTTAGGAAAGAAATGTGTTTTTCTAGGAAGCCCTGTTAAACCTGTGGTAATGGCCACGCTTCAGATCAGGTCGACCCCTAGTAGAACGAAGGAGGAACCACCACTAATTTATTCCCATAAGCAGATGAGAAAGGCCCAGGCAAAGGACAAATCACTAAAACCTTGCTTTGGCAAATTGCCAACAAGCCATACACACCCTAAGATAGGGCAATTCTATTAAAAGGATGGACTGCTCTACAGGAAAGCTAGAGCAGGATCAAAAGAATATGGACAGTTGGTACTTCCAACTTCCTACAGAAAAGAAGTGATGGCACAAGCGCATGCTGTACCAGACGGTGGACACCAGAGAAATGGAACCACCCGTCAAAGGACATCGGAAAAATTTTACTGGCCCCAAGTAGCTGCTGATATTGCAAAATTTGTGGGGGCCTGTGAAAAATGTAACAAGGTACATTCCCCAAATTGGGAAAATAATAATCAGTTGCAAGCCAAGCCATCTGAAATATGTGGGCCTAAAAATAAAAAGGGAAACAAAATTAATAAGGTAGACACAGAGGATAGTTATTCACCTTCCCACAACCCGTCTTCCCCAAAATTATTTAGACTGGCAACTTTGCGTATGGCACCCAGAGACAATAGAAACACAGACCAGTCATCCCAGGCTAAATTTGAAGCCGCATTCAGGGAGCTGGCTGCCATTGACATTGAAGATGATCTGCCCAAGTTAAAACCGAAACTCAATGTTATCAATAGAAGAGTGGGGAGTGGGCGGTTGAGCACTGAGGAAAATGTTCAACCCGCTTCACAATATGGCTATTAACTTAGCATTATAAGAGCACCGGTGACAGTGGTAGTAACCGACCCACATAGTCCACGGGGAACTATTGTACAGACCCTGGCTGGAGATTACCCACATACTATAGCAATGCACACGGGTGAATTGATTTCTGATGCAGAAATTCTTTTCCCCACCTATTACATTATTTCACCAAAAATTGTCGTTATGCGGAGAAGTCAGTTGGTGAATATGGCCTCCATTTGAGTGGCACATTATAGAATTATGTATGAATATTATTAAAGGATGTTTCCAAATTCAAGTCAAGCTGGAACGCAGACCAGTTGTTGGCTGTTAACATTTCGGAAGAGGATAATGTATCCCTAGGTTGCCTTCCTGAATTGAGGATATTCCGTGTGTTTTTCCATGCTGATAAGAGAATTATTGGATCCCCTACAAAACTCTACCATCACCATATTTATAGATTATTCCCTCATAACTATTGCAAACTTGAGGGAAGTCTAGAATCTCTGGACATGTCATGGGACAGACTCAGGGAAGAGTAACGGTGAAGATAAATTGATATTCGGTATGAGACAAGCAGTAACACTTGCAGCTGTTCAGTACATAACTTAAATGGATTCTTGGATTGCAGAGGTCTGAGGCAACCTTCGTCAGTAGTGCTTACTTTGAGTGGACCCACCTGCATTAATCCATGATCAAAATAAAATCAGAGAAACGTCGGTGCAGATTTGTTAAGTAGACACCCGTACGACGAACATCAGAGTAGTCACCAGGCATAGGTAGTAACTTTATTTTTGTGTATTTCGAATTATGAACTGACATTAGATAGTCTGTTCTAAAGTGGGGAGATGTGTGATGAATTTCTAAATACAATATCTAAATTAGAAGATAACAGTATAGTGCATAAAGTCAAAGATAGGATAGAACTATACATTTTGGTAGAGAATTGTTTTCTTCACCCACGCCTTCAGCGCATTAGTTTTGATAACGCATTATCCGAACAAAAGGTACCCAATTTTTCAAATTCGTCCTTGAGATAAACGTAACACTTCCCAAGTTCAACGAAGTATTTGCCTAAAAGACATAGAGAGAGAGGGTGGGGAACGGATAGATGGCCCAATGCTAATCGCGTCTCGCATTGTTTCCAAAAATAAAACCAACTCGCAAGCCTTGCCTAGGACGATTTTCACAATACGATGTAAAAGTTAGAACATGTAGACAATTGGGTCATGCAGACAGCATTTATGACGTAAATCTCACGTACTACGAGAGACTCTCGTAATTAGCTTGAAATTAGTGCAAAAAGACATGAATAGGTTGAATATTATAGAAAAAATATGGAATTCTGAACCAAGTCAATTAGTCCCATAAAACTTATATATTCGTGTGTCGTAGGACTTCCTGAGCAAGAATAGGTTGTTAGTTACACAAATAGTCCATTAAATAACCACATATTGGTAATAATACTATAGAGGATCGGACAGACTGTCAGGACAAGTCATGCCTGCTTGATTTTTTTTTGTTCATATTTTTGAAAAAGCTTTGGGGAAATAAAGACTAAGAAGGTACGAGAGATTGGATTGGATGGATTTTGAAGGAAGGCGAAATATTATTGGCCGACTTCAAAATAAAAATATACTAACCGAGTAACGAAGGGAAAGTTTGAATTTTATTTTGCAAGACTTGTTTACAATTGAGATATGCGTAGTCATTGGTCAGCTTACCAAAGCTGCATTTAAACTTGAAAGGCTTAGATGCCATTTTTTCAAAACCTTAGTTGAAGCAGGTGCGTTGAGAGCAGCATTGCTGTAGACCATATTATCTCAGCAGTCTGGACAAAGGCAGAAGGAACAACAGTGTATTTCTATTGCCAGTCAACGTATTAATTGTGTGCTTTTCATTGAATATTGTGGTAAGGAGAATATTAATTATCTTTTATTTAAAATAAATTGGAATGTGAGAAAATGTTAGATGAAAATCCATCATGATTAGTAAGTACATAGGTCCCCAGCAACCACTGTCAGGGCCTATAAGGTATCCATTATATGTAAGCTACCAGAGAGAAGTATATACCCAAAAGACATGCAGGGGTCATCATGAATCATATCACCCATCATATTTTATAGAGAAAGATCAGTGCAAATGGCAGAGGCGTAACAGCCATTAGGGAAAAGATGAGAAACTGGTATAAATTGTTCCATCAATCTAGAGTGGAGAAGTAAGGTTGGTCAGAGAGAGAGATCTGACCAGGTTCTTTTGTTAAATTGTATTATTATTGTAAAATTGGGTGAAATTGAAGTGATGTTAAAACAGGAACATAACTTTCATTTACAGGGGTTCTGCTGGCACTTATCTGGTGTCAGTGAATTGTCTGAGTGAGAAACCCTACACTATTGTGAGGAGTCCCTTTTACTAATTCAGTACTCAAGCATTTGAAAGACCAGAGGAGACTATGACTTGTGGCCGAATCTACGACAACTGCTGTGATCCCTGGGTCCAGATAAGTCATAATATCTGGCCTGGGACAACTTATCATAATTAATTAACGAATCTCCTGTATACCAATTAACATTTCGACCCAAGAACTAAATAAACAAGTATAGGTGTAACAGAAGAACTGTGGGATGATAACAAAACCCCAACCTGTCTCCAACTACCAGTAGTCATCATATATTAAGAAATACTATTTGAAGATTTTAATCGTAACAATGTGCTTTGGACATATAGTCCTAATTATGTAAATATATATATATATATATATATATATATATATATATATATATATATATATATATATATATATATATATATATATATATATATATATATATATATATATATTGATTCACTTGAGTTCTGGTCCTGGCCAAAACAAATTTAGGTTCAGGACAAATAAATTTGAGAAAAAAGATATTCCAAACTATAAATTTACCCACTGGTGTTAGTTAAGTTCATAATAGCATTTAGTATCTGTATGTGTATGTGTTTGTGTGGAATTTCTATAACATCTCTCTTACATTACCCTAGCTCATTCCCCCCCATGCTGTTTTTGGGTTTTACCCAGGCCCGAAAATGGATGCAATTTTTTCAGACAGGTGAGGTTTTAAAAACAGACAGTGGACAAATACATAAGTTCAGTAGGTAGTTGTGTTATACATTTAAATGTGTGAAATTGACTGGAGAATCTTATGAATTGCTTCATATAATTAATTAATATGAATAGGTGTGTGTTATGTCTTGTGAAGTGTAGACTTGATTAAAAAAGTGTTAAAATTTTGTTTTTTAATTGTATACTTAAACTTAAATATTTCAGCTCCCAATTAATGTATGGCAATAAAATGTTCAGAATGTCAGTGCACATTTAGTTTGAAACATATCTAGAAACTTTTATCACTATCACTTCATAGATGTAATTTTTATGATTTTTTTTCTCAAAGTCACATATGTTTGTAAAAACAACCGCTCAAAATGTGTGCAATTTTTCTCTTCAGGTTATATTTTAAAAGCAGGCAGTAGATACACATTTTATTTAACTAGGTGTTAATGTTATACATTTAAATGTGTGAAATTGACTGGAGAATCTTATGAATTGATTCATATAATTAATTGATATGAATAGGTGTGTGTTATGTCTTGTGAAGTGTAGACTTGATTTTAAAAATGTTTAAAAAATAAAATAAAATTGTATACTTAAATTTAAATATTTCAGCTCCCAATTAATGTATGGCAATAAAATATTAAGAATATCAGTGCACATTTAATTTGAAACATATCTGGAAACTTTTATCACTATCACTTCATAGATGTAATTTTTATGATTTTTTTCTCAAAACCACATATGTTTGTAAACAACCGCTCAAAATGTGTGCAATTTTTCTCTTCAGGTTATATTTAAAAAAACTGCAGTAGACACACATTTTATTTAACTAGGTGTTAATGTTATACATTTAAATGTGTGAAATTGACTGGAGAATCTTATGAATTGATTCATATAATTAATTGATATGAATAGGTGTGTGTTATGTCTTGTGAAGTGTAGACTTGATTTTAAAAATGTTTAAAAAATAAAATAAAATTGTATACTTAAATTTAAATATTTCAGCTCCCAATTAATGTATGGCAATAAAATATTAAGAATGTCAGTGCACATTTAATTTGAAACATATCTGGAAACTTTTGTCACTATCACTTCATAGATGTAATTTTTATGATTTTTTTCTCAAAACCACATATGTTTGTAAACACAACCGCTCAAAATGAGTGCAATTTCTCTCTTCAGGTTATATTAAAAAAACAGGCAGTAGATACACATATTATTTAACTAGGTGTTTATGTTATACATTTAAATGTGTGAAATTGACTGGAGAATCTTATGAATTGATTCATATAATTAATTGATATGAATAGGTGTGTTATGTCTTGTGAAGTGTAGACTTGATTTTAAAAATGTTTAAAAAATAAAATAAAATTGCATACTTAAACTTAAATATTTCAGCTCCCAATTATTATATGGCAATAAAATATTAAGAATATCAGTGCACATTTAGTTTGAAACATATCTAGAAACTTTTATCACTATCACTTCATAGATGTAATTTTTTTTATTTTTGTTCTCAAAACCACATTTGTTTGTAAAAACAACCGCTCAAAATATGTGCAATTTTTCTCTTCAGGTTATATTTTAAAAACAGGCAGTAGATACACATTTTATTTAACTAGGTGTTGATGTTATACATCAACATGTGGGAAATTGACTGAAGAATCTTGTGAAATGCTGTAGATAATTATTTGATGTAGGGAAAGAGTCTGTCATGTTATGTGAAGTGTAGACCTAATCAAAAATAACTGGAAAAAAGATAAATAAACTGTACTCACATATGTCAGCTCCAGTTTAATCCATAGCAGAAAAATCTCAGAATACACTGGCTAACAAAAAAAAAAAATTTTTTTCTTTCTCTAACATTTCTATGTTTTTCTGGTCAATTTTAATGCACTGTTTTTAAATCTGCAAACCGTTTTTCTCTATCAGGTCGGGATCTCTAGAAATACGCAATTGAAGTTTTTAACAACGCATACAGTATTACAACATCATTTGTACAAGAAGTATAACAGTTATGTAGGCTTGAATTTCTTTGCAGTCGACTTTCGTCGGTGAATGGCATGTGGCATCGCGATGAAGCATCCAACAATAATCGGCAAGCATGGTCACACTCCACCGTCCTTGATAACGTGACTCCATTATGGCGATATCTTGATGGAATCGTTCTCCATGTTCATCGCTGACTTCGCCAAGGTTGTCAGGGAAAAAGTCAAGATGCGAATCGAGCAAATGGATTTTGAGGGACATGTTACAGCCCATAATTCTGTATGCATCTATGCACTGCTTAACAATATGCACATAGTCGACAGATTTGTGATTTCCCAGAAAGTTATCGACGATCAATTTGAATACCATCCATGCGCGAAGTTCACTACCATGTAACAAGTTCTCGAATTGTTTGTCTGCAATAACTTTCCTAATCTGAGGTCTTACAAAGATACCTTCCTTTATCTTTGCATCGCTAATTTGCGGAAACTTTTCTCGAAGATAAGTGAAAGCTTTGCTCGTTTTATCTAACGCTTTTACGAAATTCTTCATGAGCCCCAACTTTATATGTAACGGTGGTAAAATGATGCTGTCTTTGTTAACTAATGGCTCGTGTATTACATTTTTATGCCCGAGCTGCATACGATCCCTGATAGGCCACACCTTTCTTGCATAATGTTCCTGTCTGTTGCGGCTGTCCCATTCACATAGGAAGCAACAAAATTTAGTATACCCAGTCTGCATGCCCGTGAGAATTGCAATGACCTTTAGGTCTCCACAAATCCGCCATTGGTAGTCATTGTACTTTATTTTTGCCAAAAGTATAGCCATATTGTCATAAGTTTCTTTCACATGAACAGAGTAGGCGACTGGAATTGATGAAAATAAATTTCCATTATGCAATAACACGGCTTTTAAACTAGTCTTGGAAGAGTCGATGAAAAGTCGCCATTTGTTGACTATGTGCTCATGACCGAGGTGCACCATTAGACCTTTTACATCTTTGCAATAGCAAATGTCATCATCCATCTCAAAGTATTGAACAAGTTCTCTGTGTCTATTACGAAATTTAGATATCGGAGTATTGGGCGCTAAAAGATTCCATTCTTTGAGTCGCGAACCGAGTAATTCCGCTTGTCCTTTGGTGAGAGCGAGATCACGTATTAGATCTGAAAGTTCTGAATGGTTAATTAAGTGAACACCATCATTCACCGGTTTATAATCCGAGTCAGAATTAGTTTCTAAAGCAGGTAAACTATCACTTTCTGATGGTTCATTCACGTCCAACGGATATTGTTCTGGTGGAACTGGGATCGGACACGTGATTGGATCATGAGGCACTGGTTTCGAAACCGATTCAATATTTGGATAAACCACAGACTTTCTAGTTTTAAAAGTGAAACCATAGATATTTGTCAAGCAGAAGTAACAATCAGTAGCGTGATTTGTCGGTTCACGCCATATTACTGGCACTCCAAAAGGCATCGACTTATGCTTCGGCGATTTTCGTAACCAACCTGCCAATGTATTTGCACAAGTCGAACAAACTGCATTTGGCTTCCAAGATTTATTTGCATCATCAACTTTCGAATCAAAATAAAGTTCATATGCTTTCTTTAGCAATGGTGTAAAGTTTTTCTGGTGAACACGATCGGTAAAATATCCGCACACGTAACAGAACAGATCAGCCGAATTTCTACAACTTCTAGAAGCCATATTTCACTCAGAATTATTTCAAAATACAGTAACTATTTGAAATATAAACGTAACATATGTCATGCATCTTTTAGCAGTATAAGAAGTAGAATTATTTTGCATTTTATTAATTTTTAAAAAGTTATATAGTAAAAATGAAACGGAGCAAATAACGGTTTCCCAAAAATATATTTATTCACAAATATCTTAAGAACCCGACGTGATAGAGATAAACGGATTTCAAATTTGAAATCAGCGCAAGAAACTGACCTAAGAACACTTATTCTTATATAAGAAAGAAAAATGTTGTTTGTCAGTGATATCAGTGCACATCCATTTTGAAACACAACACATTTTACCACAATCACTTCAAATATATAATTTATATGATTTTTTTCCTACACCACAAATTTCTGTAAATACCAAACAACTATGACTAATATTATTTACACCAACTATATTCTATAATTTTTGGTTTGACAATGTGCTTCCACTTTGGCCTGAGAAGATACAAGGAAAACCTTGGATTATACTGCTTATATTGCCATCTGCCTTTATACCCTATTACCACTTCATTCAAACTGAGATTTTGGAATGGATAAAAGGCACTCTGAAATTTTTGCAACAACATGTTCATAAAATCTTTTCTTTTCCTTGTGAATTTTCATCAGAGGCATGAAGCATTGTATGATATAATGCTTCAAATCTACTTCTTGAAAACATTTGAAGAAACCAAGGAGTATAAAATTCTGCAGATGTAGACCAGTAGTTGCGAATGCATGGTCTTTTCTGAATCCCAATATTTATTAGGACAGCAATAAACTTATCAAGTTCATGGCGTGTGACTTTGGTCCACCGAGAATACAATGAATATTGTTTCGCAGGGTTATTTTGAATAGATTTGAGTCTGGTATAATCATTGATGCACTGGAACATGAAATCTTGAACCTCATCTGTAAACAAAACACTGAAACATTTCAATGGGGTTGACAGGTCAAACCCCTCAGTCACACCTGGTGTTCTCTTTGGACAAAATCGAAATGCATTTTGTGTCATCCCCTCAGCAATTTCTAACCACTCTGGGACATCTTGTGAGGATGCACCTGCCTCTAGACTTGTGGCAGTTCTCATAGCTTTACTTTTGGTCACAATGGTGTTTTTGCCTCTTTATCCTTCTCCTTTAGTGACTGAAAGTTTTGCTCTTTTTATACCAGCCCTACCTGATGCATGTTCAATCAGCTGATCGACATCGCCCTCAGAATGATCACTTTCATGAATATTCTGACACAAAGTCTTTACAATGTCTTCATTGGAATTACTAAACCTAACTTCTAAAAATCCGTGTCGCTCGAGTTATCTTCTGTCCACTGAGAAATTAGCGTCGTGCTTGCTCAGCCGAAAGCAGGTGTTTAGAAGAAGATTCTCGATCCATTTTGTATGTAAACAAAGAAATAGAAATGGATATAAAACACACAATTTTAGCTTCACAAATTTGTTTTTCGCTCACAAACGTCCATAAACATGTCCTAGATGTAATGAAATGATTTAAAAACCAGCTAGTTGCTAGGTATTTATAACTTTTCGTTCAAACTCGACATATGTCATTGGTCTGAAGATTCTCGATCCATTTTGTATGTAAACAAAGGAATAGAAATGGATATAAAACACACAATTTTAGCTTCACAAATTTGTTTTTCGCTCACAAACGTCCATAAACATGTCCTAGATGTAATGAAATGATTTAAAAACCAGCTAGTTGCTAGGTATTTATAACTTTTCGTTCAAACTCGACATATATCGCTCTGGCGTGCCACGCGTCATTGGTCCAAACGGAAGTCCTATCTGGCGCGTGGTGCGCCACTGGGGACGGAAAGAGCTAGACACTAAACGTAGCATACAATCATAATAGTTCTAACACATAACTTTGAGTGAGATCGTAGGTGGTAGCAGAAAGGTTCTCTGTAACACAGCTATCAATTGTCTACATCAGAGGCCTTCACAGCTTGACCTTACTCAAGTACAACTTTACTACACACCTACCTTTTTAACATCAAAACCCACCACAGTGGCGATAGATATACTAAAAGTAGAAAAGAAAAAATGTCACACAGACTACTAATATTCACATATTACTTTACAATTATCGTAGTTTACTCTCAGGTCTGAGAGTCAAGGCTAACAAATCCCACATGGAAAACAATGAAAGAAATAAATACTGAAAACCGAAGTCTGTCAACAGTAAATAAAAAATACACATTATGTCAGAGGTCAGTAACTAGTCGATCCCAATCTACCGGTAGATCCCTGTGGTGACTGCGGGAAAACAGTTTTTTTTTTAAATTATGAGAACTTAGGGACAGACCTCTCCTGCCATCATTTAAAATCGTGATGTCACGGGATCACGTGTACTATTTCTACATTTCCACTGAAAAGTATGGACCTGGTTGCTAAAATACATTGGTAAACAACATGAGATTGGAATGTAATCTTTTCTTCGTAAGGTTGATAATCCCAACTCTCGCTTACAATTACACCATGTCAGCTGCATGGAAGATGGTGGCACACCCAAAGATATTGTCTACGGACAATGGCAGATGACAAAAGAACAGTCTGGAGGCCGCAGCTGAGGTTCAAAGATATATACAAGACATGAGGGCATCATCACAGTCAGGCATGACTGAAGGAGACTACATACATATATATACTGTAGACCTTTCGAGAGTTTAATGTTGTTAAAATAGATCTCAAAAGCTCATTGTTTTCCGACCACTACATTATTGTGTTGCAGGCACTAGTAAGAAATAAAGATACACAAATCTAGGGTTCAAGTCCCCGCTAAGTCTGTGACTGCTGTTATTTGTGTATTATCTAGTTTTCTACTTCCTAACTTATTTTCGGGGCCTGTAACATAGCCCTTTTTGAGTATTATTTACTTACCTTGTCGGCAGTAGTGGTACATTGTGTCTCGCGAGAATAGACGAGATTAGATAATTAACACGAGTACACTTCTAGTATTGACATAGATACACCGTTTTTTAATAAACAAGATGTTTGAGGACCTGTGAGATAGTTAACACTAGTACACGTCTTGTATTTACATAGATATACCTTTCTCTGACAGACAACACCGTACCAGAAATGACGCCTGGAGTCACTTACTGAGAAGCACAAAAATGTTAACAATATCAAAGTGAAAAGTCACAATCTGGGGAATGATACAGAACAAAGCGTACATGTTGCTGGCAACTACATCATGTTTATTTAATTGGTACAGAAACCACAACTGGAAGATCACATGACTACTTTAATGTAGGTTGTCTGTCAGGTGGCCAGCTGTAGTTGTGAATCCATGCTCCATTCGGCGCGCTAGGAAAATAAATACACAAATAATAAGTAACTCTTCCATAATCAGGAAATATATCACACATTATATAACTCTTACATAATCGGGAAATATATCACACATTACATAACTCTTACATAATAAGCCAATATATCACACAATACATAACTCTTACATAATCAGGAAATATATCACACATTACATAACTCTTACATAATCCGGAAATATATAACACATTACATAACTCGTACATAATCATGAAACATATCATCCATTACATAACTTTTACATAATTAGGAAATATATCACACATTACATAACTCTTACATAATCATGAAATATATCACACATTACATCGCACTTACATAATCAGGAAATATATCACATATTACATAACTCTTACATAATCAGGAAATAAATCACACATTACATAACTCTTACATAATCAAGAAATATATCACACATTACATAACTCTTCCATAATCAGGAAATATATCACCCATTACATAACTCTTACATAATCAGGAAACATATAACACATTACATAACTCTAACATAATTAGGGAATATATCACACATTACATAACTCTACCATAATCACGAAATGTATCACATATTACATAACGCTTACATGATCAGGAAATATATTACACATTACATAACTCTTACATAATCAGAAAAAATATCACACATTACATACCTCTTACAGAATCAGGAAATATATCACACATTACATAACTCTTACATAATTAGGAAATACGAGGGGCGTTCAGAAAGTAATGCACCACATCGTTTTTCTCAACTAATAATGAAGATAGAAGCATGAAATTTTGCACACTTTAAATATGGCATGTGGCAATTGTGTGTACTAAATTGCACTGCAACCGGCCAAATAAAACGGCTGCCGTAAACCGTTGAAGTGGAGCGTGTTAGCAACTTGCGTTATAAGCAGCGAATTGTGATAGAATTTCTTGTTGCAGAGAAGGAAACTGTTGTGAACATTCATAAGCGTCTACGTGATGTGTATGGAAGTTTTGCAGTCGACAGGAGTACAGTCAGTCACTGGGTTCAGAGAATCAAAGAATCAGGAAGTGGAGATACGGAGCTGCTTGATCGGCCGCGCTGTGGACGTCCTGCCACAGCCACCAACGCAGAAATGTTGAAATGCGCTGAGGGCATTATTCTTACTGATAGGCGAATCACTACTCAACAATTGGCCTTACAGCTGTCAGTCAGCATTATTAGTGCAAATGCAGTTATAAAAACTCTCAAATTTTCTAAGGTTTGCGCAAGATGGGTTCCTCGAAGTCTCACAAATGACCACCGATTGCAAAGGAAAGCAATTTCTTCTGAATTGTTGGAGCATTTCAATGCTGATGGAGAGAACGTTTTGGCTAAGATCGTTACAGGTGACGAAACCTGGGCACATCATTTTGAACCTGAGACAAAAAGACAGTCAATGGAGTGGGATCATCCGCAATCACCACGAAGATAGAAATTCAAGACAATTCCTTCAGCTGGAAAGGTCATGATCACTGTCTTTTGGGATATTGAAGGTGTGATTCTTGTGGACTTTATGCCAAGAGGAGAGACAATCAATTCGCAAGCTTACATTAAGACATTGAAAAAACTCAATCAACGTGTTCGCAGAGTTAGGCCGCACAAGAATCCAGCAGACCTGCTTCTCCTTCACGACAATGCGCGACCTCACACAAGTCTGGCAACACGGGAAGCAATCACCAAATTGGGTTGGACTGTACTACCCCCTCCACCCTATAGTCTCGATTTGGCACCCTCTGATTTTCATCTATTTGGTCCACTTAAAGATGCACTCCGTGGGACAAGGTTTGAAGATGATGAAGGAGTGATTCATGCAGCGAAGAAATGGCTACATGATCAAGACAAAATCTGGTACGGGCTAGGAATACACGCACTTGTTTCGCGCAGGCATAAAGCCGTACAAGTTGATGGGGATTATGTTGAATAATACCGATGTTTACATGACATATCCATGCATATTGTGTATAAATTTCATGCTTTTTGAATAAACAGCTCCTGAGAAAAACGATGTGGTGCATTATTTTCTGAACGCACCTCGTATATTCCACATTACATAACTTTTCACCCGTGTGTTACCAGGGCCCGAAATGGGAGTAAAGAATCGTAACAATGTACCCTACCAGGCATGTCGTAAAAAGCGACTAAGGTGGGTTGGGCATGGGGTTGGTTACCCCATCCCGTAAAAAACTTTTTACCACAAAAACTTCAACAAATATGGACAAGTCAAATAAAGAATATAAATCAACTCAGCCGCCCAAGACAGAAGAAGTTTGTCTGGAAAGGAGGCGAATGAAGCAACCTAGAGGAAGCCGAAACGAGTCTGGGTGGCTGACTAACCTTTTTTCGTCTAGTTACATCTCCAAGATTAGCACCTGGAATGTTCGCACTCTGTGTGAACACGTAAAAACTGCACAGGTAGCAGAAGAAATGACAAATTACAGTATTGATATCCTGGGTCTCTGCGAGACACGGTGGAAAGGCATAGAGAAGAGGAGATTGATCACAGGAGAAATGGTGTTGTCCTCAGGACATGAGGAGGAAAGAGCCCACCACAGTGAAGGGGTAGCTCTAATGCTGTCCAATGAAGCACAGAAGGCACTTATAGAATGGGAAGCAATGGGACCCCGAATTATAACAGCAAGGTTTAAATCAGCTAAAAAGAAAGTAAATATAAACATCATCCAGTGTTATGCACCAACAAACGATAAAGAAGAATCTGAGAAAGAAGACTTTTACACCAGACTACAAAGTGTCTTGGACAATAAGAAAAGAAAGGACATCACAACATTGATGGGGGACCTAAATGCGAAAATAGGAAAAGACAACACCGGCTTTGAAGAAATCATGGAAAACATGCATTAGGTATGATGAACGAGAATGAAGAACTATTAGCAAACTTCTGTGCTTCAAATCAACTAGCTATAGGAGGAAGCATATTTCCACATACAAGAATACATAAAGCAACATGGATATCACCAGACCACAGAACTGAGAATTATATTGATCACATATGCATAAGCAAGAAGTTTAGTTCATCATTGAATGATGTGAAAGTATGTAGAGGAGAAGATGTTGTATTAGACCACCATCTTCTGTAGGCTAAAACAAAATTAAAACTCAAGAAATGTGCAACAGCATATAGCTATAGACAACAGTATAATGTGGGATACCTAAGAAATCAGGAAATAAAAAAAAATTTTCAATTACAGTATCCAACAAATACCAAGTACTCGAACAGCTGAAAAATGAAACTGATACGGAAGATTACTGGCAACAAGTAAAAAATATTTGGAACGAGTCATGTGAAGAAGTACTGAGAAAAAGAGAACATCAGCACAAAGCATGGATAACAACAGAAACCATTACTAAGATAGAGGACAGGAAACACAAGAAAGCAGATTAATTAAACAGAAGCAAAACCAGAAGTTCCAAAGCCAAGGCTCATGAAGTGTACTTAGAAGCAAACAAAGAAATAAGAAGAAACATCAAAAGAGACAAGATAAAATATACTACTCTTAAAAAGTCAAGGGCCACTTAGAAAAACCTTGGTTGAAACCATAAAACAATCTGATATAAACGTAATTGGTATCAGTCAAAACGGCATTTATTGAATACCAAATTGGCATGTCACGTAAAGAAATGGAAACACACATTCAAACGCAATGAAGCTGTGAAGTGTGTCACCCACCTTTTCAAAAGTCACACAATAGATATTGAACAAATAGACATTTCAAAATCGGTTATGACCACCGTTTGCAGCAAGGCATTCAAGACAGCGTAGACGCATCGAGTCCACAAGGGTCCGAAGAGTATCCTGAGGAACAGCTTGCCATTCCTGAAGCAGAAATGCAGTCAGCTGTGCAACAATCATTGGCAGGGGGGTGATTTGTTGACAATCTTCGACCAAGGACATCCCAGAGGTGCTCAATCGGAGAAAGGTCAGGTGAATAAGTTGGTCAAGCCATCCTGATGATTCCATGTTGCTGAATAAACTCATTCACCACACGAGCTCGATAGGGTCGAGCGTTATCATCTTGGAGGATGTCATTACAACCTATGGCCTCCAAAGCTGGCTGAACAATTGGTCTCAAGATTTCGTTCTGGTATCTTGGGCAGGTCACGTTGCCTTGGATGATGTAGAGTGGGGTCGTGCCGTGTCTGTAGAAGCCTCCCCAGAACATGACAGAACCCCTACCATAACGATCCACCTCTCGAATTGTGTCATCAGTAAATCGCTCTCCTGGTCGTCTCCAAACTCGAATCCTGCCACCATTGAATGACACAGTGAACCGAGATTCATCAGGGACGAGAACTTGACTCCATTGTTGCCTTGTCCATCGGATGTGCTCGCGACACCAAGCAACACGGGCTCTGCGATGAGAAGGATTAAGAGGGATTCTGACTGCAGGACGTCGAGCAGCCAGTCCAAATTCATGTACACGTCTGCGAATGGTGCTTTGACTGACATTAACGTTTACAGTTTGTCTCAGCTGACATCTTAGAGTGGAACAAGTCACTGTTCGATGGCGCAGGGCTGACAACAAGAGGTACCGTTCATCATGTCTATTGGTGCATCTAGGGCGACCTGGCCAGTGGCGATCCTCCACACTTCCTGTGGCCTGAAATCTCTCAAAAATTCTTTGGATAGTAGAGTGTGACACTGCAAGCCGCCTAGCAACCTCACGGACAGATAAACCACTGTCAACCCACGCTATAGCCCTCATTCTTTGTAAGGTGTCAAGACTTCTTCTCGGTGGCATGGTTTTTGCAAGTGATGAAACTACCCTAAGTCTGCTGATTGTAAAACTAATTAAGAGTGAACTCTGTTCACGAAAAGTCGCCATTGCACGTGGAATGTCAATCAGCACGATTACTTCACCTGTTTGGTTGTACGGAAGTTTGAAAAAACAGATTAACACATTTTTTTATTACAAGCTTAAATTCCTTGAAAAATTATTTTTGGGTTTTTAGTGCATTAAAAGCGTGTGTTTAAATATTTTTTATTATTTTTTATTTTCTTCTTTTTAGTGTTAGAAAAATTATGACATACTAAAACATAAACAATATTTTTACTTATGGTAAATCTGGTCTAAAATTTCTTAAGCGATCTATTTCTTTTAGTGCGTCAATATTACATGGCTTTGTGCCTGTTAATTTCAATTCAATACCCTTTAGCTCCCCATGGAGCATAGGCCTTCAACAAACACTTGCCAAGTCTTCCTGTCCTGTGCCATCCGCTCAAGTTCTTTCCATGTTTTCCTCATCATTTTCAAATCTGTTTCCAGTTCTCTTCTCCATGTCTTTTTTGGTCTACCTGTGCCTCTCTTTCCCTGTGGATTCCACAACAAGGACTGCCTTGTAATGCTATCAACAGGTTTCCTCATTGTGTGTCCATCGCCAGCGTCTTCTTCTCAACTCTTGTTCCACTGGCACTTGTCTGGTTCTTGTCATCAATTCCACATATGTGACTTTGTCATACCATTTCAGTCCTTCTATTCTACGCAAGCACCCGTTTATAAAAGTCTGTAGCTTTTTGGTTGTTGTTTTTGTTGTTCTCCATGTCTCAGAGCCATACAATAGGACTGACTTGACATTTGAGTTGAAGATTCTTATTTCTGTGTTGATCTTGATTTCTCTTTTTCTCCATATCTTTCCCAATGCAATGAAAGCTCCTCTTGCTTTTTGTATTCTTATTTCGATATCATTGTCTGTCCTTCCAACATTGTCTGTCCTTCCAAAATTGTCTGTCCTTCCAACATTGTCTGTCCTTCCAACATTGTCTGTCCGTCCAACATTGTCTGTCCTTCCAACATTGTCTGTCCGTACAACATTGTCTGTCCGTCCAACATTGTCTGTCCTTCCAACATTGTCTGTCCTTCCAAAATTATCTGTCCGTCCAACATTGTCTGTCCGTCCAACATTATCTGTCCGTCCAACAATATCTCATTATCTGTCCGTCCAACATTGTCTGTCCGTCCAACATTGTCTGTCCGTCCAACATTGTCTGTCCTTCCAACATTGTCTGTCCTTCCAACATTATCTGTCCGTCCAACATTGTCTGTCCGTCCAACATTATCTGTCCGTCCAACATTATCTGTCCGTCCAACATTGTCTGTCCTTCCAACATTATCTGTCCGTCCAACATTGTCTGTCCGTCCAACATTGTCTGTCCGTCCAACATTGTCTGTCCGTCCAACATTGTCTGTCCTTCCAACATTATCTGTTCGTCCAACATTATCTGTCCGTCCAACATTGTCTGTTCGTCAAACATTGTCTGTCCCTCCAACATTATCTGTCCGTCCTACATTATCTGTCCGCCAACATTATCTGTCCGTCCAACAGTGTCTATCCGTCTAACATTGTCTGTCCGTCCAACATTGTCTGTCCGTCCAACATTGTCTGTCCTTCTAACATTGGCTGTCCGTCCAACCTTGTCTGTCCGTCCAACATTGTCTGTCCGTCCAACATTGTCTGTTCTTCCAACATTATCTGTCATTCCAACATTGTCTGTCCGTCCAACATTGTCTGTCCGTCCAACATTGTCTGTCCGTCAAGCATTATCTGTCCTTCCAACATTGTCTGTCCGTCCAACATTATCTGTCCTTCCAACATTGTCTGTCTCCAACATTATCTGTCCGTCCAACATTGTCTGTCCGACGAACATTGTCTGTCCGTCCAACATTGTCTGTCCGTCCAACATTGCCTGTCATTGCAACATTGTCTGTCTGTCCAACATATCGGTCCTTCCAACATTGTCTGTCTCCAACATTGTCTGTCCGTCCAACATTGTCTGTCCGTCCAACATTGTCTGTCCTTCCAACATTGTCTGTCCTTCCAACATTGTCTGTCCTTCCAACATTGTCTGTCCTTCCAACATTGTCTGTCCTTCCAACAATGTCTGTCCTTCCAACATTGTCTGTCCTTCCAACATTGTCTGTCCTTCAAACATTGTCTGTCCTTCCAACATTGTCTGTCCTTCCAACATTGTGTGTCCGTCCAACATTGTCTGTTCGTCCAACATTATCTGTCCTTCCAACAGTGTCTGTCCTTCCAACATTGTCTGTCCTTCCAACATTGTCTGTCCTTCCAACAATGTCTGTCCTTCCAACATTGTCTGTCCTTCAAACATTGTCTGTCCTTGCAACATTGTCTGTCCTTCCAACATTGTCTGTCCTTCCAACATTGTGTGTCCGTCCAACATTGTCTGTTCGTCCAACATTGTCTGTCCTTCCAACATTGTCTGTCCTTCCAACATTGTCTGTCTTTCCAACATTGTCTGTCCGTCCAACATTGTCTGTCCATCCAGCATTGTCTGTCCTTCCAACATTGTCTGTCCGTCCAACATTGTCTGTCCTTCCAACATTGTCTGTCCTTCCAACATTGTCTGTCCGTCCAACATTGTCTGTCCGTCCAACATTGTCTGCCAGTCCAACATTGTCTGTCCTTCCAACATTGTCTGTCCGTCCAACATTGTCTGTCCTTCCAACATTGTCTGCCAGTCCAACATTGTCTGCCAGTCCAACATTGTCTGCCAGTCCAACATTGTCTGCCAGTCCAACATTGTCTGTCCGTCCAACATTGTATATATTACTACCAAGATACAAGTTTATTTCTGGATGTTATTGTTATTGTTGCTCAGAATCGACACTTCTGCAATCCGGACAAACCCCTAGGTACTCAATCTCCCTCAGCTAATGTATGTCTGCTAATGATCTACGGGGGTTGATAACGCTTGGCTTTTGCATCATCGTAACTGTGTATATATCAGAGCAGCCATCACATTGATAAAGCTGGATCTTCTCATCACATCGATAAACGCCTTTTCTTTCTTGTGGTAATAATAAAGGCTGTTATTTTTGGATGCTGTATACTGTGTTTTGTCAGTGTACGTTGTAAAGATGTACTGGGACTGAATAGTCAACTCGAACAACCAAGCACAGTGTCAGGTATACATGTCACCTTGTCCTGGGACACAATGAGGCCCTGACAAGAATACAGTGTTGACAATGAGTGTTGTAATGAAAGTCAGTACGCGAATGTGTAGACGGTTCTGTGGAGTTGACTGAATTTTCAAACACTAATTCATGCGTATCTAGAAGTTACTTATGCAGACCACTGTAAACGTTTCAATAGTTTAATTTGACGCACACACTTGACAGAATGGGTACATTTACAGGAACATAAGTCGACATAAACAGCATAGTGTTGATCAATGGACTACCGTCATAAATTAGCATTCATGTAGAATAATCTTGCAATGGAACATCTGTAAACACCTAGATTTCCATTGTTTATAAATACAGTCAGTAGACCTTACTGACCGAGCATGTCAATTAAGCAATACTGTTCAAACTTGACTCTAAACAGGACCTCTTTCTAGCGAAGATTCCTTTAGGTAAATTACAGCAAATCTCTGTGAAGATAATGTTAACCCACTGGTATTGGGTTTTCTTTATAATAGTGATCTCTCAATCATCACCTGATAATAAGGAAGCATTCCCGTTCTCTGCTTGATGATTTGCAATAAGTAGAATTCCAAAATCAATCGAATTCCACAATGGCTGCTGGTTCCCGGTTGAGCATCACTCACTATACGGATGTATAGCCAAATCTTCAATCGAAGCGTTGTTCATCAACAATAAATGATTCTACAAGGATCAGCATATTCTGTCCTCATAGCTGCTGCATATAAACATATTTAGTGCTGCTAGATAATATGTCGTCCCGACATATTCATAGGTAAATTCATGTAAACGTCTGCCCATCTTAAGCCTAGGAATGAACGAAGTCAGCAAAAGTACGTTTACCTTGGCATAAGAATACACTAGCAAGCACAAACGCTCTCCCGGCGTTATAGAATCACAACTGGGGAACTCATAGACTAAATAATCCTGGAAGAAACTATCTTCGTCCCCAGGATAAATTGAAGAGATCACAAACTCTTGGGCAGCTCTACGACATGACTTCCCGCCATAGGCTTTGACAACCGAAGGACACTCTAACGTATCTTCATCCGCCGAAAACACCTGATCCCCTAAAGTACAGTACAAGAAAAAATAGTTCCACTTAAACATACTAAGATATCAAGATATAAGACATACTCGTCCTACATAGACAAGATCTACACATAGATTCGGGCCATAGACATTCTTAAGCAAGAACAATCTATTCCTAACCAAACACAGAATAGATTCAAGTAAATCTAAATTCCTCCGCCGAGTTCTATTTTTAAGAACGCTACAAAGAGCGATAACTCACAGAATGAATACTTATTGCCTAATCTGAGTTCCGTCCCTCAAGACCAAAACATGCATTCAAAGATGAATATATCTTTATCAGACAATTAAAACATTTTACATTTGTATGCGTAATCCGTGCTACCAAAGAATATGTGCGCAACAGATTACCACACCCCCCGGGAAAAAAAATGAAAAGCATTTTTTTTCCATCCGAGAGCAACATACAATAGGCTCCCAACGCATAAATACTGCGCAGATGAGAAAAATCTGGAATTATTTAAGCCAGATTAATGCAAAATCTCAATCTCTCAGAGAAAGCTTTTCTCTCAAGCATAAGTGTTTCCAGGAAGGTGTCACCAACGCATACTACTATACTTGCCATGATACAATGCATATAACAATTTAAGTTTAAGCATTCTAAGTACATGATTGACAAAAAGAAAAATCATCAACGAGTACCTGTGAATATATATTAATGAACGTAGTGTCATTACGAATTACAATGTGTATCTATCTTGATATAGAAAAGAAAAATCTGTTGTCGAGTTGGAAGTGTTAAGAAGTCCAAGACTCAACAGTTAAGTGGAATCATGTGGGCATCTAGACAGAATGTCTGCCATCACATTATCTGATCCACGGATAGCTCGTACCGAAAAATGAAAGGTTGAAGAGCAATTGCATATCGAGTAGACCTCGAACTCTTCAAATTTTTACTCTGAATAGCTGTAAGAGCTTTCTGATCGGTTTCTACTATAAAATGTGCGCCTAGAAGGAATCTTTGTAATTTGAGGATCGACCAAACCATAGCTAATAGCTCACGGTCTAAAACCGAATAATTCCTTTCTGCCGCATTAAGTTTTCTGGAAATATACATTACAGGATGCAGAGTTACAGAGTACTCTTGCATTAGTGCCGCTCCAATCCCAGTGGATGAAGCGTCACTACGAAGAACGAATGTCTTATCTTTAGTGGGTAGCACTAAAATAGGTTCAGTAGAAAACATAGTTTTGATCTTATCCAAAGAGGATTGACATTCTTGAGTCCAATGAACTATATTAGGGGACCCTTTCTTTAGCAAGGTAGAAAGAGGTGCCATGATTGAGGACAGATTTGGAATGAATCGTCCATAGAATTGTATAAGACCTAAGAGACTTCGCACTTGCTTTTTAGTTATAGGAATAGAAATGTTAAGTATTTTACTTGTATTATGGTCCTCTGTCTTTAGGAAACCATGCCCGACACGGTGACCTAAGAAAGAAATTTCGCTAAAGCCAATGCAGGCTTTAGAGGGTTTCGCTGTCAGGTTATACTCGCGAAGAGTAGATAGCAATTCAACTAACCCTGAATAGTGATCTTCCCAAGTATCGCTGAAAAGACAGATGTCATCTAGGTACGCAATGACATCTGACCGATAGGATAGAATGCGACGCATCATGCGTACGAATGTAGCTGGTGCGTTCATAAGGCCGAAAGGCATGAAATTCCATTGAAAAAGGCCTCTAGGTGTAGAAAAAGCAGTAAAAGGTTTGTCGCTTTCAGATAGAGGAACTTGCCAATATCCTTTAGACAAATCTAGTTTAGTTAAAAAATGCGATTTAGAAAGCTTAGTAAGTTGCTCTTCTAGTAAAGGCATAGGTTCAGCATCAAACTTCGTGACTTGATTCAATTTGCGATAGTCAACGCAAAGACGTATGTTATTGTCTTTTTTACGGACAATAACCATCGGCGAAGAATACGCAGAAGTGGATGGTTCAATTATTTTTAAATCTATCATCTCATCCAACTCCTTCTCAACCTGTGCTTGAAAATGTATAGGAATAGGATAAGGTCTGACTCTAATAGGATTATGGTCAGTTAGAATAATGTCATGTTCAATGACATGAGTTTGTCCAGGAATGTCAGTAAGGACATCCTGAAATGTTTGTAACATAGCCGAAACTTGTCGCTGTTCTCCTAGAGATAAATCGGGAGAAACAGTAACATTTTTCCATGATTCACTAGAATGAAGTGGAATCATCGGAAGCGGAAGATTAACATCCGAAAAACTTGTTTCCTCATCCTGTATTACCGACAGTGATGAGTAATGACCATGTTGGACTGGTGAATCGTCCGTTGCCTGGAAAATAGGCTGTAAATAAACCGGACGTTCATGGAATTCCGTAAGCATATTGATGTGAAAGGTTTTATGTTTCCCATCAATATCGACAGTGTAGTCAACATCGGAAATTTTCGAGATTATATCGTACGGACCTTTCCAAGAAATAAGAAGTCCGTTTTCCCTACAAGGTAACAAAACAAATGCTTTGTCACCAGGACAAAGTTGTCGTAAGGTTCTTTTCTTATTGGCAAATTGTCTTGCTTTCTCCTTAGCAAACTCAGAAGAAGAAGTTGCCAATTTGCATGCTTCGATAATCTTTTCCCTAAGCGCGATGACATATTCATAAGAAGATTTCGTGTCATCGGTAACATTATCTGCGGTTATGAGATCATGAAGCAAAGACATAGGGCCGTGCGGTTGCGCGCCAAAGACAAGTTCAAAGGGAGAAAATCTTGTATGTTCATTGGGAACCTCTCTGTAAGCGAAGAGGGCCGCGGGTAAAACCCTGTCCCAATCTTGAGGATGATCCTCAGTTATCTTCCCTAATAAGTTCTTGAGTGTTCTATTTAGCCGTTCGACCATCCCATTGGACATAGGATGATAGATACTACTTAAAGATCTCTCTATCTGCAGAGTCGACATCACTTGAGACATGGTATCCGATATTAGTTGGGTGCCATGGTCTGATAATATTTCTCCGGGGAATCCCAGACGAGAAAATATAAACCAAAGAGCATCTGCAATGTCAGCAGTAGTAATGCTCTTCAGAGGGATAGCCTCCGGCCAACGTGTGCACATGTCCACGCACGTTAAGATAAACTGATGTCCTCTAGCAGATTTGATCTTAAATGGACCAATGATGTCTATCGCCATTTTCTGAAATGGTCGAATAGGAATGTCTGCAGCCTGAATAGGTGCAGCATGACGTGGACCTTTGGATTTGACTTCTTGACATACTATACAAGATTGACAATAAATCCGTATGTCTTTGTTCACAAAAGGCCAAAAGAAAGCCGCAAGAACTCTTGACTTTGTACGGGAAAAACCCATATGTCCAGCACACTGAGAGTCGTGTGCGTGTTGTAAGATTTTAACTCTCAAATTCTTGGGCACAAGAATCTGAGAATGACTTGACTTGTCGGAGTCTTGCACCATACGTACAAGTACGCCATTCTTCATTGTAATCCTAGATTTACGCTTTGTATCTTTATTCGGATCACCTTTCGTTGCAAGAGTGAAGAATTTCTTTAGAGTCGGATCCTCTTCTTGCTGTTTTATAAACGAGTCACGAGAAATTACCAAGGGATCATCTTGGTTATGCACTTCATTATCTTCAGTAGGTGAAGATTGAGGCACATTAAGAGCGTGAGCTCTAGTGACTACAGCATTAGCGGTTTGCATATTCTGTTTTTCCCAAACGGAAATTTGTTGTGAAGTGCATTCTTTGACTCCGTGAATACGACCGATGATCAGATCAGCGATCGGATTCGTCAGAAGACATGCGTGTACATCTCCTGTAAAGAAAGGAGTAGCAATCCTAATGATAGCAGTAGAGTATTTCTCTAAGGTGCCGCCAAATGTTACACATTTGACTACTTTGCCTGTGGCACGAGAAGGATCTACGAGTGACTGCCTCACTCCAGTGGTGGTGCACCCCGAATCGAAAAGAAGTGCGACTGGACTACCATCAACTAAACCTCTATTCAAGACAAGAGAACCTCTCCCATCATGCGCGATTGACGCAGGAAGAGCGGGAAGAGGATGGCCACAGCTTAAAGTAGACACTGTGGTTGGCTCAAATAATGTTTTGCATTGGGGGCACTGAGATGCTCTCGCAAAATCAAAAGCGGCACATGCCATATTATTAGCATCCTCATTATCTTTAGTCTGTTTATAGGCTTCATGTGACTCTTGCTGAGCAGAGTTTGCATGATAATAAGATTTATGTTTTTTGTGTTGGGATCTACCTCGATTATTATTGCCTCTGTAATCATTATTATTCCCTCTATTGTAACCCCTATTGGGGTTTGAGTCATAATTCTCATGGTTACCATTATCATATTCATTATAATGAGTATCTCTATAATTATGGTCTTGTTGTCTCCATGATGGATGACTTGGATAGTTCCTATATTGACTTCCTCTGCGGAAATGCCTATAATTATGACCATCTCTGTATCGAGGGCTGTCAGCTTGTCTCCAGTTCTTCGCAGAAGAACCCTGAAATGATTGGTTTCCTTGGTTTTGATAACTATTATGGTTACCTTTTTTTCCAAACTTGTTTTGTTGTCCCTCAAATTTGTGTGAATAACTAGGGTTGTATTGTGTTGCTGATGCAACTGGCATACCTTCTTTAATCTTAGTGTTGCTAAGAGTTATGTCAGGGTGTGTAGTGACGTATTGGTCACAATATTCTTGCATTTCTTTTAGTGTCTTGGGTTTACGCTCATGTAGGAATTCCAAGAAAGGTTTATTAACACATGACATAATCTTGTCCCTGAGCAACAAGTCCATAAGGGCTTCATATGTCTTTTCTGTTTTGGACAACTCAATCCAACGATTAAATGTAAGACGTGTCCTTGCAATGAATTCTGAGAATTCTACCCCTGATTCAGGTACCATTTTCTTAAACAAAATACGGTAACCCTTCTCAGTTAACTGGTACTTTTTCAATAAAGCTGCTCTAATAACATCATAATTATCCTTGTCAGACTTTTCAACCAAACTCAAACTAGGTAGAGAATCACCTTTCAAATTTTCTGACAATTGATTAGCATACTGTGATTTATCCACATTATGAGCACGACAGGAGCGTTCAAAACGATCCAGCCAGAATGTAATATCGTCACTGGAAGGATTGAACGCTGGTACCTTGACCTTATAAGTAAAGGGTTTACCACTGTTACCATTTGACTGATTAACATTACTCATATTAGTCAATTTCAATTTTTCTAACTCAAATGCTAAAAGTTCTTTTTGATGTTCATGTTCTCTCATTGCTTTTTTCTCCTCAGCTTCCCTGTCTAATCTCTTCTGCTCTGCTTCTCTTTCTAATCTTTTTTGTTTAGCCTCAACTTCTCTGTCTAATCTTTTTTGTTAAGCCTCTCTTTCTAATCTCTTTTGTTCAGCCTCAGATTCTCGCTGTAATCTTTTTTCTTCAGCTTCTAATTTTTTTTCTTCTATTTGAAGCTTTCTCTCCTCAGCAGCAGCTTTTTTCTCCTCAGCAGCAGCTTTTCTCTCCTCAGCTTGCATCTGCAATCTTAAATTCTCAGCATCTATCTTCTTTTGTTCAACCTCTGCTTTCCAGTTATTTTCCTCTTTTTGCTTCTTCTCTTCTGATTTTACTTCCATTGCGAATTGAGCAGTTGCAAACTCCTCTAATTCCTTACCAGACTTATCAAGGGATTTCCCTTGTGCAATAAAGTATTCTAATGTAGACATGATGGCTAATAATGATAGCAATCAGTTGACACAAAAATGTAACCTTTCTCCTAATAAACAAGAGCAAGTTCTCAATGAACTTAATTAATTAGCTCAAAATCCCAATCTCTGTGGGAAGCAAGCCTTACAAAGGTCTTGTATACTTCCTTGTACAACAATAATAATAATCAAGTACTGGTCTATACTATAAAATACGTGTAATCAACTCTCTCTTATCAAATGTCAACCAAAGACATTACCAAAGGACAAGCATAAAAAACAATATGAAAACAATTGCAGAAATCAACTAAGTCAAATAGAGAAATAAATGAAAATAATCACAGAATCTGTGACGACAACTGCAATGAAATCAACAAGACAAATAACGCCACAGTGTATAAACATAAATGGTGTATAGAACTGAAAGATACGAAAGGATAGACCTACAAATACAAACAAATCAAACAAAACTAAGGAACACAAAATTATTAACAAAAACAACGAAGAAAAGAACACCTCATCACAACTAACAAAAATAGCACCAGATGTTGCCAGTTAATTTCCAATAAAGAAAATTGCTCCCTATAGAACACTAATATAGGCCCTATGTTACTTGGGAAATCTTATATTAGTCACCTCACCAACCAGGCCCGCGACATAGACACACAAATATGCAAACATAAATACATATAGCATACAATATATTAAATGCATACAATATAAAGCAATGTGTTGTAGAAGTGTCTGCAGAGAAGGCTCAGTATTACATTAATATGGTTCAGTTTTCAAATTAAATTAAACTGCCACTTTATTAAATTACAAAATCTGGCCTTAAATATTAAAGTTCAACACAATAGCAGAACATAAGAAGGTCCATCGTTGACGTGTAGACTTCTAAGTTCAATACTTCTGCTAACACAGTTAAATGTCCACTTGTAAACAACTTGCCGTGCTACGCTGTCTGTTCTATGAAATTATGCCTGTACGGAGCAAAATGTCAACAGCGGTGACCTAGATACAGTAATCGCTTCATGGGTCACGTGAGGAACTGTCAATCAGGTGTAGACTAACACTGCTGGTGTGTCGTATCAGGCGTCAGGGAAACAAACTGGTATCAGTAGCTGTTAACTTCTGGCAATGTAGACTGTGCAGGTTAAGCCCGGAAATCTGGCCTACCACATTGATAAAGCTTGGCTTTTGCATCATCGTAACTGTGTATACATCAGAGCAGCCATCACATTGATAAAGCTGGATCTTCTCATCACATCGATAAACGCCTTTTCTTTCTTGTGGTAATAATAAAGGCTGTTATTTTTGGATGCTGTATACTGTGTTTTGTCAGTGTACGTTGTAAAGATGTACTGGGACTGAATAGTCAACTCGAACAACCAAGCACAGTGTCAGGTATACATGTCACTTTGTCCTGGGACACAATGAGACCCTGACAAGAATACAGTGTTGACAATGAGTGTTGTAATGAATGTCAGTACGCGAATGTGTAGACGGTTCTGTGGAGTTGACTGAAGGTTCAAACACTCATTCATGCGTATCTAGAAGTTACTTATGCAGACCACTGTAAATGTTTCAATAGTTTAATTTTACGCACACACTTGACAGAATGGGTACAGTTACAGGAACATAAGTCGACATAAACAGCATAGTGTTGATCAATGGACTACCGTCATAAATTAGCATTCATGTAGAATAATCTTGCAATGGAACATCTGTAAACACCTAGATTTCCATTGTTTATAAATACAGTCAGTAGACCTTACTGACCGAGCATGTCAATTAAGCAATACTGTTTAAACTTGAATCCTAAACAGGACCTCTTTCTAGCGAAGATTCCTTTAGGTAAATTACAGCAAATCTCTGTGAAGATAATGTTAACCCACTGGTATTGGGTTTTCTTTATAATAGTGATCTCTCAATCATCCCCTGATAATAAGGAAGCATTCCCGTTCTCTGCTTGATGATTTGCAATAAGTAGAATTCCAAAATCAATCGAATTCCACAATGGCTGCTGGTTCCCGGTTGAGCATCACTCACTATACGGATGTATAGCCAAATCTTCAATCGAAGCTTTGTTCATCAACAATAAATGATTCTACAAGGATCAGCATATTCTGTCCTCATAGTTGCTGCATATAAACATATTTAGTGCTGCTAGATAATATGTCGTCCCGACATATTCATAGGTAAATTCATGTAAACGTCTGCCCATCTTAAGCCTAGGAATGAACGAAGTCAGCAAAAGTACGTTTACCTTGGCATAATAATATACTAGCAAGCACAAACGCTCTCCCGGCGTTATAGAATCACAACTGGGGAACTCATAGACTAAACAATCCTGGAAGAAACTATCTTCGTCCCCAGGATAAATTGAAGAGATCACAAACTCTTGGGCAGCTCTACGACATGACTTCCCGCCATAGGCTTTGACAACCGAAGGACACTCTAACGTATCTTCATCTGCCGAAAACACCTGACCCCCTAAAGTACAGTGCAAGAAAAAATAGTTCCACTTAAACATACTAAGATATCAAGATATAAGACATACTCGTCCTACATAGACAAGATCTACACATAGATTCGGGCCATAGACATTCTGAAGCAAGAACAATCTATTCCTAACCAAACACAGAATAGATTCAAGTAAGTCTAAATTCCTCCGCCGAGTTCCATTTTTAAGAACGCTACAAAGAGCGATAACTCACAGAATGAATACTTATTGCCTAATCTGAGTTCCGTCCCTCAAGACCAAAACATGCATTCAAAGATGATTATATCTTTATCAGACAATTAAAACAGTTTACATTTGTATGCGTAATCCGTGCCACCAAAGAATATGTGCGCAACAGGGGTCTGTGAAGAGATGAAGCAAGAATATGACTACTATACCATCAACAGTTGTACACAACGTCTGATACGAGTTTGTGAATGGGGTCATCAGGTCAAACACATTGACACAGAGACAACTACTACAAGAGCATATGGATTTTTGTGTGCAGGGTTCCTACCACGTGACTAGCTGTAGTCATGGTTACATGAACCACTAAGTCAATGATGATAAATACTCACACACAAGGTAAAGTATTTACAAACATCTCTAACTACAGTGATGGTTACATGAACCACTAAGTCAATGATGAGCAATACTCTCACACAAGGTCAAGTATTTACAAACATCTCTAACTACAGTGATGGTTACATGAACCACTAAGTCAATGATGAGCAATACTCTCACACAAGGTCAAGTATTTACAAACATCTCTAACTACAGTCATGGTTACATGAACTACTATGTCTTCTTCTTCTTCTTCTTTCGTTCGCTTGACCTATATTGTCTATATCTGCAATGTTGTTTCTTGTATAAACTTCACTGTCTTTTGTAGTTCATACAAAGGTCCATAAAGTTTTGCTTCCAGTTTTGTTTCTCTGGGCCAGTGGGTTTGCCTCAATATATCATATTCGGGGCAATCTTGAAGTACATGCTCCGCAGTCTGGGGTGCCTGTCCACATGTACACATGGCTGAATTGCCAATCTTGAATTTTGTACATGTGGCTGCGGAGGCGGTTGTGTCCTGTTCTGAGGCGCAGAATGACTATTTGTTCTGATCTGTTTTCATAGCTTGGTAGTCATCCTGCGTTGGTGTTGGTGGCTTTCTGATAGATTTGAGCATCCTTTTCTTCTGATGGTACGTAACTGGTACATTCGGTTGCTCGTCTGCAGCACCTTCTTTAGCCAGTCTGTCTGCTCTCTCGTTTCCTAGTATTCCACAATGAGACGGTATCCACTGCATGGCGACCCTGCGCTGGTTGCACAGTTCAGAAGGTTGGGCTTTTATACCTGGCAATTTTCTGGACTGAAGTGCTTGGAGTGCTGATCTTGCATCTGTCAGGAATACTACAGGCTGTGGACCGATATTGGTGTTCAGTAGTTTCTCAGTTGCCACCTTGATTGCCTGGACTTCTGCATCATAGTTGTTACAGAATTTCCCCGTTGGTACTCTGACCGTATCCCTAGTGTTGTTTGGGTATTCTATGTACACTCCTGCTCCTCCATTCTTTACTGCATTCTGTGCTGACCCATCCGTGTATACTCGGACCCAGAGGTCCTGTGGGTATTCATCATCCAGGAAACTGAGAGTGACTGTCCTACGTTGCACGCTGTTCTGTTCATCCCTGTCGAATATTCCTTTCACTTTTGTGTGGATGTGTACTGGTAGTCCATGCTCCTCTCTCCAAGGGGTTTGTTCTGGCACAGACTTTAGGGGGCTGTTAACTTCAGGCAGGTCTGAAGTTTGTCTACGAAATCGTTTGGCCTGGTGGATAAAGCTGCTTCTTTTCAGTCGCCCCATTGCTAGGTTTTGGAATATGTCCTTCATTGGATGGCTCGGCATACAGAGGAACTTTTCTGCCTGTGTTAGCACTTTCGTGTCTCTGCGTTCTCTCAGTGCTTGTATCCTCCCCATTTTCTCCATCTCAACTATAGGCGTTGATTTCATTGCCCCCGTGATGACCCTAAGCGCCTGGCTTTGCACCTTATCTAGCTCTTGTAATGTGGTGTTTGATGCTGGACACCACGCAGCTGACCCATATTCCAGGTGTGGTCGTATGCCCTGCTGGTAAACTTTACTAAGTATTTTCCCGCTGGCTTCCCATGTGGTTCCACTTAGTTTTCTCAGGATGGCTAACTTCCTTCTGGCCTTTGTTGCTGCCTTGTTGATGTGCTGCTTCCATGTCAGCCTATCATCGAATGTAACTCCGAGATAGGTGGGTTGTTTATCATCTCTCAGGAGCTCTTCGTTTATCCTGATGACACCAGCTTTTTGTTTGGGAGAGAGGGTGAAGAGCGTAGTGCTGCACTTGTCTGTGTTGATGCTGACACACCATCTATTTGCCCATGAGGTTAAAGCATCTATAGCTCTTTGTAGCAGTTTGGTGGCCACTGTTGCATGCTCATCTGTGCACCATATTACCAGGTCATCAGCGTACAATGCCACTTTAATTCCATGTGGTAGTTCAGCAACCAGGTCGTTGATGTAGACTAGGAAAAGTGTGGGGGACAGAACCCCTCCCTGAGGGATGCCATGACGCAGTAGAATTTTCTTACTCTTGAGGCCATCTAGTTGTACTCGGGCTCTTCTGTTATGCAAGTATGCTTTCACCCATTTGTACATCTTACCATTCACTCTACAATTTCTCAGTTTCTTCAGAAGCCCTTCTTTCCAAACCTTGTCAAATGCTTTCCTTAGATCTATCCATGCTGCTAGTACCAGTTTCTTATCTTGGAACGCATCCTCAATCTCTTGGGAAAGGTAAGTTGCCTGATCTTCGGTGGAATAACACTGCCTAAAGCCCGCCTGCTGTGGTACAAGAAGGTTTTCACTTTCAAGGTACCACTGTAGCCTGAGGTTGATGATATGTTCCATTGTTTTGCAGAGGCAGCTTGTAAGGCTGATTGTTCTGTAGCTGGAGGCAGTGGAACTGTCTTTTCCTGGTTTTAGGTGTGGTATCATGATTGCTTCCCTCCACGACTGTGGAACTCTGCCTGAGTTCCAACAGATATTGAAGATCTGCAGCAGCTTTGTTTTTGCTGCGGTTCCCAAGTTCTTAATCATTTCATTGGACACTGAATCAACTCCTGGCGACTTTCTCATTTTCAATTTGGATATTGCAAGCTCCAGTTCTCTGATTGTATTGGTGCCTCCATAACTTCAGGTATGATTCCATCTCGTCCTGCGTATTGTTGTTGCTCACGAGTCTCCTGTTGCTTCTCTTGGCTAACTTTGATGTTGTTGTCTTTAGCAAAGGAGTCTGCAAAGTGATCAGCTGCCTGTTTTCAAATGAGGATGTTTCCATCTTTGTACAGAGCAATCCTTGAGTTTCTCCCTGTTCCTTCATCGTTAAGTTGTTTTACCAGCTTCCACAGTTTCCTCGTATCTCTTTCGAAGTTCAAGGACTCTGTTTTCTCCTTCCAGCTTCTTCGCCTGGCCTGCAACTTCTCCCTTTTAAATTTGGCCTTAGCTTGCTGGTAGTTATTGTGGTGTTCTTGGCATGGACTGGTCTCTGCCTGCTTTCGAGATGTTTCCACGTCGTTGTGCAGCTGCTCTAGTTCACTATTCCAATATGGTTTGTAGTACTTACGAGCCCCTCTAGGTATTGCTTCACGAGCAGCCTGTAATGTGCATCTGCTGAATTCATCGACTAGCTTATTGATGTCTTTGTCTACAGTCAGATCTCTAGCCAGTATACTAGTACGGTGCTGGTACAATGTCCAGTCTGCCTTCTTGTAGTTCCACCTAGAGAGAGTGCTGCTGTCCTTGACAAGTTCATTTTCCACAATTAGGAAGACTGGCCGGTGGTCGCTGCCTCCAAGTTGTTTCCCTACAACGCGTGTGGTGTTCCACTCCAGGCCGGGTGAGTGAAATGCCAGGTCTGGTGTAGAGGTGGTGTGCCATGATCTCGAGTAGAAGGTTGGTGGGTCGATTGGCTGGTTAATCAGGATAAGCCCATTGTCATCCTGCCAGTTTTCAAGCTCCTCACCTCTCCTGTCCATGTGATCATAGCCCCAGCTCTGTGAGTGGCTGTTGAAGTCTCCGCATACAATCAGTCTTTCTTTTGCTGGGATTGTATCTAGTGCCAGTGGGCGGTCGCTCGGACAGTAGTAGTTGAGCAGGTGGAATTCTGAACTTTCTGTCCTGAGATGAAGCATCTGGTATTCCGCCCCCTCCATATATGTTTCAAGCTGACATGCACTGATGTTATTCCTCACGAGTGTCAGTATTCCACCCTTTTGCCTGTCTATTCGGTCAGATCGGTAGCACTGGTAGCCTCTGATTTTGAAGGCTATGTCCTTGTTGAAGTGGGTTTCTTGCAAGCAACATACATTTACTTGCTCTTCATTCAGGATATTTTCGAGCTCTAATTTTTTGCTGTAGCCGTCTTTTTTACTATTGACGCCTTCAGCATTCCAGTGCATTATTTTAAATGGTCTTTTCTTTGCTTGGCCAGTAGCTCTATTCTCGTGCCTCCTGGCTCCACGGGGCAATTGAGAAGGACCCCCAGTAGTAGGGGTTGGGCCCTTCCAAGGCAGAGAACCCGGCACTGCGCCTGCGTGGGTGTCCGTCACAGGGCAAGTGCCATAACGTTTTGCAGATATAGACATACTTCCATAGCGCATGTGCATGGCATCCTGATTGCTGTGGTGCGCCTCTTGGCTGGTTGCCTCCGTCTTCAGCACCTTGACTTGCTAGGGCAGACTGTGGTCTTGCTGGAGTGTAGGAGGGCCTGGCCAGTCTTGGTTTTTCAGCCGCTGATGGCTGTACTTGAGCCCCATCTCCACGTCAAGGAGCTGGCCTCGATGGGGACTACTATGTCAATGATGATCAATACTCACACACAAATTCAAGTATTTACAAACATCTCTAACTACAGTGAGGGTTACATGAACCACTAAGTCAATGTTGATCAATACTCACACACAAAGTCAAATATTTACGAACATCTCTAACTACAGTGATGGTTACATGAACCACTAAGTCAATGATGATCAATACTCTAACACAAGGTCAAGTATTTACGAACATCTCTAACTACAGTGAGGGTTACATGAACAACTACGTCAATGATGATCAACACTCACACACAAAGTCAAGTATTTACAAACATCTCCAAACGTTTACCAACTACTGTTTTTATTTAAATATAATGCTTGGATGAACTTTGTGCCTTATAAAACAATTAAAATGAGTGTTCCCATGATACATATCATGGAGCGGTCTAGTCGTATCTATTCTGTAATCTTTTAATTTTAATCTTTACACATTTGTAAATAATAGATCATAATCACTCAAAATTAGTGCCCCTGGCGCTGAAAAGTGTTCTAACTCAATTTATGAAAAAGACTGTTTCCCAGAATTACCCATACAAACGTGTCAACGACCAGTGCACTTACAGATATAAGGACTTTTAGCTGTTACAGTTACAACAACAACTTATGGAGGCTTATGTTTTGCTGTAAAAGGATTTTATTTCTGTGCCCTTCATAAGTTTATAGGAAGGTCATCATAATACCACGATATTTATAACCCGCAGCAACTAAATTCATTGTTTTACATATATTGTGTTGTACTGACATTGGTAAACTGATTCTCAACTTAAACGATCTAGAATGTGCCCAACCTTATAAAACCTGGGACACTTTTCATTATATTGACTTGGTCTTATACAAGCAGATTATCTTATTCGTTTACGTGCAGTGTTCTATTAAGACCTGTTGGAATTGGAGTGCACGCTCTACATAACTGTATAGATTCCATGCCTTAAGGTCACAGACGATATATCTATTTAATCTATGTTTTAGAACTTATGTCTTTCTGAAGTTAATTCAGGAACGCAACAAGTTATTTTGGTAATGAAAGTTAGGCATTAAATGTATTGCTTCTCTTAACATTAATTAAGGGTCTCGGGACAGTAATTTCAAAATCAAAGTGGCCAAGTATCATGACCTGGCCATGGAGTTGAGACACGACGGGTTCACTGCAAGCTGTTGAGATGTGTGCAAGTGCGGAGACAGTCAAGAACAAGTGTGCTTAAGAGGCTCAGCGAAACTGCGGAAAAGGCATCATACTGGCTGTGGAACAATCGCAACGGGCTATGGAACTCGGGACAGTAATTTGTTTTCAACATAGGGGTTACTTTCACAGTTGCCTCCAGCTTGCAGAAAATAGGAGTGAATTTGAAAACTGCAACCAAGATGGAGTGGGTCCTATTCTCTGCACAAGACAACAGGAGGCTGACCAATTAGTAGTCATGACCCAAATGGGCCCACTCCTCTTAGAGTATGAAGGAGACTAGGGGGCCGAAACACGTGTTCGACGGTGGGACTGCATCTGATGATCAGATTTACTCCTGTTGTATCGCTCTGTATAGAGTTTCCTACCATTTATCATAAGGTCTACATCAGTGGATTATCCATTTTAAAAAATTCCACAAGATCAGTGGTGAGATTTTTAATTTGAGTACCTACAAATATATTATTAATAAAAATGTTAGAAACATGTCTTAATTCGTTTTCGAACCTTTTTTTTTTTGTCGTTTATAATTTTGTTTTTTCATTTATTCTTTTCAAAATATAAACAAAAAATCTCCGTTGAATTATATGTTCTAAAATTGAAAATGCCACCTAAGAGACTATCATCTTGTGGAAGGGTATCTGAGTGTTTAAGAGGTATGGTGTCCGCCTCGAACTCTGAAGGTACCGGGTTCGATTCCTAGTGGACGGAATATAATTTATAGAAGGTCCCGTGTGCACGTTGCGCGCGTTAAAAGTCCCACGGCAGTTGGAAATCGTAAAAAATAGGCAATAAGGCCGGTGCCCTAGCAAAATGTAATAATTAGAAACCTACCGACCACAAAAATATATATAGAATGTGTGATTCCTATATACACACATTGAAATTCTCGTCAGTGCTACGGAGTTCGTTCACTATGTTTAAATCCTCCTTGTGTGATCTAAGGGAGGGGATCGGTGTACTGATGGAGTTGTCCTTGTGTGATCTAAGGGAGGTGATCGGTGTACTGATAGAGTTGTCCGTGGGCAATGAAAATAGTCCTTAAAAACCAAACAAACCAAGAAACAAAACAAATCTTCAGGAAACTGGCGCCTGGTGCCTCACGTTACTGGCCTCTGGCGCCTCATGTTACTGGCCTCTGGCGCCTCATGTTACTGGCGCCTGGTGCCTCATGTTAAACAGTCAAGCCACGGCGGTAAAGACAGATGATCAACGTCATCAAAGACTCCAAGCACAAGCAAGCAGCAGACACGCAGCAGTACGTCATTATCAAGTCAAGCCACGGCGGTAAAGACAGAAGATCAACGTCATCAAAGACTCCAAGCACAAGCAAGCAGCAGACACGCAGCAATACGTCATTATCAAGTCAAGCCACGGCGGTAAAGACAGATGATCAAGGTCATCAAAGACTCCAAGCACAATCAAGCAGCAGACACGCAGCAGTACGTCATTATCAAGTCACAAATATGTGTAGCCGTGCGATGCCACATGAATAAGGAAGGGAAACCCGGGGCCTGTAAACAATAAATAAATATGAGACAAACATAAAGGTATGTTTTCAGGTACTCCTAAGAAATAAAGAAGTAGAAAACTAGACAACAGAGAAACAACAGACGTGAGTGGCTTAACCGGGACTCGAACCCAGGACCGTCAGTGCGACAATCCCGCCTAGCTATGCAAGCGAATCACACTATCCTCTCTGCCATCTAGGCATCACCCAAAAATGATGCTTCGATGACGGGTTATTAGTGCGACCCATGTCCATCTCTTGATTTAGTTATGCACACACAAATTCACTCTGACATGCCCTTTAGCTTCAACAGACAATATTTTCTTATTTGCCTGAGTTTTGCCATATTAATTAACAAGTCACAGGGGCAAAAATTAACCGTTGCAGGCTTAACGCTGGAGGAGTCTTGCTTCTCCAATGCACAACTGTATGTAGGATGTTGAAGACTTAGAAGTCTTAATGTTCTTTTCGTTTATGTCTCTACTAGAAAGACGAGCAACATTGTGAATACTGAGGTGTTCAGTAACAATACTATTTATTAGTTATAAATATGTTTTTTTTTGAAGTAACTCGCAAGTATATATAAGAGCCACAACAACAACTTACCTAGCATGAAAGATAACAACTGCACAATACGGTACTCCAGACCATTTCTTAAGGACACCCAAACAGGCGAAGACGACCCGAAGATGGTGGTTTTCAAACAAATTTTGAACAACATGAAATAAGCAACAGAAATCTAGTTTCTTTTTGCCCGTTGTTAACAAAGAAATTTAATGCTCACATTAACGTTGAATTTTGCAACCCGGTTACATCAATTAAAATGTGGGCAAGTTCGTCAACAAAGGTTCCCATGCTGCTATGTTTGCACTTGAGGAGCTAAATGTCCGCAATGAAATCACTCAATACCAGATGGGTCGATACATAAGCAGCAATGAGCTTTTTGGCGACTGTTTGGCTTTCCCAGTCATGAACAGTATCCAGCCATCCAACAACTTGCTGTCCACTTGGAGAATTGCCAGTGGGTTTACTTTACTGCAGAGACTGCTGCCCAGCAATCACTAGCACCAACAGATAGTACACTTACAGCTTTCTTCAAACTATATCAACAAAACCCACCCCTGTTATGATTAAACTTCATAACGATTGTGCCTATTATATGGTTAGCTCAAAAGGGCTATTTGTTTATTTTATCCGGTCACTGATAAAGACGTGTGAGTGACGTTAAGCCGATATGCTTGGCTGGCTCAAGTGAAAATAGAGGAATAGATGTGCGGGGCCTGATACGATTGTGTGTCATGGCGAGTTGACGTATGTGTTTGAGCTCCTTATTGTTGAAGTGTTTATAATAGAGTTATGTTATCACTAATACATCAAGATCTTCGGTGAGATGTATCTAGTTATCTAGTTATCTGTATCGACAAGAAGTATAATTGCTCAGTGTCGAGTGTTAAGATAAATACATCATATTGAGAACTAAAGGACAGCGTTCCTGACATGAACGGACTGCCAACGGTATATCGTTTACTGCATTTCATCTGCCATTATATGATGGACTGAACTGTATGGTATGTGAAGCTGCGTGCAGTCTTAAGTAAATTGTTTATCGTCCATTTCGTCCATTGTGGCTCAATTTATTCAAATTTATATTGGCTTGTTGCGGGGTCTACTTGCTTACTACCCTAGAAGTGCTCTTGGCCACAGGAACTATCCTGTTACATATATAAAAGATTTGAGACTATACTTTGTCTATTTCAATGTTATTTTCAATGTTGAACCTCTGACTTTGTTAGATTTTCTCTACGGCTAAAGGTTATTGGCAAGTCCCCTTGTCGGACAGAGCAAAACCGTATACTGCTTTCGCTACACCGTTGGGATTGTTCCAATTTAATTCTATGTCTTTTGGTCTCGTTAATGCTTCTCCAGCGTTTGTTCGTACGATGCGAAAAATTTCTGTAATCGTGATGACATAATTACCTATATTGATGATATTTGTCTTTTTCATCAATCTTTGGATGAACGTATTCTTGGAATTCAATCTTTGTTGACTACTCTTTGGTTCCATCACCTTACGGCTAGACCTTCGAAAACTAAAATAGGATTCACAGAAATTTCGTTTCTTAGACATAAAACAGGATGCGGTTTTCTTAAGCCTGAAGATTCTATTATCTCCAGGATCTTGAATCTAGAAATTCCTAAGACAAAAAAACAGGTTCGTAGTCTTTTGGGTCTTGTCGGATTCTACAGGAAATTGTTGCGTAAGGTTTCAGAAATTACTTCAGTTCTGTCTTCGTTATTAAGAAAGGACTCTCCAAATAAGATTGTTTCGTCACTTTCTTGTAATGTTTCTTTAAATATCTTCTTCTTTGATCCTTAGATGCCGACCGTAAAAGCAGTCAGTGGCCATCACGACTAGTAGCGTTTTGTAGGGCTACAACAAATTGATTCCACTTTTCAGGGTCGGTGGCCATACTTCGTACAGTGCCCCAACTCTGGTGTCATAAGAGGTTTTGATGTTAATAAAAGTATAAACTATCCTGGACAAATAGGTGTATCAGAGGATACCATGATAGTACCAGATAAGAGACTGGTCTTATAAGTTATACCCCCTTCTCTGAAAAGAGCAAGGGTGTATAGACATCAAGGTGGGGTCAAGTTATGTAAGTTCTCGGAGAAGATGATGATGATGTAGTACTCTGAGTCCCTAACTGCTACCTCTTTAGATCCCACAAATATTAATGAGTTAGTGTTCTGTTATTTGGCAAATTTTCTAGGGTAATTTATTTAATATAACAGGTATTTATTTCAAACAGAACTTTAACTTTAATAAAATTACTAAGCAAGGCTGGATGCAATTTTATGTACAATTTAATTGTCCTGAACCTCAATCTTTCCAGGTCAGGAATACTCAAAAGCAATAAAATGATATTTACATATCAAAATAAATATATTGGAAAATCTGTTCCCTTTTTGTAGAGTGTTCACTGAAATAACTACACATACAGTTTCTGTTCATATGAGTGATACCGTCCGCTATTACTATGTTGTAAGTTCTCTTGATTATTTTGATGGTCTTTTCTATTTATCCTAAAAAGGGTTGTAATCCTAGTTTGGTTACTCTTGGGTGAATGATTGGATAAACTGAAACTGGCCTTTATACAGGTCTTATCTTAGAATGTTGCTGATGATTCTCATATACACAAGTCAGGACCACAAACTTTATAGCTCCTGACTGAGAAGATGGGGTCTGGCTCCAGTTATATAAGGAACTCTCATCTCCTACAAACTTCCTCTTAAGTGAATGCAGCCACGGGGTAATTTTGTGATATAACCTGGAATAAAAGGACAACCACATTCCATGTAGAAGTCTGCCTCAATTCACTCACCCACAAACAACATCAAGTCTTACCCTTTTTCAGTTATTGGGCTAACAAGTTGCACAAGACCTAGAATTTCTTTGCCTACAGTCCGTTCAAGGTGATCATTCTTTCTCTGTATTGATTCCATGTTAGTGTCCTTAGTCCATGCTTGGCTTCCTTACGATAATCAGGTTAAGTACAAAACAGCATGTGACCTATTGATTACTTCATTCTAACTTTTCCTGTACGTTTATCACAAGATCTTTGAACAGTGTGTCACTCCAGCAGAAATACTAATTTAAATCACTACTAACCCTTACTGTCGTAATTTGTTGCCATATTTGCAAACAGTATACACATTTTTTTTTCATTTCGAACATGTCTGCAAAACTACACACATTCATAAATGGGTCAGTGTTGAGCACATATTCTTTTGTGTGGCGCACTGATTACTGTAAGTACGCATACAAATGAAAAATGTATTTATTTGTCTGATAAAAATATATTTATCTTTGAATTCACGATTTTCAGTCTAAGGGACAGAACTCAGATTAGTCGATGTGGATTTATTCTGTGAGTTATCTGTTCTTGTATCTTTCCTGAATATCGAACTCAGCTTAGAAATCTAGGTTTACAGCGATCTATTTTTTGTTTGGTTAGAAATAGATTGTTCTTGCTTCAGAATATCTATGACCCGAATCTATGTGTATTTCTTGTCTATGTAGGACGAGTCTGTCTTATATCTTAATATCTTTGTATGTCTAAGTCGAACTATATCTTCGGTGTCGAACTTGGGGTCAAAAGTTGTTCGGCGGATGTGTCGCTAAGAGAATGTGAGAAGGTTCCGCCCTGTTGGGGTGCTGAGTTGTTTGTAGCGGCCTGTCGCCGAAAAGTGATCTCTATATTAATGGGGAAAGAGGTAGTCTCTTTAGACATATCATGTATTATGCACCCCAGTGTTTATTCTTACTGCCAAGGAATGGCAGAATCATATTCTAGTGTATTTCTGATACCAAGATAAATACACATTTCTTATGAACTTTTCCTGAGGCATTGTATTCGATGAACAGTCGTACGGTTGTACGTTTAGATGAATGTTAACCAGATGAAGATGACATTCATACCTAGCAGCACCATATTATGTGATGAAGTCAATAGTATCAATGGTAGAAGCTGCAAAGCAATGAGGACATTTAATGTATGATCAGCTTTGATTGCGCTTCATAGTTTGTATCCTGGGTGAGCGACAACTCTCTGGGAGGAGAAGCCATTTTGAATTCTATATTTTTCATTCATCGAGGAGAGAACAGGGATGGCCCCTTACTATCACCTGATGAGTCCAGAGATCACTGCTACAGAAGAGAACCCACTACTAGTGGTTCAATATTATTATCAAAAAAATATGTCTAGGAACCATCTTGAACCTTGGTTATGAACTGACGTGCTGTCAGTAAAGTCAGACGATATATATTATTATTACGGAGTGCTTGTCTACTGACATTCCATTTGTACTGTTATGCAACATGAATGCCCATGTGATAGGGTATTTCAGTGATCAACATTATTATGATTTATGCCAACCTGTTTCCTGTTCCTGTGTCGTCGAAGTGTGTGTCCATTAAATACAAGAAAACGTAAACAGTAGTTCGTCTTACACTTCCTGCCACGAGTGAGTGAGATTGCCCTATTGTCAACTCTCAGAAACATTTCCAGCATTCGCGTACTGTTGTATCCTCACTCCAAATCAATACACCACTGCGTAGGTCGAGTTGACCTTTTGTTTGTCTTCATGTTTGACAACACCTATCGGCACTCTTCGAACACGATCACAACCACCCAAGCAACACTGGTAGACCTTATCAACACTGATCTTTATCAACTGGTGGGCCAGCTTTCTGGGTTTGACCTCGCAGAAATTGAGAAGTCAACAGACTACTGAGACCAGAACGTTTCCTGTGGCTGATACGACACACCTGCAGTACTAGTTTGCACTTTGTCACGTGACCTGTCGAGCAAATACTGTAACTAGGTCAGCGTCTGTTGACATTTTTCGCTGTACAGATTGCATTATACAGAACAGTTGGATCAAGTGAATATTTAACTGTGTTGGCAGGAAATGAAGTACTATGGAGCTGAGAAGTCCTACATTTGTTAGTTAATGTACACATCAACTGTGGAGCTTCTATACTGTGTTAAACTTTAAATATATTTAAGGCCAGAATTTGTTATTCATTAAAGTGGCAATTTATTTTGATTGAAAACTGAGCCTTCTCTGCAACACTCTATCCACAACATATTGCATTATATGATGTATGTATTGATATTACATGTATTTATATATTTATGTTTACATGTTTATATGTAATACGTGTTTATGTTGTGGGCGGTTGGTGAGGTGACTAGTATAGAATATACCGAGTCATATTGGTCCTATATTAGTGTTCTATAGGGAGCAATTTTCTTAATTGAAAATTTGCTGCAACATCTGTTGCTATTTTTTGTTAGCTGTGAAGACTGTGCTTATCGTTGTTTTTGTGATATTTTTTCTGTTCTTCAGTTTTGTTTTGATTTGTTCGTATTTGTAGATCTACCCTTTCCTATAATTTAGTTCTATACACATTTATATTTATGCACTGTGACGTCATTTGTTTTGTTGTTATCCCTTTGCAGTTGTTATCACAGATTCTGTGATTATTTTCATTGATTTTCCTATTTGATTTATTTGATTTCTGCAAATGTTTTCATATTGTCTTTCTTATTTGTACTTTATGTATGTTGTTGGTTGACATGTACTATAGGTGCAGCAGCATGCGAATCATCCAGAAGAGCAGCAGCGGAACAGCGGAGACAAGCTAGAAAGGACCGTGAAATAAAACCTTCACATGAAGCAAACATTCCCTGCCCACACTGTCCAAGATCTTTCCAGGCCCGCATCGGGCTCTTCAGTCACCTTCGTACCCATAGACTAACCTAACATATTCTTAAATAATTGGATGAACAGAGTGGTCTTCATCACCCGTGATGGACGAACAACCAACCAACCAACAATAGAATATACTTTATCATACACTACTAGCTGTGTAGTGAACTTATGAGAAATAATCAACTAATGACTAATTGCTGTTACTAAAGGTACACAGTTGATTATACAAGACCTTATTTAAAGGCTTGTTCCCAACAGAGATTGGGATTGTGAGCTAATTAATCAAGTTCATTTAGAACTTGTTCCTGTTTACTTGGAAATAGATTACATTATTGTTTCAAGTGATTGCTATCATTATTAGACATCATGGCTACATTGGAATGCTTTATTGCACAAGGGAAATCCCTTGATAAGTCTGGTAAGGAATTAGAGGAGTTTGCAACTGCTCAATTTGCCATGGTATTAAAGTCAGAAGAAAAGAAGCAAAAAGATGAAAATAAATGGAAAGCAGAAGTTGAACAAAAGAAGATAGATGCTGATAATTTAAGATTGCCGATGCAAGCTGAGGAGAGAAAAGCTGCTGCTGAGGAGAAAAAAGCTGCTGCTGAGGAGAGAAAGCTTCAAATGGAAGAAAAAAAATTAGAAGCTGAAGAAAAAAGATTACAAAGAGAAGCTGAGGCTGAACAAAAAAGATTAGAAAGAGAGGCTGAACAAAAAAGATTAGACAGAGAAGCTGAAGCTGAAAATAAAAGATTAGAAGCTGAGGCTGAGCAGAAAAGATTAGACAGAGAAGCTGAGGAGAGAAAAGCAATGAGAGAACATGAACATCAAAATTAACTTTTAGCATTTGAGTTAGAAAAATTGAAATTCACTAATATGAGTAATGTTAATCAGTCCTCTAGTGGTAATGGTAAACCCTTTACTTACAAGGTCAAGGTACCAGCGTTCAATCCTTCCAGTGATGACATAACATTCTGGCTGGATAGATTTGAACGCTCTTGTCGAGCTCATAATGTGGATAAATCACAATATGCTAACCAATTATCAGAAAATTTGAAAGGTGATTCTCTGACTAGTTTAAGTTTGGTTGAAGAGGCTGACAAGGATAATTATGATGTTATTAGAGCAGCCTTATTGAAAAAATATCAATTAACAGAGGAAGGTTACCGTATTTTGTTTAAGAAAATGGTACCTGAATCAGGGGTAGAATTCTCAGAATTCATTGCAAGGACACGTCTTACATTTAATCGTTGGATTGAGTTGTCCAAAACAGAAAAGACATATGAAGCCCTTATGGACTTGTTGCTCAGGGACAAGATTATGTCAAGTGTTAATAAACCATTCCTTGAATTCCTACATGAGCGTAAACCCAAGACACTAAAAGAAATGCAAGAATATTGTGACCAATACGTCACGGCACACCCTGACGTAACTCTTAGCAACACTAAGATTAAAGAGAGTATGCCGGTTGCTTCAGCAACACCATACAATTCTAATTACTCACACAAATTTCAGGGACCACAAAACAGGTTTGAAAAAAAGGTAACCATAATAGTTATCAAAACCAAGGTAACCAATCATTTCAGGGTTCTTCTGCTAAGAACTGGAGACATGCTGACAGCCCTCGATACAGAGGTGGTCATAATTATAGAAATTTCCGCAGAGGAAGTCATTATAGAAACTATCCAAGTCATCCATCATGGAGACAACAAGACCATAGTTATAGAGATACTCATTATAATGAATATGATAATGGTAACCATGAGAACTATGACTCAAACCCAAATAGGGGTTACAATAGAGGAAACAATAATGATTACAGAGGCAATAATAATCGAGGTAGATCACAATACAAAAAACATAAATCACATTATCAGGCAAACTCTGCACAGCAAGAGTCACATGAAGCCTATAAACAGACTAAAGATAATAATGATGCTAATAATATGGCATGTTCCGCTTTTGATTTTGGGAGAGCATCTCAGTGCCCCCAATGCAAAACATTATTTGAACCAACTACGGTGTCCACTTTAAGTTGTGGCCATCCTCTTCCCGCTCTTCCTGCGTCAGTCGCGCATGATGGAAGAGGTTCTCTTGTCTTACATAAAGGTTTAGTAAATGACAATCCAGTCTCAGTTCTTTTTGATTCTGGATGCACCACAATTGGTGTTAGGCAGTCACTTGTAGATCCTTCTCGTGCCACTGGAAAAGTAGTCAAATGTGTAACATTTGGCGGCACCTTAGAGAAATACTCTACTGCTATCATTAGGATTGCTACTCCTTTCTTTACAGGAGATGTACACGCATGTCTTCTGCCGAATCCGATCGCTGATCTTATCATCGGTCGTATTCACGGAGTCAAAGAATGCACTCCACAACAAATTTCCGTTTGGGAAAAACAAAATATGCAAACTGCTAATGCTGTAGTCACTAGAGCTCAAGCTCTTAATATGCCTCAAACTTCATCTACTGAAGATAATGAAGTGCATAACCAAGATGATCCCTTGGTAATTTCTCGTGACTCGTTTATAAAACAGCAAGAAGATGATCCGACTCTAAAGAAATTCTTCACTCTTGCAACAAAAGGTGATCCGAATAAAGATACAAAGCGTAAATCTTGGATTACAATGAAGAATGGCGTACTTGTACGTATGGTGCAAGACTCCACTAAGTCAAGTCATTCTCAGATTCTTGTTCCCAAGAATTTGAGAGTTAAAATTTTGCAGCACGCTCACGACTCTCAGTGTGCTGGACATATGGGTTTTTCCCGTACAAAGTCAAGAGTTCTTGCGGCTTTCTTTTGGCCTTTTGTGAACAAAGACATACGGATTTATTGTCGATCTTGTAAAGTATGTCAAGAAGTCAAATCCAAAGGTCCACGCCATGCTGCACCTATTCAGGCTGCAGACATTCCTATTCGACCATTTCAGAAAATGGCGATAGACATCATTGGTCCATTTAAGATCAAATCTGCTAGAGGACATCAGTTTATCTTAACGTGTGTGGACATGTGCACACGTTGGCCAGAGGCTATTCCTCTGAAGAGCATTACTACTGCTGACATTGCAGATGCTCTTTGGCTTATATTTTCTCGTCTGGGATTCCCCGGAGAAATATTATCAGACCATGGCACCCAACTAATATCGGATACCATGTCTCAAGTGATGTCTACTCTGCAGATAGAGAGATCTTTGAGTAGTATCTATCATCCTATGTCCAATGGGATGGTCGAACGGCTAAATAGAACACTCAAAAACTTACTAGGGAAGATAACTGAGGATCATCCTCAAGATTGGGACAGGGTTTTACCCGCGGCCCTCTTCGCTTACAGAGAGGTCCCCAATGAACATACAGGATTTTCTCCCTTTGAACTTGTCTTTGGCGCGCGACCGCGCGGCCCTATGTCTTTGCTTCATGATCTCATAACCGCTGATAATATTACCGATGACACAAAATCTTCTTACGAATATGTCATCGCGCTGAGACAAAAGATTATCGAAGCATGCAAATTGGCAACTTCTTCTTCTGAATTTGCTAAGCAGAAGGCAAGACAATTTGCCAATAAGAAAAGAACCTTACGACAACTTTGTCCTGGTGACAAAGCATTTGTTTTGCTACCTTGTAGGGAAAACAGACTTCTTATTTCTTGGAAAGGTCCGTACGATATAATCTCGAAAATTTCCGATGTTGACTACATTGTCGATATTGATGGAAAGCATAAAACCTTCCACATCAATATGCTTACGGAATTCCATGAACGTCCGGATTATTTACAGCCTATTTTCCAGGCAACGGACGATTCACCAGTCCAACATGGTCATTACTCATCACTGTCCGTAATACAGGATGAGGAAACAAGTTTTTCGGATGTTAATCTTCCGCTTCCGATGATTCCACTTCATTCTAGTGAATCATGGAAAAACGTTACTGTTTCTCCTGATTTGTCTCTAGGAGAACAGCGACAAGTTTCGTCTATGTTACAAACATTTCAGGATGTCCTCACTGACATCCCTGGACAAACTCATGTCATTGAACATGACATTATTCTAACTGACCATAATCCTATTAGGGTCAGACCTTATCCTATCCCTATACATTTTCAAGCACAGGTTGAGAAGGAGTTGGATGAGATGATAGATTTAAAAATAATTGAACCATCCACTTCTGCATATTCTTCGCCGATGGTTATTGTTCGGAAAAAAGACAATAACATACGTCTTTGCGTTGACTATCGCAAATTGAATCAAGTTACGAAGTTTGATGCTGAACCTATGCCTTTACTAGAAGAGCTACTTACTAGGCTTTCTAAATCTCATTTTTTCACTAAACTAGATTTGTCTAAAGGATATTGGCAAGTTCCTTTATCTGAACGCGCCAAACCTTTTACTGCTTTTTCTACACCTAGAGGCCTTTTTCAATGGAATTTCATGCCTTTCGGCCTTATGAACGCACCAGCTACATTCGTACGCATGATGCGTCGAATCCTATCTTATCGGTCAGATGTCATCGCGTACCTAGACGACATCTGTCTTTTCAGCGATACTTGGGAAGATCACTATTCGGGGTTAGTTGAATTACTATCTACTCTACGCGAGTATAACCTGACAGCGAAACCCTCTAAAGCCTGCATTGGTTTTAGCGAAATTTCTTTCCTAGGCCATCGAGTTGGTCATGGTTTCCTAAAGACAGAGGACCATAATATCACTAAGATACTTAACATCTCTATTCCTAAGACTAAAAAGCAAGTGCGAAGTCTCTTAGGTCTTATTCAATTTTATGGAAGATTCATTCCGAATCTATCCTCTATCATGGCACCTCTTTCTACACTACTAAAGAAAGGGTCGCCTAATATGGTCCACTGGTCACAGGAATGCCAATCCTCTTTGGATAAGATCAAAACTTTGTTTTCAACACCACCTATTTTAGTGTTACCTACTACAGATAAGACATTTGTTCTTCGTAGTGACGCTTCATCCACTGGGATTGGAGCGGCACTAATGCAAGAGTACTCTGGAACTCTGCATCCTGTAATGTATATCTCCAGAAAACTTAATGCTGCAGAAAGGAATTATTCGGTTTTAGACCGTGAGCTATTGGCTATGGTTTGGTCAATACTCAAACTACAGAGATTCCTTCTAGGCGCACATTTCATAGTAGAAACCGATCAGAAAGCTCTTACGGCTATACAGAGTAAGAATTTGAAGAGCTCGAAGTCTACTCGATATGCAATTGCTCTTCAACCTTTTCATTTTTCGGTACGAGCTATCCGTGGATCAGATAATGTGATGGCAGACATTTTGTCTAGATGCCCACATGATTCCACCTAACTGTTGGGTCTTGGACTTCTTTAAACTTCCAACTCAACAACAGTTTTTTTTCTTTTCTATATCAAGATAAATACACATTATAATTTGTAATATAGTGATTGTATCACTACTATCACGTTCATTGATATATATATTCACAGATACTCGTTGATGATTTTTCTTTTTTGTCAATCATGTACTTATAATGCTTAAATATGAAATTGTTATATGCATTGTGTCATTGCAAGTATAGTAGTATGCGTTGGTGACACCTCCCTGGAAACATTTATGCTTAAGAGAAATGCTTTCTCTTAGAGGTTGAGATGTATTCTCACCAGTCGATCTATATTTCGACTTTGCCTAAATTTGGCTTATAAATTCCAGATATTTCTCATCTGCGCAGTATTTTTGCGTTGTGAGCCTATTGTATGTTGCTCTCAGATGAAAAAAAATGATTTTCATTTTTTTTCCCAGGGGGTGTGGTAGTCTGTTGCGCACATAATCTTTTGTGTATCGCACAGATTACTGTAAGTACGCATACAAATGAAAAATGTATTTATTTGTCTGATAAAAATATATTTATCTTTGAATTCACGATTTTCAGTCTAAGGGACAGAACTCAGATTAGTCGATGTGGATTCATTCTGTGAGTTATCTGTTCTTGTATCTTTCCTGAATATCGAACTCAGCGTAGAAATCTAGAATTACAGCGATCTATTTTTTGCTTGGTTAGAAATAGATTGTTCTTGCTTCAGAATATCTATGACCCGAATCTATGTGTATTTCTTGCCTATGTAGGACGAGTCTGTCTTATATCTTAATATCTTTGTATGTCTAAGTCGAACTATATCTTCGGTGTCAAACTTGGGGTCAAAAGTTGTTCGGCGGATGTGTCGCTAAGAGAATGTGATAAGGTTCCGCCCTGTTGGGGTGCTGAGTTGTTTGTAGCGGCCTATCGCCGAAAAGTGATCTCTATATTAATGGGGAAAGAAGTAGTCTCTTTAGACATATCATGTATTATGCACCCCAGTGTTTATTCTTACTGCCAACGAATGGCAGAATCATATTCTAGTGTTTTTCTGATACCAAGGTAAAGACGCATTTCTTATGAACTTTTCCTGAGGCATTGTATTCGATGAACAGTCGTACGGTTGTACGTTTAGATGAATGTTAACCAGATGAAGATGACATTCATACCTAGCAGCACCATATTATGTGATGAAGTCAATAGTATCAATGGTAGAAGCTACAAAGCAATGAGGACATTTAATTTATGATCAGCTTTGATTGCGCTTCATAGTTTGTATCCTGGGTGAGCGACAACTCACTGGGAGGAGAAGCCATGTTGAATTTTATATTTTTCAATCATCGAGGAGAGAACAGGGATGGCCCCTTACTACACCTGATGAGTCCAGAGATCACTGCTACAGAAGAGAACCCACTACTAGTGGTTCAATATTATTATCAAAAAAATATGTGCTGAACTTTATCTACATGAATCTTTGCAAGACGAGGTTAGGTCTAGGAACCATCTTGAACCTTGGTTATGAACTGACGTGCTGTCAGTAAAGTCAGACGATATATATTGGTATGACGGAGTGCTTGTCTACTGACATTGTATTTGTACTGTTATGCAACATGAATGCCCATGTGATAGGGTATTTCAGTGATCAACATTATTATGATTTATGCCAACCTGTTTCCTGTTCCTGTGTCGTCGAAGTGTGTGTCCATTAAATACAAGAAAACGTAAACAGTAGTTCGTCTTACACTTCCTGCCACGAGTGAGTGAGATTGCCCTATTGTCAACTCTCAGAACAATTTCCAGCATTCGCGTACTGTTGTATCCTCACTCCAAATCAATACACCACTGCGTAGGTCGAGTTGACCTTTTGTTTGTCTTCATGTTTGACAACACCTATCGACACTCTTCGAACACGATCACAACCACCCAAGCAACACTGGTAGACCCTATCAACACTGACCTTTATCAGTCAGTATGGCAGAACACATTTTAGTTTCACTTTCTACTAGCACTCGAACAAATAGTCTGGTTAATCACAGGTTAATAATTAACAAAATAAGCAATTAAATATATCTTTCTTACCCTTAGGCAAATATATTCCCACACACACAAGCTAAACTGGCCTTCTAAGGGATCTAGAATTGCTCTCAGATCAGAAGGCAAAGACTTGGTCGTTCTGTCTTTTAGTTTCTGTCAGCTCGGTGCAGAATTTTGAATCGAATGGCCCAGATCGTACCACCTTGTTACTATTTATAGAACTACACCCGCCCAATCGGAAACACAGTCGAAAAATTATATTTGAGACTTGTGACTTATGCGATTCTGAGCTAGTTTGTATAATCTGACTAATTTTAAATATTTTATATTATAGTTATTAGTGGACCGATTTTAATTATCAAAAGTGATAATTAAACGACCAATTGTTCTCTATCGCTCTATATGGATATTCCTTAGTTATTTTAAGGGTATTTTTTAAGTAATTAAATTTGGCTTTACCCTGATGTAAAAATATCACTAAAATAAATTTTTCTACTACAATAAAATTTTATCATGCGTGAATATTTATGCTTATGTGTTAAGCAATATCAGCGCTATAATTTGAGATATTTCCTTCTGTTTAACTATCTTTAGTTGTTAAGAAATAAAATATCTTCGTTCGGTCAAAAACACAAAATAGGCATTGTTACCAAGTTAAAAGGTTTCTTTATATGTACCCCGAAAAAAAGAAGCCTTATGATTGGTTGTTAAATTTGTACTATGCTCTTAGATAATTTTTGTTGGGCGGTAAATTTTGACTTGGTTCCTAGACAAATTCAAATACACTAGATAACTTTTGGGCGGTACATTTAACTGGGTTCTTAGACTGCTTCAAATACTATAGCTAGTCTTAGATTCAAATATTATAGCTAGTTTTTGAGCGGGAAAATTTTGAGCGTGTTGTTTCGAATGCGTGATGTGAAACAGACGTCATTTTACGACATCGCCTCCCAATTCAAAATCTTTAACCCGCTGGTGGAGCTTCTTGTCTGGATTCATAATCACGACATTCGTCTAATCTTTTAGTTACTCTGCTTTAATGTTATTCTGGTTTCCTGCAGGTGGGTCAATTCAAGTAGGCACTACTCAAGAAATCTGCCTCTGACCTTTGCATTCCAGAGATAATTCCTCATGTTATGTTAATAGAACAGCACAGGTGCTACTGCCTGTCAAATGCTGATTATCAATCAAAGTTCACCACTACTCTTCTCTGAGTCTGCTCAATGACATGTCCAGAGGTTTTTAGATGTTCCTCAAGGTTGCAATATGTATGAGGAGGAGATCTATATAAGTGGTGATAGCTGAGTTATGTAAGGGATCCAGTAATTTACTATTCATCCTTGCTAAAACACTCGGAGTAATATCCAATCAAAAAGCAACATGTAAATCCAATGTGCCCCTCCGATGTGATCACAGCCATCAATTGGTCTGAGCTCAGGTTTGACGGAATCTGGTAAAAACCTTTATTAATATTCGTTAATGGCTCTGTTATCCTGTAATTATTTCCCAAATCCAGGTAGAGTCCATATTCACCAGCTGTTTTCTCAGCTTAACGTCACTGGCGAAATAATATCATATATATTGGGAAATGAATTCCTGCATCAAGAATCAATTCTCCCTGTAGCATTGCTATGTAATATGTGTTCTCAATCCAATGTCCGTACAATACTTCTAATGGACTGTGTAGGGTCGGCCAACTACCACTGTCACCGGTACCCTTATACTGCTAAGTTAATAGCTGTAAGTTAAAGCAAGCTGAATATTATGCCAATTGGTCAAACGCCCACTCCCAACTTTTCTGGGGGAATCCCTCAGTTTCGGTTTCAAATTAGACTGACAACCGATTCTATTTTTAGCCAGTTTCACGAATTCCGATCTACATTGTGACGGGTGGGACTGGTCTGTGTTTACTCTACGTGCCGTACGTAGAGTTGCCAGGGTCACTGGTCTATTGGAAGACTTTTTGTGAAAAGGGGTTTCCCTATCCACTACCTGTACCTTATCATGTTTATTTTCAAATTCAAGCCTATGTTCGCCACAATGATTTTCTAGGTCCTGAGTATTTCCCAACTTAGGGAATTTACCTTGCTACACTAATCACAGGCCTCCACAAATTTTGCAATGTCTGCAGCTACGCCTGGCCAGTAATATCTCACTCATGTCCTTTGACAGGTGGTACCAATCTTCTGATGTCCACCGTCGGGTACAACATGTGCTTGTTTCATAGCCTTGTCCCTATAACACAATGGCAGTACTAACTGTCCATATCCCTTCGTTCCTGCTCCTGCTTTCCTGTAAAGCAGTCCATCTTTAAAATAAAATTGTCCTTTTCTAGGGGGTTTATGGCTATTTGGCAATTTGCCAAAGCAAGGTTTTAATTATTTATCTTTTGTCTGGGCCTTCCTCATCTGTTTAGGATGAAAAGAAAGTTGTAGTCCCTCCTTCTTACTAGGGGTCGACCTGACCTGGAGTGTTGCCATGATCACAGGTTTTATAGGGCTCCCTAGAAAAACAAATCTTTTTCCTAACACCAGCGGGTAATTAGGATCATCACACACTGCTGCACTGATCACTCCTTCCACGTACCTAGTTTTGACATTGTTCTGGGCTACGGGAAGTGTCATGGTGGCTGTTCCTTTTAATGCCCCTTGTATCTCCACTTTTCCTGTGGTATACTGGTCAGGGTGCACCAGGGTTGCACTCACAACTGAGTCATATTCCAATCCAGAATTGTAAAGGCACTTGACTTTCGTACCATTACATGTCACTTCTTCATAGATGGGGGGATGATGAAGTTCATGCTGCCCAGTAGACAGTTCATTCTTTCCCTTGTTGCCCACTGTTATCATGCATGCAGCGTGATAAGGAGGAACTTTCCTACCACATTCAATTGTATTGTGGTTGCTATAACGGCAAATTTTGCACCACTTATCACTTTGGCGGGAGGATATTTTATCCTGTACCTGAGGGTTTCTGTCTCTATGATCATATTTAGGCCTGTCATAAGTTTGTTTAAATCTATGTGGTTGTCCCCTATTGTCATACTCATCTTGGTGTTGTGGGGTTTTATTACTATCTACTTGTTTCTTTTTAACTCCAGCTACTTCTGACTGGGCTGCCTGATATCTCGCAGCAACATTGAGAATCTCCTCCAACCTCTCTGCACCTTGTTCCAGGTGAAATTTTCTCAAGTCTGGAGCCATTGACTCTCTTAAATGCTCCATCATGACCATTTCTTTCAGGTCTTGGGTTTTCCCCAGAGCAGTCCATTTCTCCAAACATGTTTCTAGTCTTGCAGAGAATTGGTGGTATGTTTCTCCAGACAGCAGCTTAGTAGTTCTAAGTTTCTTTCTATATAATTCCGCATTCTTCTCATATCTGACTAACAATGCTTGTTTTAGGAGGTCATAATCTTCTTGATCTTCCCTACTTAATTTGGAGAAGACTTCATAAGAAGTTTCCCTCAACCCTTGTGATAATTTTAAACACCCCTTTTCGTTCTAGACCATAGTTAGTAGCTAATCTCTCATATCTATTTAAAAATGATTCAATATAAACTTTCTCCACAAAGGGATCTAAGTGGAAATTCATGGCTGAGTTTGAGGCACCCTGACTTACACTAGGTGTCAGAGGTAGTTGGGGTGCTTCCATTATCTGTAACATGTCCTTGAAGTTCCATTTCTTTTAGTCTTAACTCATGTTCTCTTTGCAACCTCTTTTCCTCTTTATCAGCCTCCATTTGTAATCTCTTTTTCTCTTTTTCAGCCTCCATCTGCAATCTCTTAGCCTCAGCCTCCATCTGCCTAGCCTCCCTATCAACGTCTAACTGTAACCTCTTAACTTCAACCTCCCTATCAGCTTCTAATTTCTTAGCCTCCCTATCAGCTTCTACGAGGGGCGTTCAGAAAGTAATTCACCACATCGTTTTTCTCAGCTAATAATGAGGATAGAAGCATGAAATTTTGCACACTTCAAATATGGTATGTGCCAATTGTGTGCACTAAATTGCACCGCAACCGGCCAAATAATACGGCTGCCCTAAACCGTTGAAATGGAGCGTGTTAGCAACTTGTGTTATAAACAGCGAATTGTGATAGAATTTCTCGTTGCAGAGAAGGAAACTGTTGTGAATATTCACAAGCGTCTATGTGATGTGTATGAAAGTTTTACAGTCGACTGGAGTACAGTCAGTCGCTGGGTTCAGAGAATCAAAGAAACAGGAAGTGGAGATACGGAGCTGCTTGATCGGCCGCGCTGTAGACGTCCTGCCACAGCCAACAACGCAGAAAAGCGCTGAGGGCATTATTCTTACTGATAGGCGAATCACTACTCAACAATTGGCCTTACAGCTGTCAGTCAGCATTGGTAGTGCAAATGCAGTTATAAAAACTCTCGGATTTTCTAAGGTTTGCGCAAGATGGGTTCCTCGAAGTCTCACAAAGGACCACCGATTGCAAAGGAAAGCAATTTCTTCTGAATTTTTGGAGAATACTGATGGAGAGAACTTTTTGGCTAAGATCGTTACAGGCGACGAAACCTGGGCACATCATTTTGAACCTGAGACAAAAAGACAGTCAATGGAGTGGCATCATCCGCAATCACTAAGAAGAAAGAAATTCAAGACAAATCAATCAGCTGGAAAGGTCATGATCACTGTCTTTTGGGACATTGAAGGTGTGATTCTTGTGGACGTTATGCCAAGAGGAGAGACAATCAATTCGCAACCTTACATTAAGACATTGAAAAAACTCAATCAACGTTTTCGCAGAGTTCGGTTGCACAAGAATCCAGCAGACCTGCTTCTCCTTCACGACAATGCGCACCCTCACACAAGTCTGGCAACACGGGAAGCAATCACAAAATTGGGTTGGACTTTACTACCCCATCCACCCTATAGTCTCGATTTGGCACCCTGTGATTTTCATCTATTTGGTCCACTTAAAGATGCACTCAGTGGGACAAGGTTTGAAGATGATGAAGGAGTGATTCATGCAGCGAAGTAATGGCTACATGATCAAGACAAAATCTGGTACGGGCTAGGAGTACATGCACTTGTTTTGCGCTGGCATAAAGCCGTACAAGTTGATGGGGATTATGTTGAATAATAACGATGTTTACATGACATATCCATGTATATTGTGTATACATTTCATGCTTTTTGAATAAACTGCTCCTGAGAAAAACGATGTGGTGCATTACTTTCTGAACGCCCCTCGTAATTGTAATCTTTTAGCTTCATTATCTGCTTGTAATCTTCTTTCTGCTTCTAACCTCCTATCTTCCCTATCCCGTTCTATAAATTTATAACATTCAGTAGTAACATACTGAATCAACGCGGCCAAACTCATGCCAAGTTCTTTTGCTGCCTGTACTGTAGCAGATCTAAATTTGGCCAAGTCTGTCATTCTCTTTCACTCGTACACAAATTATTAACACTTATATTATCAATTAGCAAATACTAACTAACTTACTTAACTACAGCAAATGACAGCTCATCCAAGTTACCACAAGTTGTTTAATTTTATAGATTTATTATTCCCTACAGTGAGAGCCCCAGGGTATGGTGGAAAAATCCCGGACGAGGCCCCCATATGTCATAAGAGTTTTTGATGTTAATAAAAGTATAGGCTATCCTGGACAAATAGGTGTATCAGAGGATACCAGGATAGTGCCAGATAAGAGACTAGTCTTATAAGTAATACCCCTTCTCTGAAAAGAGCAATGGTGTATAGATATCAAGGTGGGGTAAAGCTATGTACAATCTCAGAGAAGATGATGATGATGTAGTACTCTAAGTCCCTTACTGCTACCTCTTTAGATCCCACAAAGATTAAAGGGTTAGTGTTATGTTATTTAGCAAATTGTCTAGAGTAATTTATTTAATATAACAGGTATTTATTTCAAACAGAACTTTAACTTTAATAAAATTACTAAGCAAGGCTGGATGCAATTTTATGTACAATTTAATTGTCCTGAACCTCAATCTTTCCAGGTCAGGAATACTCAAAAGCAATAAAATGATATTTACATATCAAAATAAATATATTGGAAAATCTGTTCCCTTTTTGTAGAGTGTTCACTGAAATAACTACACATACAGTTTCTGTTCATATGAGTGATACCGTCCGCTATTACTATGTTGTAAGTTCTCTTGATTATTTTGATGGTCTTATCTATTTATCCTAAAAAGGGTTGTAATCCTAGTTTGGTTACTCTTGGGTGAATGATTGGATAAACTGAAACTGGCCTTTATACAGGTCTTATCTTAGAATGTTGCTGATGATTCTCATATACACAAGTCAGGACCACAAACTTTATAGCTCCTGACTGAGAAGATGGGGTCTGGCTCCAGTTATATAAGGAACTCTCATCTCCTACAAACTTCCTCTTAAGTGAATGCAGCCACGAGGTAATTTTGTGATATAACCTGGAATAAAAGGACAACCACATTCCATGTAGAAGTCTGCCTCAATTCACTCACCCACAAACAACATCAAGTCTTACCCTTTTTCAGTTATTGGGCTAACAAGTTGCACAAGACCTAGAATTTCTTTGCCTACAGTCCGTTCAAGGTGATCATTCTTTCTCTGTATTGATTCCATGTTAGTGTCCTTAGTCCATGCTTGGCTTCCTTACGATAATCAGGTTAAGTACAAAACAGCATGTGACCTATTGATTACTTCATTCTAACTTTTCCTGTACGTTTATCACATGATCTTTGAACAGTGTGTCACTCCAGCAGAAATACTAATTTAAATCACTACTAACCCTTACTGTCGTAATTTGTTGCCATATTTGCAAACAGTATACACATTTTTTTTTCATTTCGAACATGTCTGCAAAACTACACACATTCATAAATGGGTCAGTGTTGCGCACATATTCTTTTGTGTGGCGCACTGATTACTGTAAGTACGCATACAAATGAAAAATGTATTTATTTGTCTGATAAAAATATATTTATCTTTGAATTCACGATTTTCAGTCTAAGGGACAGAACTCAGATTAGTCGATGTGGATTCATTCTGTGAGTTATCTGTTCTTGTATCTTTCCTGAATATCGAACTCAGCGTAGAAATCTAGGTTTACAGCGATCTATTTTTTGTTTGGTTAGAAATAGATTGTTCTTGCTTCAGAATATCTATGACCCGAATCTATGTGTATTTCTTGTCTATGTAGGACGAGTCTGTCTTATATCTTAATATCTTTGTATGTCTAAGTCGAACTATATCTTCGGTGTCAAACTTGGGGTCAAAAGTTGTTCGGCGGATGTGTCGCTAAGAGAATGTGAGAAGGTTCCGCCCTGTTGGGGTGCTGAGTTGTTTGTAGCGGCCTATCGCCGAAAAGTGATCTCTATATTAATGGGGAAAGAGGTAGTCTCTTTAGACATATCATGTATTATGCACCCCAGTGTTTATTCTTACTGCCAACGAATGGCAGAATCATATTCTAGTGTATTTCTGATACCAAGGTAAAGACGCATTTCTTATGAACTTTTCCTGAGGCATTGTATTCGATGAACAGTCGTACGGTTGTACGTTTAGATGAATGTTAACCAGATGAAGATGACATTCATACCTAGCAGCACCATATTATGTGATGAAGTCAATAGTATCAATGGTAGAAGCTACAAAGCAATGAGGACATTTAATGTATGATCAGCTTTGATTGCGCTTCATAGTTTGTATCCTGGGTGAGCGACAACTCACTGGGAGGAGAAGCCATGTTGAATTTTATATTTTTCAATCATCGAGGAGAGAACAGGGATGGCCCCTTACTATCACCTGATGAGTCCAGAGATCACTGCTACAGAAGAGAACCCACTACTAGTGGTTCAATATTATTATCAAAAAAATATGTGCTGAACTTTATCTACATGAATCTTTGCAAGACGAGGTTAGGTCTAGGAACCATCTTGAACCTTGGTTATGAACTGACGTGCTGTCAGTAAAGTCAGACGATATATATTGGTATGACGGAGTGCTTGTCTACTGACATTGTATTTGTACTGTTATGCAACATGAATGCCCATGTGATAGGGTATTTCAGTGATCAACATTATTATGATTTATGCCAACCTGTTTCCTGTTCCTGTGTCGTCGAAGTGTGTGTCCATTAAATACAAGAAAACGTAAACAGTAGTTCGTCTTACACTTCCTGCCACGAGTGAGTGAGATTGCCCTATTGTCAACTCTCAGAACAATTTCCAGCATTCGCGTACTGTTGTATCCTCACTCCAAATCAATACACCACTGCGTAGGTCGAGTTGACCTTTTGTTTGTCTTCATGTTTGACAACACCTATCGACACTCTTCGAACACGATCACAACCACCCAAGCAACACTGGTAGACCCTATCAACACTGACCTTTATCAGTCAGTATGGCAGAACACATTTTAGTTTCACTTTCTACTAGCACTCGAACAAATAGTCTGGTTAATCACAGGTTAATAATTAACAAAATAAGCAATTAAATATATCTTTCTTACCCTTAGGCAAATATATTCCCACACACACAAGCTAAACTGGCCTTCTAAGGGATCTAGAATTGCTCTCAGATCAGAAGGCAAAGACTTGGTCGTTCTGTCTTTTAGTTTCTGTCAGCTCGGTGCAGAATTTTGAATCGAATGGCCCAGATCGTACCACCTTGTTACTATTTATAGAACTACACCCGCCCAATCGGAAACACAGTCGAAAAATTATATTTGAGACTTGTGACTTATGCGATTCTGAGCTAGTTTGTATAATCTGACTAATTTTAAATATTTTATATTATAGTTATTAGTGGACCGATTTTAATTATCAAAAGTGATAATTAAACGACTAATTGTTCTCTATCGCTCTATATGGATATTCCTTAGTTATTTTAAGGGTATTTTTTAAGTAATTAAATTTGGCTTTACCCTGATGTAAAAATATCACTAAAATAAATTTTTCTACTACAATAAAATTTTATCATGCGTGAATATTTATGCTTATGTGTTAAGCAATATCAGCGCTATAATTTGAGATATTTCCTTCTCTTTAACTATCTTTAGTTGTTAAGAAATAAAATATCTTCGTTCGGTCAAAAACACAAAATAGGCATTGTTACCAAGTTAAAAGGTTTCTTTATATGTACCCCGAAAAAAGAAGCCTTATGATTGGTTGTTAAATTTGTACTATGCTCTTAGATAATTTTTGTTGGGCGGTAAATTTTGACTTGGTTCCTAGACAAATTCAAATACACTAGATAACTTTTGGGCGGTACATTTAACTGGGTTCTTAGACTGCTTCAAATACTATAGCTAGTCTTAGATTCAAATATTATAGCTAGTTTTTGAGCGGGAAAATTTTGAGCGTGTTGTTTCGAATGCGTGATGTGAAACAGACGTCATTTTACGACATCGCCTCCCAATTCAAAATCTTTAACCCGCTGGTGGAGCTTCTTGTCTGGATTCATAATCACGACATTCGTCTAATCTTTTAGTTACTCTGCTTTAATGTTATTCTGGTTTCCTGCAGGTGGGTCAATTCAAGTAGGCACTACTCAAGAAATCTGCCTCTGACCTTTGCAATCCAGAGATAATTCCTCATGTTATGTTAATAGAACAGCACAGGTGCTACTGCCTGTCAAATGCTGATTTTCAATCAAAGTTCACCACTACTCTTCTCTGAGTCTGCTCAATGACATGTCCAGAGGTTTTTAGATGTTCCTCAAGGTTGCAATATGTATGAGGAGGAGATCTATATAAGTGGTGATAGCTGAGTTATGTAAGGGATCCAGTAATTTACTATTCATCCTTGCTAAAACACTCGGAGTAATATCCAATCAAAAAGCAACATGTAAATTCAATGTGCCCCTCCGATGTGATCACAGCCATCAATTGGTCTGACCTCAGGTTTGACGGAATCTGGTAAAACCCTTTATTAATATTCGTTAATGGCTCTGTTATCCTGTAATTATTTCCCAAATCCAGGTAGAGTCCATATTCACCAGCTGTTTTCTCAGCCTAACGTCACTGGCGAAATAATATCATATATATTGGGAAATGAATTCCTGCATCAAGAATCAATTCTCCCTGTAGCATTGCTATGTAATATGTGTTCTCAATCCAATGTCCGTACAATACTTCTAATGGACTGTGTAGGGTCGGCCAACTACCACTGTCACCGGTACCCTTATACTGCTAAGTTAATAGCTGTAAGTTAAAGCAAGCTGAATATTATGCCAATTGGTCAAACGCCCACTCCCAACTTTTCTGGGGGAATCCCTCAGTTTCGGTTTCAAATTAGACTGACAACCGATTCTATTTTTAGCCAGTTTCACGAATTCCGATCTACATTGTGACGGGTGGGACTGGTCTGTGTTTACTCTACGTGCCGTACGTAGAGTTGCCAGGGTCACTGGTCTATTGGAAGACTTTTTGTGAAAAGGGGTTTCCCTATCCACTACCTGTACCTTATCATGTTTATTTTCAAATTCAAGCCTATGTTCGCCACAATGATTTTCTAGGTCCTGAGTATTTCCCAACTTAGGGAATTTACCTTGCTACACTAATCACAGGCCTCCACAAATTTTGCAATGTCTGCAGCTACGCCTGGCCAGTAATATCTCACTCATGTCCTTTGACAGGTGGTACCAATCTTCTGATGTCCACCGTCGGGTACAACATGTGCTTGTTTCATAGCCTTGTCCCTATAACACAATGGCAGTACTAACTGTCCATATCCCTTCGTTCCTGCTCCTGCTTTCCTGTAAAGCAGTCCATCTTTAAAATAAAATTGTCCTTTTCTAGGGGGTTTATGGCTATTTGGCAATTTGCCAAAGCAAGGTTTTAATTATTTATCTTTTGTCTGGGCCTTCCTCATCTGTTTAGGATGAAAAGAAAGTAGTAGTCCCTCCTTCTTACTATGGGTCGACCTGACCTGGAGTGTTGCCATGATCACAGGTTTTATAGGGCTCCCTAGAAAAACAAATCTTTTTCCTAATACCAGCGGGTAATTAGGATCATCACACACTGCTGCACTGATCACTCCTTCCACGTACCTAGTTTTGACATTGTTCTGGGCTACGGGAAGTGTCATGGTGGCTGTTCCTTTTAATGCCCCTTGTATCTCCACTTTTCCTGTGGTATACTGGTCAGGGTGCACCAGGGTTGCACTCACAACTGAGTCATATTCCAATCCAGAATTGTAAAGGCACTTGACTTTCGTACCATTACATGTCACTTCTTCATAGATGGGGGATGATGAAGTTCATGCTGCCCAGTAGACAGTTCATTCTTTCCCTTGTTGCCCACTGTTATCATGCATGCAGCGTGATAAGGAGGAACTTTCCTACCACATTCAATTGTATTGTGGTTGCTATAACGGCAAATTTTGCACCACTTATCACTTTGGCGGGAGGATATTTTATCCTGTACCTGAGGGTTTCTGTCTCTATGATCATATTTAGGCTTGTCATAAGTTTGTTTAAATCTATATGGTTGTCCCCTATTGTCATACTCATCTTGGTGTTGTGGGGTTTTATTACTATCTACTTGTTTCTTTTTAACTCCAGCTACTTCTGACTGGGCTGTCTGATATCTCGCAGCAACATTGAGAATCTCCTCCAACCTCTCTGCACCTTGTTCCAGGTGAAATTTTCTCAAGTCTGGAGCCATTGACTCTCTTAAATGCTCCATCATGACCATTTCTTTCAGGTCTTGGGTTTTCCCCAGAGCAGTCCATTTCTCCAAACATGTTTCTAGTCTTGCAGAGAATTGGTGGTATGTTTCTCCAGACAGCAGCTTAGTAGTTCTAAGTTTCTTTCTATATAATTCCGCATTCTTCTCATATCTGACTAACAATGCTTGTTTTAGGAGGTCATAATCTTCTTGATCTTCCCTACTTAATTTAGAGAAGACTTCATAAGAAGTTTCCCTCAACCCTTGTGATAATTTTAAACACCACTTTTCGTTCTAGACCATAGTTAGTAGCTAATCTCTCATATCTATTTAAAAATGATTCAATATAAACTTTCTCCACAAAGGGATCTAAGTGGAAATTCATGGCTGAGTTTGAGGCACCCTGACTTACACTAGGTGTCAGAGGTAGTTGGGGTGCTTCCATTATCTGTAACATGTCCTTGAAGTTCCATTTCTTTTAGTCTTAACTCATGTTCTCTTTGCAACCTCTTTTCCTCTTTATCAGCCTCCATTTGAAATCTCTTTTTCTCTTTTTCAGCCTCCATCTGCAATTTCTTACCCTCAGCCTCCATCTTCAATCTCTTAGCTTCAGCCTCCATCTGCAATCTCTTAGCCTCAGCCTCCATCTGCCTAGCCACCCTATCAACGTCTAACTGTAACCTCTTAACTTCAACCTCCCTATCAGCTTCTAATTTCTTAGCCTCCCTATCAGCTTCTACGAGGGGCGTTCAGAAAGTAATTCACCACATCGTTTTTCTCAGCTAATAATGAGGATAGAAGCATGAAATTTTGCACACTTCAAATATGGTATGTGCCAATTGTGTGCACTAAATTGCACCGCAACCGGCCAAATAATACGGCTGCCCTAAACCGTTGAAATGGAGCGTGTTAGCAACTTGTGTTATAAACAGCGAATTGTGATAGAATTTCTCGTTGCAGAGAAGGAAACTGTTGTGAATATTCACAAGCGTCTATGTGATGTGTATGAAAGTTTTACAGTCGACAGGAGTACAGTCAGTCGCTGGGTTCAGAGAATCAAAGAAACAGGAAGTGGAGATACGGAGCTGCTTGATCGGCCGCGCTGTAGACGTCCTGCCACAGCCAACAACGCAGAAAAGCGCTGAGGGCATTATTCTTACTGATAGGCGAATCACTACTCAACAATTGGCCTTACAGCTGTCAGTCAGCATTGGTAGTGCAAATGCAGTTAGAAAAACTCTCGGATTTTCTAAGGTTTGCGCAAGATGGGTTCCTCGAAGTCTCACAAAGGACCACCGATTGCAAAGAAAAGCAATTTCTTCTGAATTTTTGGAGAATACTGATGGAGAGAACTTTTTGGCTAAGATCGTTACAGGCGACGAAACCTGGGCACATCATTTTGAACCTGAGACAAAAAGACAGTCAATGGAGTGGCATCATCCGCAATCACTAAGAAGAAAGAAATTCAAGACAAATCAATCAGCTGGAAAGGTCATGATCACTGTCTTTTGGGACATTGAAGGTGTGATTCTTGTGGACGTTATGCCAAGAGGAGAGACAATCAATTCGCAACCTTACATTAAGACATTGAAAAAACTCAATCAACGTTTTCGCAGAGTTCGGTTGCACAAGAATCCAGCAGACCTGCTTCTCCTTCACGACAATGCGCACCCTCACACAAGTCTGGCAACACGGGAAGCAATCACCAAATTGGGTTGGACTTTACTACCCCATCCACCCTATAGTCTCGATTTGGCACCCTGTGATTTTCATCTATTTGTTCCACTTAAAGATGCACTCAGTGGGACAAGGTTTGAAGATGATGAAGGAGTGATTCATGCAGCGAAGTAATGGCTACATGATCAAGACAAAATCTGGTACGGGCTAGGAATACATGCACTTGTTTTGCGCTGGCATAAAGCAGTACAAGTTGATGGGGATTATGTTGAATAATAACGATGTTTACATGACATATCCATGTATATTGTGTATACATTTTATGCTTTTTGAATAAACAGCTCCTGAGAAAAACGATATGGTGCATTACTTTCTGAACGCCCCTCGTAATTGTAATCTTTTAGCTTCATTATCTGCTTGTAATCTTCTTTCTGCTTCTAACCTCCTATCTTCCCTATCCCGTTCTATAAATTTATAACATTCAGTAGTAACATACTGAATCAACGCGGCCAAACTCATGCCAAGTTCTTTTGCTGCCTGTACTGTAGCAGATCTAAATTTGGCCAAGTCTGTCATTCTCTTTTACTCGTACACAAATTATTAACACTTATATTATCAATTAGCAAATACTAACTAACTTACTTAACTACAGCAAATGACAGCTCATCCAAGTTACCACAAGTTGTTTAATTTTATAGATTTATTATTCCCTACAGTGAGAGCCCCAGGGTATGGTGGAAAAATCCCGGACGAGGCCCCCATATGTCATAAGAGTTTTTGATGTTAATAAAAGTATAGGCTATCCTGGACAAATAGGTGTATCAGAGGATACCAGGATAGTGCCAGATAAGAGACTAGTCTTATACGTAATACCCCTTCTCTGAAAAGAGCAATGGTGTATAGACATCAAGGTGGGGTAAAGCTATGTACAATCTCAGAGAAGATGATGATGATGTAGTACTCTAAGTCCCTTACTGCTACCTCTTTAGATCCCACAAAGATTAATGAGTTAGTGTTATGTTATTTGGCAAATTGTCTAGGGTAATTTATTTAATATAACAGGTATTTATTTCAAACAGAACTCTAACTTTAATAAAATTATTAAGCAAGGCTGGATGCAATTTTATGTACAATTTAATTGTTCTGAACCTCAATCTTTCCAGGTCAGGAATACTCAAAAGCAATAAAATGATATTTACATATCAAAATAAATATATTGGAAAAACTGTTCCCTTTTTGTAGAGTGTTCACTGGAATAACTACACATGCAGTTTCTGTTCATATGAGTGATACCGTCTGCTATTACTATGCTGTAAGTTCTCTTGATTATTTTGATGATCTTATCTATTCATCAAAAAAAGGGTTGTAATCCTAGTTTGATTACTCTTGGGTGAATGATTGGATAAACTGAAACTGGCCTTTATACAGGTCTTATCTTAGAATGTTGCTGATGATTCTCATATACACAAGTCAGAACCACAAACTTTATAGCTCCTGACTGAGAAGATGGGGTCTGGCTCCAGTTATATAAGGAACTCTCATCTTCCACAAACTTCCTCTCAAGTGAATGCAGCCACGAGGTAATTTCGTGATATAACCTGGAATAAAAGGACAACCAAATCCCATGTAGAAGTCTGCCTCAATTCACTCACCCACAAACAACATCAAGTCTTAAACTTTTTCAGTTATTTGGCTAACAAGTTGCACAAGACCTAGAGTTTCTTTGCCTACAGTCCGTTCAAAGTGATCATTCTTTCTCTGTATTGATTCCATGTTAGTGTCCTTAGTCCATGCTTGGCTTCCTTACGATAATCAGGTTAATTACAAAACAGCATGTGACCTATTGATTACTTCATTCTAACTTTTCCTGTACGTTTATCACATGATCTTTGAACAGTGTGTCACTCCAGAGGAAATACTAATTTAAATCACTACTAACACTTACTGTCGTAATTTGTTGCCATATTTGCAAACAGTATACACATTTTTTTCATTTCGAACATGTCTGCAAAACTACACACATTCATAAATGGGTCAGTATGGCAGAACACATTTTAGTTTCACTTTCTACTAGCACTCGAACCAATAGTCTGGTTAATCACAGGTTAATAATTAACAAAATAAGCATTTAAATATATCTTTCTTACCCTCAGGCAAATATATTCCCACACACTCAAGCTAAACTGGCCTTCTAAGGGATCTAGAATTGCTCTCAGATCAGAAGGCAAAGACTTTGTCGTTGTGTCTTTTAGTTTCTGTCAGCTCGGTGCAGAATTTTGAATCGAATGGCCCAGATCGTACCACCTTGTTACTATTTATAGAACTACACCCGCCCAATCGGAAACACAGTCAAAAAATTATATTTGAGACTTGTGACTTATGCGATTCTGAGCTAGTTTGTATAATCTGACTAATTTTGAATATTTTATATTATAGTTATTAGTGGACCGATTTTAATTATCACAAGTGATAATTAAACGGCCAATCTTTCTCTATCGCTCTATATGGATATTCCTTAATTATTTCTTTGCATTTTAATCTGGGTAATTTTTAAGTAATTAAATTTGGCATTACCCTGATGTAAAAATATCTCTAAAATAAATGTTTCTACTACAATAAAATTTTATCATGCGTGAATATTTATGCTTATGTGTTAAGCAATATCAGCGCTATAATTTGAGATATTTCCTTCTGTTTAACTATCTTTAGTTGTTAAGAAATAAAATATCTTCGTTCGGTCAAAAACACAAAATAGGCATTGTTACCAAATTAAAACATTTCTTTATCCTTATCCAAAAAAGAAGCATTATGATTGGTTGTTAAATTTGTACTATGCTTTTAGATAATTTTTGTTGGGCGGTAAATTTTGACTTGGTTCCTAAACAAATTCAAATACACTAGATAACGTTTGGGCGGTAAATTTAACTGTGTTCTTAGACTGCTTCAAATACTATAGTTAGTCTTAGATTCAAATATTATAGCTAGTTTTTGAGCGGGGAAATTTTGAGCGTGTTGTTTCGAATGCGTGATGTGAAACAGACGTCATTTTACGACATCTGGTTCAATCTTTGCATCTCAGCCTCCACAATCCTCCGCCAAGTTGTTTTTGATCGGCCTCTCTTTCGTTTTCCTTCAGGGGTCTATAGCATAGCTGTTCTTGTGATGGCATCGGGGACTCTTCTGAGGACATGGCCAACCCAACTCCAGCATCTGCCAGCTATGATGGTGTGCATGTCCTCTTGCTTGCTGCGAGTAAGCAGATCTTGGTTGTGATGGTATTTGGCCAGAAGATTCGTTGAATTTTTCTTAGGCATGCTGTGTGAAAAGAGGACACTTTCGACATTTCCTTCTCTGTAACTCTCCAGCATTCCGCACTATAGAGAAGCACAGAAAGCACACAGCTCTGATATAATCTTAATTTTGTGCTTGTGCTGTATTGAGAAGACTTCCAGATGTTGTTTAGGCTGAAAAAGGCTGTTCTTGCTTTCTTCACTTTGTTGTTGATGTCTTTGCTTGCTCCACCGTCTGGTGTTACTATGCATCCTAGGTATGTGAAGGTGTCTGTCTGTACCAGTTGCTGATTCCTTACTGATATGGGCTCAGGGTTGCTCACATTGAGCGTCATGACCTCTGACTTCTTTGGATTGATGTTCAAGCCCACCTGCTGGCTATACTTATTAAGTCTATCCGTTTTTTTCCTGGATGTGTTGATGTGAATGTGCTAGTAGTGCAATGTCATATTAATATTTCAGATCTTCCAATGTAGAAAATGTAGTCCATCTTATTCCTCTTGAACTGCTCTCTGTTGTCTGGCGCATCACACAGTCTATGACCGTTAAAAATAGAGTGGTTGATAAGGGGCATCCCTGTCGTACTCCTGTCTTCACCTCAAAGGTTAGGTTACTCTGCCCAACGCTACACGTACAGATTAAAAGATGCTTTTTATGATTGACACTATGCGTCTTGGAATTCCATAAGCCCACAGTATTTTCCATAAACTGTCCCTATGTATACTGTCAAAAGACTTTTCAAAATAAACGAAATTAATGTACAGCTGTCTTTGCCATTCTGAGCACTGCTCCTTAATTTTCCTAAGGGTAAATATATTGTCACGGAATGTTTTGATTCTATTTTGCATGTGTGAATGTTTCCATACTCCAGTGGGAGTTAAGTAGTCATGTAAGTTGTTGTGAGTTGGGAATGCTTGCGTTGTGATATTTTAAGTTGCAATCAATGTTGTGAGCGGAGATCAAGACAAGCTGCTAGCTGTAGTTAATCGTGAATGAAGCTCAGTGGAGCATGGAAGGTTTTTACGTGTTTGGTGATTACGAATGAAAGTGGTCAGCCAGAGAGAGAGAGAGAGATGTGTGTTGGGTCAGCAGTGTGTTGAGCTAGCAGAGAGTTGAGTCAGTAGACAGGATACAGCGAAGCGCATAGAGAAGAGAAGGGTGGATGTTGCAGTAGTTATTTATGAAGTAGTCTATTCGGTGATTGTAATTATTTCTAGAAGCACAGTGTGTGCTGGATACTCGGGATTTGTGATGTATCTTATATTTGTAATAGCCCTGCGTCCATCGTGATTTATTGTGAGTATAATATATGGTTGGAGATTGACATAGCTGTTGGAGTTATTCCTTAGACAGTGAGCTAGACGAGCGGTGTAAATACATTGTCTGACTTTCTACATCCACCCACATACACCCTACTCGTCACATTGGGGGCCGTCCATTTGGATGTTACAAGTGAACCCAGAGTTGTACAGCACTGAAGTGATCTGAGGTATTTTTGGTCGGCAGCCTACAGTTTGTTTTTCAACGCAGCGAAGTGTGACAACTTTACGGTAACCAGACGTTTCGACACTGTTAAAATCTGGGTCAGCTGTAACTGTGTGCTGACGAGTAAACAGTGTGCTTGGAATGCTGTCTTACAGATCTGTTTACATTGATTGCTTGCTGCGACTGTGAAACAGTGTTCTGACCAGAGGCGCAGACTGTGTATGCAGAAGAATTTGTGGTGACCAGAAGAAGTACAGCTTTGGAGCTGTCGTGTTTCTGTGTTCTACTCGACACAATGTGAAGTGGAAAACACGAGCTTGGTTTTTCACTGTGTGTGTAGCCGGTGGCGCTACAGAATCTGAGCTGAGTGTACTGTGCCGTGCTGTGTGTTGTTCTCATATTTCATCACCTTGGGACTGGCTGAAGACATTATAAACATATCTACACGCTTGGAATTTAAGTATTATGTAGTTGTTCTGTGAACAATTAGTAGATATAACTTAGTTAGATACATTTTTTGTAGTTGTTCGTTTAATGTAGTTACGTAACATTCTGTCGTGCTCTAGTATGCTAATATTCTAATAGGGGGTTTACTAAGTTGTAATTAAAAGGTAATTTTTGTTTTATATAATACTGACAGGGTATTTCCTAAGAAATCAATATTTCTTCTCGTATACTAAGTACTTATGTTTTCACATTCTTTTCTGTACTTCTGCTATTTTCTTCTTCCCGAAGTATCACTTATTTTCTACTTCACTTTTAGTGTTGCTCTTCTACTGTCGTGAGTTTCCACTCTTTCTTTACATAACCCTATATTTGATGTAGGTTTAGGTTAGATTGCAGTTAGAACTAATCGTTTATCTACTTTATCTATAGAGGGGCCATTCCTATCTGCCTTACATATTTCTTATATTTACTTTGCTTATAACTGTGTTAATCCTATCTGTCATCCTTCTTTTAGTTCTTCTGTTCCATTTTTTATTTTGTGTTCTAATAGCTTGAATTATATACTAAGTGTGTATTAACATATTCCTCACGTATTGGGTTTTGATTTCATCTGTAGGATTTTGCGCTATTTAGTCTTAGGAGGGGTCCTATCCTGTGGGCAGGATCAGTTGTATTGCCCTTCACGAATAAAGTGTGCATTTTTGCATTAGTTGTTTACGGGCAGTTTGTTATTGGTTGTATGTTATATTCCCTCTTTGACGTTCTGTGTATATGGTGTATTCTTCAGTCATTTTCTTCTTACACTATCTTGTAAATACGTTAATTTTTTTCAATCTCCTGTTTTCGTGCGTTATAGAGGTCTGGTACTGTATATTTCAATATTACTTCTGTCACACATCTTTCCTTTTTCTTGTTACCGATCTACTAGGTTGATGTTTGTTAAATTAGGGTGTAGTACTTATCATCATCATTTGTGTCATTGTTTGTTTTGTATGGCTAATAATTCTATTTTGGGTAGACATTGAGTACAAAGAGTAAGGTGTCATCTTAGTGTTTATTTAAGATAATATTTTGGTTTGTGAGCTATTTTGACATTTTGGTTAAAATATTTGAGGTGCATATAAGGCAGATATATTCATAATCATGTCAACACTTATGGATTTTATCCTCGTTGGTGAGAGGATAGAAAGTCGGGAGAAGATCTCTTAGCGTTTGCACAAGCTCACTTTAAAGAGGCGCACTAAAGACAAGAACGACATGAGGAGCGAGAGAGAAGGAAAGTTGAATCAGAGGAAGAAACTAAGAGAGCAGAGGAAGAAACTAAGAAAGCAGAGGAAGTGACTAAGAGATTAGAGATACAGAAACAAATGAAAGAGATAGAAGCACAGCAAGAAATGAAAGACATAGAAGCACAGAAAAAAATGGTAGAGATAGAAGCACAGAAAGAAATTAAAAAGATAGAAGCGGACAAAGAGGTATCTTTGAGAAGACTCGAGTTAGAGAAATCGGGTTCAGACGCATCATCAAAAAAAGAGTATGGGATCATGTACAAGTTGAAACTCCGAATTTTCAACGAATCCATAGCTTTTATGGACTGTTTTTTGGAGAGGTTTCAAATGAAGGCAACTACCTTAAAGATTAATAAAGAACTGTGGGAATCACTGTTGACAGATTATTATTTAACAGGGTCAGCATTAAAAACAGTTTTTCAATTAACTGAGGAAGATAGATTGAATTATGACATAGTGAATGAAACTTTGTTACGCAAGTACAGATTAAACGAGCAGGGTTATCGGTTAAAGTTCCACAGTGCGATGCCAAGTAGTGAGCAAGATTTTGCAGAGTTTATCGCAGATATTAAGATGTTATTGAACAGGTGGATTGACCTATCGGGCATTGCTAAAGATTTTGATGGCCTATGTGATTTGATCTTGCGTGATAAAGTAATGTCTTCATGTAGCCACGATTTGCTGGCTTTTTTTCAGGAGAAAAAACCGGAAAATATTTCAGCAATGTCACAGTTATTGCAACAATACACAACAGCACATCCAGGCAGACTGATTCATAAATCGGCGTTGCCAGAAACCTTTAGGACATGTTCAGCCAAGCGGAGTTATGAAACACGGCTATATCGGAGACAACATTCTCATAGTGGGGAGAAACCTTATGATACGAAGGCAGTAAGTAAGAGGTGGACAGAAACAGACTTCCATACATCCCACAGGAAACAGCAGAATATAACAGAGTCAGGTAGTAGAAGACCTTCTGGCTGTTTTAAATGTGGGTCACTACGCCATGGAGCGACGTTTTGTGACAAGCCTGAACCTCAGTCTGTGGCCGAGCCTCAGACTAGTACTCAGGGTAGTCCACAGAAGAGCCAGCGTGAGGAGTACAGATGCTTTGTGTGTAATGGGATTGGCCACCTTCAATTCGATTGTCCTAATAGGAAGTTTGAACGCGCAAATTCGGTGGCAGTCTTAGATACATTCAACAGCGAGAGTTGTGAAGGGTGCAGACCACTTTTTCATAAAGATGAAACACCAATTTTAAATTGTGGCCACCCACTTCCATGTTTGTCAGCAGTTCATACAGATGGGAACATAGTCTTGCATCCAGGGTACATAGGACGGAAAGTTGTATCCATCTTAAGACATACATAGTGTACGACAGTTGGGGTGCGGAGATCGTGTATTGAGGAGTCTTGGTTGTTGTGTAAAACTGCTAAATGTATTACATTTGGGGGTATGGTTGATGTCTATCCTCTAGCATTGATAAATATTGATACGCCATTCTTGTGTGGCAAAGTGAAAGCTTGTGTTCTTGATGATAATGCTGTCACTTACCTGATAATTGGAAATATCCGTGGTATCAAAGATTGTACAGATGGGGATATCACACTATAGAAGCACAAGCATAGAGATGGTCCTTATGGAGGAACGACAAGGTGCAGGGAAAACCTAAGATAATTCCTGTGGATAGCATTTCATCTAATAATGTCCGAGTTGCTGATACTTCAGTATTAAATTTAACTTCACCACAACAAGAGGATGTATCGCTTCCAAAACAGTTTGGTCACCCAGAAAATAACATTGGGTTGCATATCATATCAGCAACGGAATGGGGTGAACGTAAGATGAATATTCCGAAAAATGCAGTAAAGGAAACGAAGGTGAATTTTACTTTGCCAGAAGAGGGTGAATCTGTCAAATATCCAGAGACGGACCGGATGAAAGAAGAGCGTGGAAAACTGATTGAGAACTATCGCAGAGTGGGTCCTGGTGCTAGTATGGCACATGAGAAACATTACAGAAGGGAAACCAATGACTTAAGAGATTTCAGACACTATAGAGGAAGCCGCATGAGTAGTAATGGTTACTGTGGTAGTTTTCAAAGTGATCGTCGTATTGGATTTAGAAACAGAGGACAAGGAAGAAGCAGGGGTTATAGTTCCTACAGACCAAGCTATAGTGAACGAATAGCTGGAAAAGTATACAGAGGTAGTTTCAGAGGGGATTGCCGCTGGGAAGACAGAAGAGAGGGCTACCCTCTGTACTGTAGAGCCCGTTGTAGAGAGGGGTATGTTAGTGATAGCTGTTGTTGTAGCTGTGGTAGTAGCCGTGGGTATCGTCAGCCTAAATAGAGCAGCTACCCTGAAGAGTATGACCAAGGCTGAGATGAACATGATGCCGGAAGGGGCCTCTGATAGTATAATATTGAAATTACAGAGCCCGAAAACTAACATCACTAACTCACAAGGGAAGGCCTAATAGAGTGATCTGTACAAGTAAGTGTCAAGGTGACTTAGACAAAATTTAAGACGATTTTTGCAAGTAGTCAACTTTTGTTGCTTTCTGATTTAGACAAGATTTTCTTTTTCAGGGCAGATGCTTCGGCATTGGTCATATGTGGTTGCAACTAGTTTTCTGCAGTCTGTCAAGTCACCAAGCAGCTGGCTAACCAGGTGTAAATTAACCCTACAACAGTTTGATGTTACTAGTAAAACAAGATACCAGACGAGCGGATTTTGATTAAGCATTCTTGCATGTAGTTTTGTTTGTGTATTTTGATGACTTGACATTAAGTTTGTAGATTATGCATGCATTTCTCTGATGTGAAAATGAGTTTTGTTTAACTTTAGAAATATTGAATGTGATTATCGCTAGAATAATTTGTATGCTATTAGGGTGGGTTGATGTATACTACTCGTAAAAAGTCAAGGGCCACTTAGAAAAACCTTGGTTGAAACCATAAAACAAATCTGATATAAACGTAATTGGTATCAGTTAAAACGGCATTTATTGAATACCAAATTGACATGTCACGCAAAGAAATGGAAACACACATTCAAACGCAATGAAGCTGTGAAGTGTGTCACCACCTTTTCAAAAGTCACACAATAGATATTGGTCAAATAGACATTTCAAAATCGGGTATGACCACTGTTTGCAGCAAGGCATTCAAGACAGCGTAGACGCATCGCGTCCACAAGGGTCCGAAGAGTATCCTGAGGAACTGCTTGCCATTCCTGAAGCAGAAATGCAGTCAACTGTGCAACATCCATTGTCATGGGGTGATTTGTTGACAATCTTCGACCAATGACATCCCAGAGGTGCTCAATCGGAGAAAGGTCAGGTGAATGAGCTGGCCACGCCATCCTGATGATCCCATGTTGCTGAATAAACTCATTCACCACACGAGCTCGATGGGGTTGAGCGTTATCATCTTGGAGGATGGCATTACCACCTATGGCCTCCAGAGCAGACTGAACAATTGGTCTCAAGATTTCGTTCTGGTATCTTGGGCCGGTCAAGTTGCCTTGGATGATGTAGAGTGCGGTCCTGCCTTGTCTGTAGAAGCCTCCTCAGACCATGTCAGAACCCCTACCATAACGATCCACCTCACGAATTGTGTCATCAGTAAATCGCTCTCCTGGTCGTCTCCAAACTCGAATCCTTTCATCATTGAATGACACAGTGAAGCGAGATTCATTAGTGAAGAGAACTTGACTCCATTGTTGCCTTGTCCATCGGATGTGCCCGCGACACCAAGCAACACGGGCTCTGCGATGAGCAGGGGTAAGAGGGATTCTGACTGCAGGACGTCGAGCAGCCAGTCCAAATTCATGTAAATGTCTGCGAATGGTGCTTTGACTTACATTAACGTTTACAGTTTGTCTAAGCTGACATCTTAGAGTGGAACAAGTCACTGTTCGATGGCGCAGGGCTTACAACAAGAGGTACCGGTCATCATGTCTATTGGTGCATCTAGGGCGACCTGGCCGGTGGCGATCCTGCACAATTCCTGTGGCCTGAAATCTCTCCAAAGTTCTTTGAATAGTAGAGTGTGACACTGTAAGCCGTCTAGCAACCTCACGGGCAGATAAACCACTTTCAACCCACGCTATAGCCTTCATTCTATGTAATGTGTCAAGACTTCTTCTCGGTGTCATGGTTTTTGCAAGTGATGAAACTACCCTAAGTCTGCTGATTGTAAAGCAAATTAAGAGTGAACTCTGTTTACGAAAAGTCACCATTGCACGCGGAATGTCAATCAGCACGATTACCTCACCTGTTTGGTTGTACGGAAGTTTGAAAAAACCGATTAAAAATATGAATTTATGGTCAGCAAACCACATTGCACGTGATCACCATGGTTGTCGGTGAGTTGTTTTTATGCTTAACGTGCGTAGAGGATTGTCAGAGGAAGATATTGTACCCATTTTTACTAAAAACTTCCTTCATTTAATCATTCAATGCGCTTATATAAAAGTGTATTGAAAATAATAGGGTGGCCCTTGACTTTTGACGAGTAGTATATTTTGTATGGAAGCATTGTTTACTTTGATGATGTATTTTGGGTTTGATGATGTATTGGACTCCCATCTCTGTGTCCTCGGTGAAAAACCACGGTTTTTCACGTGGGGAAGGGGGTGGATGTCACGGAGTGTATTGAGGGTATTTAGCATGTGTGAATGTTTCCATGCTCCAGCGGGAGTTTAGTAGTCATGTGAGTTGTTGTGAGTTTGGAATGCTTGCCTTGTGATATTTTAAGTTACAAGCAATGTTGTGAGCGGAGACCAAGACAAGCTGCTAGCTGTAGTTAATCGTGAACAAAGCTCAGTGGAGCGTGGAAGGTTTTCACTTGTTTGGTGATTACGAATAAAAGGGGTCAGTCAGACAGAGAGATGTGTGTTGGGTCTGCAGTGTGTTGAGCTAGCAGAGAGTTGAGTCAGTAGACAGGAGACAGCGAAGCGCATAGAGAAGAGAAGGGTGGATGTTGCAGTAGTTATTTATGAAGTAGTCTTTTCGGTGATTGTAGTTATTCCGAGAAGCAGAGTGTGTGCTGGATACTCAGGATTTGTGATGTATCTTATATTTGTAATGGCCCTGCGTCCATTGTGATTTATTGTGAGTATAATATATGGTTGGAGATTGGCATAGCTGTTGAAGTTATTCCTTAGACAGTGATCTATACGAGCGGAGTAAATCTATTGTCTGACTTTCTACATCCACCCACATACACCCTACTCGTCACATATATGATATACACATCTTCTGTTCTTTATAAATCCTGCTTGTTCTTTCCTCAGTTTGTGGTCTACTGCTTTTGAAATGCTCTGTAAAATTATCCTACCTAGTATTTTCCTGGGAACTGAGAGAAGAGTGATTCCTATCCAATTATTGCAGTCTGCAAGATCTCCCTTCTTGGGCAATTTGACAATTATTTCTTTGTTCCACTCTGTTGGTGTTGTCCCTGTTTTCCAGACTTGTGCAAATAATGGTTCTAATAGTTCTGCTGCTAGCTCAGGGTCTGTCTTAAATAGCTCTGGATTTAAGTTATTATGGACAGGAGCTTTTCCATTCTTTAGCCCTTTGATTGCTGTAATGATTTCTTCTTTCCTTGGAATGTCTGTATTAATTATAAAATAATGTTTATATAGAGGCTTCCTAGTGTAAATATATTTAGAACAAGTGATCTTTTGTGTTTTCCTATGGAGTATTTTCTACAGAAGAGGAGCAACTCGACAAGTTAAGAATATATCTATTTCTTTAAAATGTACCTGCTTCTTATTCAGCCTCCATTTTACTAACTAATAATTTTTATTGATAAATTTAAATTATGCACAAGATTCAGTTACTAAAAATCATTCATGTGTAAATATACTGTTCAAAAAAAGAAACGCATAGCTATCCGAGGGCGCGTTTTTATGAGTTTGTAAGTAAAATTTGGTGCTAGGGTATATAAAAGCCAGCCTCAAATGTTCTTTACGATTTCAAATGCACGTCTTGATCTGAATTGCGTTCGTTTTTGTAATCGTTACAACGCAGTGGTCAATAGTGTTTATGACGCAATCTTTGACCACACCACATGTTTTGCGCACGTGAACGCAACAAAATTTGGGGTGAACACTATTCACTGACTACGCAACTTAAACCATATAAAAGGATAACGCTACACAAAAAAAAATTCAGTTCATTTTCCAGCAGACATTTAAGGCGTCTCTACCGATAAATTTAAGGAACATTGCTATTGGCCGACTGCATGCAGTCGAAAGTTAAAGTCAGGTTGCCAGGTATCTAAACGTGCATCAGAGTACAATCAGTCGACTTTTGCACCGGTTCCAAGCCACTGGCTCAGTTGAAGACAGGCATTGCAGTGGACGACCCAGAGTGACAACAGCAGTGGAGGATCGCTTTATTCGGCTTCGTCACCTCAGAGACAGGTTTACAACAGCTTCCTCAACTGCCCAGTCATTGCCTGCAGGACGTCAAGTCTCCGATCAAACTGTCCGGAATAGACTGCACGACGCTGGACTTTGGGAACAACGACCTCACCGAGGACCTGTCCTTTCCCGCCGCCATCGCCAAAATCGACTTCTTTGGGCCAACCAGCATCGTCCCTGGGCAGCTGACAATCAATAGAGACGTGTCTGGTTTAGTGACGAATCTTTCTTTTTGTTGCAGCATCATGATAGACGGCATAGGGTCTACTGTAGGCGAAATGAAGGTTTTGCCCAAAATTGCGTTGATGAAGCTCCGCCGCACGGTGGTGGAGGTGCAATGGTGTGAGGAATGATCAGTTACAACGGAAGGAGTCAATTGGTGCACATTGAAGGAGGCTTGAATGCGCAACGATACGTCGATGATATTCTTCGCCCCCATGTCCTTCCACTTTTGGCTGCCCAAAGGTCTGTGTTTCAACAGGACAACGCCAGACCCCATTGTGCACGGTTGACCACGCAGTTCCTGACTGCCAACAACATTCTCACCCTTCCCTGGCCATCCCTAACTCCAGACATGAGTCCGATTGAGCACCTGTGGGATGAGCTGCATAGATGTGTTTGTCGCCAAGACGTTGCTCAAGCCAATCGTCGTGATCTGTTCCAGGTACTCCAGGAAGAGTGGGCAGCCATCCCACAGGCCAACATCAGACGTCTGATCGCATCCATTCCAGGAGATGCCAGTCGCTGATCAATGCAAGAGGAGGCAACACACCATACTAACGGGAAAGCCCGTACGCCAAAAAACTCTCGTGACCCAGAAGCAAAACAACTGTCAATTGATTGGCTGAACCCTAAGGTATTCTTGTGTGCAATTTGAACAATTAACTCTCTAAATTAAAAAAGTTATTGAATGTCAAAATTATGGCTATGTGTGTGCCTTCAGTAGCTATGCGTTTCTTTTTTTGAACAGTATAATATTATAACTCCCATTGTACTGATGTATAAACTGAAATTTACTCTTTTTCGCAACATGAGTCCTGTTGTTGTAATTTGTGAAATTAACAATCTTCTGAGTGTTTATTGATCAAACACTGATTATACTTTGTTAGAATACTTCTGTTTGTTACATTTTGAAACTTTACCCTTGGAAATTCTAATGAGGAACAATTATAGAAGAATTTTAATGAATACTTTTCCTCTAATTTTTCACCGGCTTCTTCTTTTGTCCTCCATGTTTCCTTGAATAACTAATCATTTTTCAATGAAAGTTTTTATACTTGTAGCACAAGAGTAAAGTACATCCAATTACCTTCAGTTTCATATACAACAACAAAGATATTTATGCATAAGAACATTATAAAAAAATATTTCCAACCAACAACAATAAAAACCCACTGGGGTGGCCATTTTTGCTTGGGCCAAACCCACTGTTTTGCTTGGGACTGAAAGAGTTAACATCTAGATCGTTTTCAGCCTCACGAACTTTCAGTTGTGTCTCAGGTAATTCCTTGTTCAGAGTTTCTCTGAAATGCTCTGATGAGATTTCCTTGCTTATCTCTTACTAATGTAATATTGTTTGCACCTCGTTTTCTGCTGATGAATTTAGTTATTTTGTATACTGTGCTTTGTTCATTTCTCAGTGCTGCCTCTTCTGCCTGTCTTGCAAGATCGTCTAGGAAATACCTTTTGTTGGCTCGGGTTTGGCGTTTAACTTCCTTGTCCAGCTGACTGTACTGTTCGCTAATTAATTACTTTAACCTGGGGGACTTCGCTTCTGTTTTCTTTCTTTTCATTTACTTTCTCATCGTTAAGGTGTTTAATGTTTCGGGTGTTATCCAGTCTTGCTTCTTCCTTTCCTGGAATCCCAAGCATAATTTGCTGCTTTCCTTATATTGTTGAAATGGTGTTGAATCTCTGTTAATGTCTTTTCCTGACTTTTGGCAAACTGATATCATTTCTTTATGTCAGCCGCAAAAGCTTTTCTGGTAAAGGGGTCCGTCAATTTGTTGATGTCAAACCTTTTCTGTGTAGTTACAGTTGGTCCAGCACTTCTTAGTTTCACTTTTAGTTTTGTTACTACTAAATGGTGATCTCTTCCCACATCTGCACTTCTTCTTACCTTCACATCTTGTAATGCATGTCTCCATCTACCGTTAATCACGATGTGGTCTATCTGGTTTTTGTCCCGACCATTTGGTGATTCCCATGTTAATTTGTGAATTTCTTTATGTGGGAAAAGTGTTCCTCCAATGACCAGGTTGTTAATACTACAGAAACGTATTAATTTATCCCCATTTTCGTTTGCTGTTCCGCTGACGCATTTCCCCATTAATCTTTCATTATATGTATTGTGTGTACCAACTTTCGCATTGAGGTCTCTCATTTCTATAATGAGATCATATCTAGGTGTGTCTTCCATTTCTTTCTGCAGTTGTTGATATAATTCATCCTTGACCTCTTCATCGCTGTCATTCGTTGGGCGTAGCATTGTATTATTGTAGTATTAGCGCATCTACCTCTCAATCTTAATCTTATCAGTCTGTTGTTGACGGGTTTCCATTCCAGTAATGTCCTTTCTATTCCTTTCTGTAGAATAATGGCTACACCTTCATTGAGCTGTCCATCCTCTTTTCCAGAGTAAATTACTGTTTCTCCTGTTGCGGTTTTAACTTTTCCTTCATCCGTCCATCTGCTCTCGCTTATCCCTAGAATGTGTAACCTATAGTTTCTCATTTCTTCCGTGACCTGTTTTAGTTTACCCGTCACGTTCATTGTCCTGACATTCCAAAATCCTATTCTTGTTTCACGTTTTGTGGTCAGGACGTTTGTTTTCGTGTCAGTGGCTTCCTTTCGGCGTTCACCACTGACAGTCATACGAGCCCCAGACTCCGGATGTCCGTCCCGCTGCAAAGTTTATTCATTTTTTGTTGTTTCCGTAACTTCATTTCTTTTTACACAGACAGGGGTGTCAGCCCTATGCTAAAACACCCAACCTGGAGGACCAGGGTGTTTGCTTTAGTCTGACCCCTGCCCGCGCAAACCTGTCTAGCTTGGTAGAACCTTCCAGGAGTAAAACTCCCGCTAGCGTAGCTCTGGGGGTAATCAGGATACGCAAGCCGCCATACCTCGACAAGGTATTGACACCGGTGATGGCAGTTTTAAGTGTTATTTTTCAAAATCACAAATTTTAAGATTGCCTGATGCTCGATTTCCTTTTATCCTTAGAGTCGACGCCTCTGGGTCAGGAATCGCTGGTACACTTATGCAGGAATTCAATGATTGTCTACATCCAATTCTGTATGTCAGTCGAAAATTGACACCCACCGAACAAAAATATCCTATTGTGGAGCGTGAACTTCTTGCTGTTATTTATTGTTTTTTGAAACTTCAGAAATACCTCATTGGCGCAAAATTTGTCTTGGAGACAGATCAGACAGCATTGTCATATCTAAAAACTGCAAAATTTCGTAATGAGAGGGCGGCTGGAGCATCACTTGTGCTCCAACCCTACGCGTATAATATTCGGGCCATCAAGGGCAATACAAACATTGACGAGGATGTGTTTTCACGTTGCGTAAAATACTCACTATCACCTGACAACACGGCAAATGCAGGTACCTTGTGAGGTTACAGCTAACCTATTATCTGACTTCTTCACGTGTTGACCACTGAGACATTCCACTCGTTATGATCTTTTTTGCTGACAATGCTGAAGCTGATAGAAATTTCCAGTTTTATCGTTGCTGTGCAAGGAATGAATATATACAAGCTCTGTGATGAATGCCAACGCTGAGAACTATCGTAACTTTTGCATCGGAAATTGAAGGAAATCTTTTGACAGTACTTACAGATATTGGTCGGTTCACTTGGCACCTGTTGATGATGAATGCTGATATTGCCAATGTTGAGTTCTACCTCCTTTTACTCAGCTCATTAGAGGGATGTCTTGGACCTTCTGAACAGTTGTCATACTTAGTTTATGTGAAGAAACACACATATTTATTGATAATTTTAGAATAACAAGACATTTGAGTATTTTGAATGCAACATCTTATTTTATGCTATTATTGAAACTGCGTCTCAAGATGAAGGGACGTAACTCAAGAATGATTCGCATTGTCAACGGGACGCAACTACTATAATCATATCGAGTTTTTGGTGAACACTGAAATTTCGTGGTTAAAGTTACATTATAATACGACTTATACGAAAATATAGCAGAGGATCATGGACTTGAACTTGGGACTTTACTTGTGTATCATTCCACCAGTGTGTATAATACTATCACATTATTACTGATAATACAGTGCGTTAATTAGTGGTTAAATAGTTTTAATTCGCGGGATACGGTTCGGTCTTTGACACATGCCATTAATACACTAGTTGCGTGCATATTGTGACGCACATATTACAAAAATACGATATGGCTATTTAATATGGAAAATATATACTTGCATTCATTTGTGTATGAAAATGCTTCCTCTGGAAAAGCTAGATAATTCATGATTGATTTACACTTTTGATTATATGAGTGATCTTTCTTGATATTGATTCGGCGCATGGATATTGAATTCATGTCCGTTCTTATTTGTTCGGGCCAGAAAATAGATTAATTTTGCTTGTTATGTTTATGGCCTGAATTCATGTGTACTACTTGTCTAGTGCAGGAAGATTCAGTCGTATATTGTATACCTTTGTATGTTCAGGTCGGACTATATTCTTTCTGCCGGAATCTAGCGCAGGTTTTCGTAGTCCTACTGGGTTGTGAAGAGTTCCGATAATGTCGCCAAGATGGCTGAGTGCTTTTTCCAGGGCTGGCACTGTTTAAGGTTTAACAGTGATTCATAGATGTTTTTCCAGGAGAAGTTTATGTCTCTGCAAGAGTCTATTTGTCAGAGATCCTCCTCATATGTGTGATTCGGACTCCAGTTATGCCAGACCCTATTTTTGATGATCTCAAGTCGGTTAGACCCAGATGGAACATTGTGCTTCGTATCGCTAGGGTCGTGTTTTGTATCGACGAAGATGACAGGCTTTCCTACAGCAGTTATGTCTACATGAAATAACTTGATTACTGTAGAGCTGTACGGAAAACTTTATGAAATTATTTATATGCACCTTCTAAATTAACTTTGGCTTATATCTACCTTCCTACGAGTGAGTGAGCGACAACTCAGGAAGGCGGCCATGTTATATTCCTGTCATCATATTTTTGATCACTGTCAAGAGAACAGATTATGTATCCTACTATCGGGCAGTGGTATCGAGATCTTGTTATGAGGTGAAAACCCACTATCGTGGTTTATGATTATTGTACAAACATTGGACATATTTCAGCTTAAGAACTTAGCCATGAAATGAAGGTTCGGCCAATGACTTTTGTATGTTTACCGATCCTCATTGACGCGTTCAGTCAGTAGAGGATACGGCGATTAGTTACCAGAACAGTGAATGTTACCTTGGGTTGAATGATATTTCACTACTACATGAATGTATCATCCACGATTCAAATAACCAATGAATGTATGTCAACATGTACCCATGACTGTATCCGTGCTGTCCAGTTTGCGTGCCTTCATTAAACTATTGAAATGTCAGCGGCAGTTCAAGTCGTCATTGCATTACATGAGAGTGTGTGAGAGGTATTATCAAGTGGTCTGTTACACCGAACTACTACACCATTCGCGTTACTTGACACTCCCACTCAATGTCTACATGACAGGTTCATTCGATGATGCAGAGGTAACGGAAGAAGACTTTCTTCAGTAATGATCAGTGCATGACCCAAAAACATAACATCCTCATCCAGACATTCAACAGTGGCCAAGACATCTACAACACAGTTATTCTACAGTGGTGAACCAGATTCCTGGGGTTATGATAACCAGACCATCCCTGACGCCACATACGACACGCATGAACACCAGTGTACAAGTTACAACGGGGCAGTCGATGTCAGCTTGACCTGTATTACCGATCGGATGCTGTATCTAGGTCAGCGCTTGTTGACAGTTTTTCGCTGCACAGACAGTATTATACAGGACAGTTGTATCAAGTGTATAAAATATCGGGAACAGTACTGTTGACATTTCTCATCGTACAGAAGAAAGAAGTGATTGTTGATCCTGTACAGAAGAATCACAGTGTTGTTGAACATAAAGTGCATATTTCATCGTTGGATCTTCATATGCTCAAAAAAAAATGAACATTGTATTAGTGTAGAAAACAAATCTATTATTTAATTGTTCATTAAAAGTGGCAGGTTATTGTTACAACACTATACCAGCATCACATTCTATCCACAATACATTCTATTAAGTATATATATATGTATGCATTTATGCTATTAAGGTTTACATGTATTTATGTTTATATGTTATTTGTTGTGTGTTAAGTTAGTTTGTATTCTGCGGGCCTGGATGGGAGGTGACTAGAACAGGAAATACCAAGTGACATTGGTCTTGCTCTAGCGTTCTATAAGGAGCAAATTTCTTAATTGAAATTTGCATGCAACATTGTTTGCAAATATTTGTTAGCTGTGACGAAACTGTCCTTCTTGTTGTTTTTGTAATATTTCTATGTTCTTTAGTTTTGTTTGATTTGTTTACATAATTGTAGGTCTCATCTTTCCTTTCATTTCAGTTCTTTACACCCTTATGTTTATACACTGTGGCGTTATTTGTCTTGTTGATTTCATTGCGGTTATCATCACAGATTCTGTGATCATTTTTTTTTTGATTTTTTCTATTTGATTTAATTTGATTCCTGCACTTGTTTTCATATTGTCTTTTCTTGTTTGTCCTTGTTAATGTCTTTGGTTGACAAATAATATATAAGGTATATTTGAATATATTTATATTATAGTACAGAGCAGTACTTAATTACTATCATTGGTGTACAAGGAATTAGAAAGTAGTTGGGATATACAAATATTATTTTCCACAGGTACTCAAGTGATCATTGATTACATTAAGGAAGTATACAAGACCTTGGTAAGGCTTGTCTCCCACAGTGTTTGGGATATACAGATATTGTTTTCCACGGGTACTCAAGTAACCATACAAGTTTTTCATTAAGACTAAGTCTATAGTATAGATTTGTCTCCCATTAAAGTGGGATAGGTTAATTTATTTACTTTTTCAGGTTTCTGATTTAATAAGACAAGATGTCTACATTAGATTACTTTATTGCACAAGGGAAATCCCTTGATAAGACTGGTAAAGATTTAGAAGAATGGACAACTGCTCAATTTGCTATTGCATTAAAATCAGAAGAGAAAAAACAAAAATATGAGAATAAATGGAAAGCAGAAGTTGAACAAAAGAAGATAGATGCTGAGAATTTCAGATTGCAGATGCAAGCTGAGGAGAGAAAGCTGCTGCTGAGGAGAGAAAACTTCAAATAGAAGAAAAAAAATTAGAAGCTGCTGCTGAGGAGAGAAAAGCTGCTGCTGCTGCTGCTGAAGAGAGAAAAGCTGCTGCTGCTGTTGAAGAGAGAAAAGCTGCTGCTGCTGCTGCTGAAGAGAAAAAAGCTGCTGCAGAAGAGAGAAAAGCTCTGGCTGAAGAGAAAATATTAGAAAGAGAAGCTGATGCTGCTGCTGAACAAAAGAAATTGCAGATGCAGGTGGAGGAAAGGAGATTTGTGGCAGAACAGAAAAAATAGGAAGCTGCTGCTGCTGCTGAACAAACAAAATTAGATAGAGAAGCTGAAGAGAGAAAAGCAATAAGAGAACATGAGTTTGAATTAGAGAAATTGAAATTGACAAGTATGAGTAATGTTAATCAGGCATCTGGTGGTAATGGTAAACCCTTTAATTATAAGGTCAAGGTGCCAGCGTTCAACTCTGCCAGTGATGATATAACATTTTGGCTTTCTAGATTTGAACGTGCATGTCGAGCTCATAATGTTGACAAATCACAGTATGTGAATCAGTTGTCTGAAAATCTAAAAGGGGAGTCTCTGACTAAGTTATGTTTGGTTGAAGAGGCCGACAAGGATAATTATGATGCTATTAGGGCAGCTTTGATAAAGAGATATCAGCTGTCAGAAGAAGGTTATCGTCTTTTGTTTAAAACAATGAGACCTGAGGTAGGTGTAGAATTCTCAGATTTCATTTCAAAAGCACGACTTACACTCTCACGTTGGATTGAATTATCCAAAATATAGAAAACATTTGATGGTCTTACGGATTTATTTCTAAGAGACAAGGTCATGTGTGCGGTAAATAAACCATTCCTAGAGTTCTTACATGAGCGTAAACCTAGTACATTAAAGCAAATGGAAGAATATTGTGACCAATATGCCACGGCACACCCTGACATGATTCTTAGTAACACTAACATTAAAGAGGGTATGCCAGTTGCTTTTTCAACAGAATATAATCATAATTACTCACACAAATTCCAAGGAGCTCAAAATAATTTTGATAAAAAGGTTAATTGGAATAAGTATCAAAACCAAGGTAACCACTCAAATCAGGGGTCTTCTTCGAAGAACTGGAATCGGGCTCACAGTCCTCGATACGCGAGGGGTGCCCATAATTTTAGAAATTTCCGAAAAGGGAGTAACCATAGGAAGTACCAAAGTTCTTCATGGAAACAACAAAACCAACATTACAGGGATACTCATTATAATGAGCATGATGATCATGATCATGAATATTGTGATTCAAACCCAAATAGGGGTTATAACAGAGGGAATAATAATTACAGAGGCAACAATAACCGAGGTAGATCACAAAAGACATGGTAAATCTCATTACCAGGCTAACTCTGCACAACAAGAGTTTCACGAAGCCGGTAATCAAACCAATGATAAGAAAGACTCTAATAATGTGGGATGTTCTGCTTTCGATTTTGAAAGAGCATTTCAGTGTTCCAAATGCAAAACATTATTCGAGCCAACCACAGTTTCGACTTTAAGCTGTGGTCATCCTCTTCCTGCTCTTCCTGCGTCAGTCGCGCATGATGGAAGAGGTGCTCTTTTCTTGAATAGAGGTCTAGTAGATGGTACTCCGGTCTCAATTCTTTTCGATTCCGGGTGCACAACCACTGGAGTGAGGCAGTCACTTATAGATTCTTCTCGAGCCACTGGCAAAATAATCAAATGCATAACATTTGGTGGCACATTGGAGAAGTACTCCACTGCCATTATCAACATTTCTATTCACTTCTTTACAGGAGATGTCCACGCATGTCTTCTGCCGAATCCGATCGCTGATCTTATCATCGGTCGCATTCATGGTGCGAAAGAATGCACTCCGCAACAAATTGCCGAGTGGGAAAGTGATAATATGCATACTGCAAATGCTGTAGTCACTAGAGCTCAAGCTCTAAACATGCCGCAATCTTCGCCTTCTGGAGATAATTATGACCAGAACCACGTGATCTCTTGGAGATTTCGCACGATTCCTTTATAAAACAGCAGGAAGATGATCCTACTCTAAAGAAATATTTACTCTGGCGACAAAAGGTGATCCGAATAAGGATACAAATCGTAAATCTTGGATTACGATGAGGAATGGCGTACTTGTACGTATGGTACAAGACTCCGCTAAATCCATTCATTCTCAAATTCTTGTGCCCAAAAATATGAGAGTTAAAATCTTACAGCACGCTCATGATTCTCAGTGTGCTGGACATATGGGTTTTTCCCGTACTAAATCTAGAGTTCTTGCATCTTTCTTTTGGCCTGCTGTGAATAAGGACATACGAATCTATTGTCGATCTTGTAAAGTATGTCAAGAGGTTAAATCCAGAGGTCCACGCCATGCTGCACCTATTCAGGCTGCAGACATTCCCATTCGACCATTTCAAAAAATGGCGATAGACATCATTGGTCCATTTAAGATAAAGTCTGCTAGAGGACACCAATTTATTTTGACGTGTGTGGATATGTGCACACGTTGGCCAGAGGCTGTTCCTCTAAAGAGCATAACTACTGCTGATATTGCAGATGCTCTTTGGTTAATATTTTCTCGTCTGGGATTTCCAGCAGAAATATTATCCGACCATGGTACCCAACTCATATCGGATACCATGTCTCAAGTAATGTCGACTCTGAAGATAGAGAGATCGCTGAGTAGTATTTATCATCCTATGTCCAATTGGATGGTGGAACGTTTGAATAGAACTCTGAAAAACCTACTAGGTAAGATAACAGAAGATCATCCTCAGGATTGGGATAGGGTTTTACCCGCGGCTCTCTTTGCATATAGAGAGGTCGCCAACGAACATACAGGATTTTCTCCTTTTGAACTTGTCTTCGGCGCGAAACCGCGAGGTCCTATGTCCTTACTTCATGATCTCATAACTGCTGATAATATTGTCGATGACACAAAATCCTCTTACGAATATGTCATTGCACTTAGACATAAGATTATCGAAGCATGCAAATTGGCAACTGCTTCTTCTGAATTTGCAAAACAGAAGGCAAGGCAATTTGCCAATAAGACCAGACGCTTGCGACAACTCTGTCCAGGTGACAAAGTATTGGTCCTGCTACCTTGTAGAGAAAACAGACTCCTTATTTCTTGGAAAGGTCCGTACGATATAATATCAAAAGTTTCCGATGTTGACTATATCGTCGATATTGACGGGAAGCATAAAACCTTCCACATCAACATGCTCACGGAATTCCATGAACGTCCTGATTATTTACAACCTGTTTTCCAGGCAACGGACGATTTTCCAGTCCAACATGGACATTACTCATCACTGTCAGTAATACAGGATGAGGAAACGAGTTTCTCGGATGTAAATCTACCTTTTCCAATGATTCCGCTTCACTCTAATGAATCATGGAAAGATGTTGCGATTTCTCCCGAATTATCTCCAGGAGAACAGAAACAAGTTTCTGCTATGTTACAACAATTTCAGGATGTCCTTACTGACATTCCTGGTCGAACTAATGTCATTGTACACGACATTATTCTTACTGACCATAATCCTATAAGGGTCAGACCGTATCCTATCCCGATACATTTTCAAGCACAGGTAGAAAAAGAGTTGGATGAAATGATAGAGTTGGAAATAATTGAACCATCCACATCAGCATATTCTTCACCGATGGTTATCGTGCGAAAAAAAGACAACAACATACGTCTTTGCGTTGATTATCGCAAATTGAACCAAGTGACGAAATTTGATGCTGAACCTATGCCTTTACTTGAAGAGCTACTTACCAAACTATCGAATTCTCATTTCTTTACTAAACTCGATTTGTCTAAGGGATATTGGCAAGTTCCACTATCCGAACACGCCAAACCGTTTACTGCTTTTTCGACACCTAGGGGTCTATTCCAATGGAATTTTATGCCTTTCGGCCTAATGAACGCCCCTGCAACATTCGTACGCATGATGCGTCGAATCCTATCTCATCGCTCAGATGTCATTGCATATCTTGATGACATCTGTCTTTTCAGTGATACTTGGGAAGATCACTATAACGGGTTAAACGAACTATTCTCTATCTTACGCGAGCATAACCTAACAGCGAAACCATCTAAAGCTTGTATTGGTTTTAGCGAAATATCTTTCTTAGGTCACCGTGTTGGTCATGGGTTCCTAAAAACAGAAGACCATAATACAAGTAAGATACTTAACATTTCTATTCCTAAGACTAAAAAGCAAGTACGAAGTCTCTTAGGTCTAATACAATTTTATAGACGATTCATCCCGAATCTGTCCTCCATTATGTCACCTCTTTCTTCCTTGCTAAAGAAAGGGTCTCCTAATGTAGTCCATTGGACTCAAGAATGTCAATCCTCTTTGGATAAGGTTAAAACTATGTTTTCTACTTCACCTATCCTAGTATTGCCTTCTAAGGATAAGACATTTATTCTTCGTAGTGACGCTTCATCCACAGGGATTGGAGCAGCACTAATGCAAGAGTACTCTGGAACTCTGCATCCTGTGATGTATATTTCTCGAAAATTAAATGCCGCAGAGAAGAATTACTCGGTCCTAGACCGTGAATTATTGGCTATGGTTTGGTCAATCCTTAAACTGCAAAGATTTCTTCTTGGCGCGCATTTCATTGTGGAAACTGACCAGAAAGCTCTTACGGCTATTCAGAGTAAAAATCTGAAGAGCGCGAGATCAACGCGATACGCGATTGCTCTGCAGCCGTTTCATTTTTCGGTGCGAGCTATCCGTGGGTCAGAAAATGTGATGGCAGATATTTTGTCTAGATGCCCACATGATTCATAACTGTTAAATTATATGCCTAACTTTGCTACAGTTGTTCCTATGTTGAAATGTGTAAACATATGGAATATATCATATATTGATTGTAACACTACTTAGCGGTTCATTGATGTTTATTCACCGCTGGTCTTTCAATGTTTTTTTGTCTTTGATGATCATGATGTTAAGGTATCTAAGATGAAATTTATGTATAAACTGATGTAGAAAGTGTGGCATTGCCAGTATTGTAGTATGCGTTGGTGACACCTCTCTGGAAATATTTATACTTAGAGAAATACTTTCTCTAAGTACATGAAATATATTCTCAATGCTTATCATCTGCGCATTGTTATTGGTGCGTTGTGAGCCTATTGTATGTTGCTCCTAGATGTATTTCGAAAAAAAAAAGTACCATTTTTTTCCCGAGGGGTGTGGTAATCTGTTGCGTGCATATTTTGACGCACATATTACAAAAATACGATATGGCTATTTAATATGGAAAATATATACTTGCATTCATTTGTGTATGAAAATGCTTCCTCTGGAAAAGCTAGATAATTCATGATTGATTTACACTTTTGATTATATGAGTGATCTTTCTTGATATTGATTCGGCGCATGGATATTGAATTCATGTCCGTTCTTATTTGTTCGGGCCAGAAAATACATTAATTTTGCTTGTTATGTTTATGGCCTGAATTCATGTGTACTACTTGTCTAGTGCAGGAAGATTCAGTCGTATATTGTATACCTTTGTATGTTCAGGTCGGACTATATTCTTTCTGCCGGAATCTAGCGCAGGTTTTCGTAGTCCTACTGGGTTGTGAAGAGTTCCGATAATGTCGCCAAGATGGCTGAGTGCTTTTTCCAGGGCTGGCACTGTTTAAGGTTTAACAGTGATTCATAGATGTTTTTCCAGGAGAAGTTTATGTCTCTGCAAGAGTCTATTTGTCAGAGATCCTCCTCATATGTGTGATTCGGACTCCAGTTATGCCAGACCCTATTTTTGATGATCTCAAGTCGGTTAGACCCAGATGGAACATTGTGCTTCGTATCGCTAGGGTCGTGTTTTGTATCGACGAAGATGACAGGCTTTCCTACAGCAGTTATGTCTACATGAAGTAACTTGATTACTGTAGAGCTGTACGGAAAACTTTATGAAATTATTTATATGCACCTTCTAAATTAACTTTGGCTTATATCTACCTTCCTACGAGTGAGTGAGCGACAACTCAGGAAGGCGGCCATGTTATATTCATGTCATCATATTTTTGATCCCTGTCAAGAGAACAGATTATGTATCCTACTATCGGGCAGTGGTATCGAGATCTTGTTATGAGGTGAAAACCCACTATCGTGGTTTATGATTATTGTACAAACATTGGAAATATTTCAGCTTAAGAACTTAGCCATGAAATGAAGGTTCGGCCAATGACTTTTGTATGTTTACTGATCCTCATTGACGCGTTCAGTCAGTAGAGGATACGACGATTAGTTACCAGAACAGTGAATGTTACCTTGGGTTGAATGATATTTCACTACTACATGAATGTATCATTCACGATTCAAATAACCAATGAATGTATGTCAACATGTACCCATGACTGTATCCATGCTGTCCAGTTTGCGTGCCTTCATTAAACTATTGAAATGTCAGCGGCAGTTCAAGTCGTCATTGCATTACATGAGAGTGTGTGAGAGGTATTATCAAGTGGTCTGTTACACCGAACTACTACACCATTCGCGTTACTTGACACTCCCACTCAATGTCTACATGACAGGTTCATTCGATGATGCAGAGGTAACTGAAGAAGACTTTCTTCAGTAATGATCAGTGCATGACCCAAAAACATAACATCCGCATCGGAACATTCAACAGTGGCCAATACATCTACAACACAGATACTCTACAACACTCACACTAATTATTGAGTGAACATTTTGACAGCTCTCAATACTTTTATCATTTTGACGGAAGTAATGAAAACTTTGTTTCCATTATTTTTCGGGGGGGGGGGGGGGAAGTAATTTTATGATTAAAATTCATAACGATTGTGCCTATTACATGGTTAGCTCAAAAGGACTGTTTGTTTGTTTATTGTCTCCGGGTCAATGATAAAGAAGTGTGAGTGACGTTAAGCCGATATATTTGGCTGGCTCACGTGAAAATAGAGGAATAGATGTACGGGGCCTGATACGATTGTGTGTCATGGTGAGTGGACGTATGTGTTTGAGCTCCTTTTTGTTGAAGTGTTTACAATGGAGTTATGTTATCACTAATACATCAAGATCTTCGATGAGGTGCATCTAGTTATCCAGTTATCTGTATTGACAAGAAGTATAATTGCTCAGTGCCGAGTCTTAAGAGAAATAAATCATATTGAGAACTAAAGGACATCGTTCCTGACATGAACGGACTGCCTGCGGTATATTGTTTACTGCATCTTATCTGCCATTATATGGTTGACTGAACTGTATGGTATGTGGAGCTGCGTGCAGTATTAAATAAATTGTATATCGTTCATTTCGTCCATTGTGGCTCAATTAATTCAAATTTGTATTGGCTTGTTGCGGGGTCTACTTGCTTACTACCCTAGAAGTGATCTTGGCCACAGGAACTATCCTGTTACATATATAAAAGACACGTAACAACCCCTTTTCTAGAGCATTGTTGTGCCATCAGCTACCACCATAAAGCACATGGAAGAAGAAGCTATTCATTCATTCATTACCCTCCGCCCAAAAGGGGCATAGACCTTTACCAAACACATGCCAAGTCTTCCTGTCACTTGCTATCATCTCAAGTTCTTTCTACGTTCTCCTCATCATTTACACCGCTGTTTCCAGCTCTCTTCATCATATGCTTCTTGGTCTACCTCTGCCTCTCTTGTTCTGGGGGTTCCAGAACAAGTTCTGCCTTGCAATGCTATCATGTTTCCTCAGTGTGTAAATAGAAGAACCAAAACGCTTCTATCTCCAGGGAGTCTTCACAAGATATTCAGAATCAGCGAGAACAACACTGCTTTGGCTGAGCGTGTTAACTCTGTAATTCTGCGACAGTTTAGTGAAGGATTAAGCACATATTAATTTCAGCTCGTTCACGCCCCCACTCCTGATTTACTCAGTGAAATTCTATTATTCTAGTATAGCTCTGTTTAGAGTGTGTATAGCAAATTGACTGAGACAAACATGCAGTAACTTTAAAATGATTAAAGTGAAGTTAAATTTGTATACTTACAAATAAAACATGTAAAAATCAATTAAGTTTTAATAGTTGAAAAATAATTTGAATAGTTATGATGGATCAAGAAAAGTTATCTTCACGGTCGTTATGGATTGTGAAATGTTACAAGAAGTTCAAGTGGCAGCATATATTTGAACTTAGATGCCAATGATGGTTCTGTTCATTTTTATGGGTTGGTTCTTTTCACACTGCCTACGCTCGTCTCTGGTCAAGGTTGTCGGGGGTAGCTCGTTTCCCAGAAATGTCAAGGAGAGTCTATAAACTGGATCCTTCGTCTTAAAGCGTAGGCTACTGTTCCATTCTTGTTCCAGAGATAGTATTTTCTGCTGGTACCACCGATAACTATGGTACAAACATAGAACGAAACGATCTTCTGAGTATGGCGTGTTCCACCCCATAGTTATGGGGGTTCCTTTTTTCCCATACCAACATCCCAATGAACTCAGAATTTACCCTCGATGAGAATTAAATTAAATCTTACGGGATAAACGTTCTTTACATTTAAGTTAAATAGCTTTAGCTTTAAATTACATTCAAATGAATAGGTTAATAATACGGATAGCGTTTGTTTACATAAACTGTGATGGGTAAGGTGTAGGTGGGTTGATGTAGAAAGTCAGACAACACTTATACACCACTCGTCTAGCGCAGTCTAAGGAGTAAAAACACCAACTCTAACAACCGTATTAATCTCCGTTAATATATAATATCACAAATAAGTCACATTGGGAGCAGGGCCTTTTCAAATATTGGAGACACAACAAATCCCGAGTATTCTACAATCACTCTGATTCTCGGAATATCTACAGCCATAAAATAGGCTACTTCATAAATCCACTGCACAACTATGGCCCTCTACACGCGCACTACTATAGACATCCACCCTTCTCTTCTCTACGCTCTTCGCTGTCTCCTGTCCACTCTGTACTGACTCAACTCTCTACTGACTCAACACACGTCTAAACCAAGACACTACTCTCTCTGACTGCCCCTCTCCACCCGCACTCACCAAACACGTGAAAACCTTCCACATTCCACCGAGCTTCATTAACGCATGACTAAAGCTAGCAGCTTGTCTTAAGCAATGCTCACAACATTGCTTGTAGCTAAATTATTACAAGGCAAGCATTCCCAACTCACAACAATTCAAATGACTAAAAAACTCCAGCTGGAGCATGAGAATATTCATACATGCATAACACCCTCAAAACACTACGTGACATCCACTCCTTTCCCCACGTGAAAAACCGGGGTTTTTCACCGAGGAAACAGAGATGGAAGTCCTATACATCCCCAAACCCAAAATACATCATCAAAGTAAACAATGCTTCCATTCACTATATCGAACCTCATTATAACAGCATACTAATTATTCGCATGACAATCATATTCAATATTTCTAAAATTAATCAAATTCACCTTCACAGCAGAGAAATGCATGCACAATCTTCAAAATTCACATAAAGTCATCATAATTATACAAAGAAAACTGCATGCAAGAATGCTCAATCAAAATCCGCTCGTTTGGTATCTTTTCCTAGTAACATCAACCTGTTGTAGGGTTAATGTACACCTGGTTAGTCCGCTGCTTGGTGACTTGGCAGACTGCAGAAAACTCGTTGCAACCACATATGACCAATGCCGAAGCTTCTGCACTGAGAAAGAAAATTTTGTTTAAATTAGAAAGCAACAAAAGTTGACTACTTGCAAACATATTCTCAAATTTTATCTAAGTCACCTTGACACTTACTTGTACAGATCACTCTATTAGGCCTTCACTTGTGAGTTAGTGATGTTAGTAATTTCAATATTATACTATCAGAGGCCCCTTCCGGCATCATATTCATCTCAGCCTTGGTCATACTCTTCATAGTAGCTGCTCCATTTAGGCTGACGATATCCACGACTACTACCACAGCTACAACAATTGCTCTCACAACCATCACTCCATTTATGACGTGCTCTACTATAAAGAGGGTTACTCTTTCTTCTGTCTTTCCAGCGGTGATCTCCTCTGAAACTACATCTGTATAATGTTCCAGCTCTTTGTTCACTATAGCTTGGTCTGTTGGAGCAAAATCCCCTGCTTATCTCTTGTCCTCTGTTTCTGTTTCTAAATCCAATGCGACGTTCACTTTGAAAACTACCACAGTAACCATTACTACTCATGCGGCTTCCTCTAAAGTGACTGAAATCTCTTAAGCCATTGGTTTCTCTGTTGTAATGTTTCTCGCGCCACATACGAGCACCACGACTCACTCTGCGATATTTCTCAATCAGCTTTCTACGCTCTTCTTTCATCCGGTCTGTCTCAGTATATTTGACAGATTCACCCTCTTCTGGCAAAGTAAAGTTCACCCTCGTTTCCTTTACTGCTGATATGGTATGCCTCCCAATGTTAGTTTCTGGTTGACCAAACTGTTTTGGAAGCGATACTTCCTCTTTTAGTGGTGAAATTAAACTTAATACTGAAGTATCAGCAACCCGGACATTATCAGATGACATGCTATCCACAGGAATTACCCTAGGTTTTCCCTGCAATCTTGTCGTTTCTCCATAAGGACGATCTCTATGCTTGTGCTTCCATAGTTTAATATCCTCATCTGCACACTCTTTGATGCCACGGATATTTCCAGTTATCAGGTCGTCGACCAGATCTTGAAGAACAAATGCTTTCACTTTGCCATACAGAAATGGCGTATCAATATTTATCAATGCTAGAGGATAGACTTCAACTCTACCACCAAAAGTAATTCATCGAGCAGTTTGACCCAACAAACAAGACTCCTCAGTACACGATCTCCGAACGCCAATCGTCGTACAACGTGTATCCATCAACACTGACACAACTTTATGTCCTACGTACCCTGAATGCAAGACTATGTTCCCATCTGTATGAACTGCTGACAAACATGGAAGTGGGTGGCCACAAATCAGAATTGGTGTCTCATCTTTATGAAAAAGTAATCTGCACCCTTCACAACTCTCGCTGTTGAATGTATCTAAGACTACCACCGAATTTGCGCGTTCAAACTTCCTATTAGGACAATCGAATTGAAGGTGGCCAATTCCATTACATAAAAAGCATCTGTACTACTTACGCTGGCTTTTCTGTGGACTACCCTGAGTGCTAGTCTGAGGCTCGGCTACAGACTGAGGTTCAGGCTTGTCACAAAACTTCGCTCCATGGCATGGTGATCCACATTTAAAACAGCCAGTAGGTCTTCTACTACCTGACTCTGTCATATTAGGCTGTTTCCTGGGGGATGCAAGGAAGTCTGTCTCTGTCCACCTCTTACTTACTGCCTTTCTATCATAAGGTCTCACCCCACTGCGAGAATTTTGTCTCCGATATGGTCGTCTTTCTAAACTACGCTTGGCCACATATGTCGTAAATGTTTCTGGCAACGCCGATTTATGAATTGGTCTGTCTGGATGTGCTGTTGCGTATTTTTGCAATAACTGTGACATTGCTGAAATATTCTCCGGTTTTCTCTCCTGAAAAAAAGCCAACAAATCGGGGCTACATGAAGAAATCACCTTATCACGTAAGATCAAATCACATAGGCCATCAAAATCTTTAGCAATGCCCGATAGGTCAATCCACATGTTCAATAACATCTTAATATCTGCGATAAACTCCGCAAAATCTTGCTCACTACTTGGCATCGCATGTGGAACTTTAACCGATAACCTTGTTCATTTAACCTGTACTTGCGTAAACCAGTTTCCTTCACTATGTCATAATTTAATCTATCTTCCACAGTTAATTGGAAAACTGTTTTTAATGCTGACCCTGTTAAATAATCTGTCAACAGTGATCCCCACAGTTCTTTATTAATTTTTAAGGCAGTTGCCTTCATTTGAAACCTCTCCAAAACCAGTCCATAAAATCTATGGATTCGTTGACAATTGGGAGTTTCAACTTGTACATACTCCCGTACTCATTTTTTGATGATGCGTCTGAACCCGATTTCTCTAACTCGAGTCTTCTCAAGGATACCTCTTTATCCGCTTCTATCTTTTTAATTTCTTTCTGTGCTTCTATCTCTAATCTCTTAGTTTCTTCCTCTGCCTTCTTCATTTCTTTCTGTATCTCTAATCTCTTAGTCTCTTCCACAGCTTTCTTAGTTTCTTCTTCTGCTTTCTTTCTCTCTCTCTCCTCATAACGTTCTTGTCTCTCCTGCACCTCTTTAAATTGAGCCTGTGCAAATGCTAAGAGATCTTCTCCAGATTTTCCTATCCTCTCACCGACGAGGATAAAATCCATAAGTGTTGACATGATTATGAATATATCTGCCTTATATGCACCTCAAATACTCTTTAAAAAAATATGACAAAATAGCTCCAACCTCAAAATAATATCTTAAATAACCACTAAGATGAAATCTTACTCACTGTACTCAATGTCTATCTAAAAGAACGAATAGCCCTACAAAACAAACAAAGACACCAATGATGATGATGATAAACACTACACCCTAATTTAACAAACAACAACCTGGTCGGTCGGTAACAAGAAAAAGGAAAGATGTGTGACAGAAGTAATATTGAAATATATAGTACCCGACCTCTATAACGCACAAAAACAGGAGATTGAAAAAAAAATTAACGCATTTACAGGATAGTGTAAGAAGAAAATGACTGAAGAACACACCATATATACAGAACGCAAAAGAGGGAATATAAAACACAACCAACAACAAACTGCACGTAAACAACTAATGCAAAAATGCACACTTTATTCGTGAAGGGCAATACAACTGATCCTGCCCACAGGATATGACCCCTTCAAAGAATAAATAGCCTAAAATCCTACAGATGAAATCAAAACACAAATAAATAACATAATCGTAACGTCCAACAACAACAAAAAACAATGAATACCAAGAGAAGCTTATAGAGCAATCTGGACAAATAAATGAAATTTGGCCTTAGAATGATGAACCAAAACAAACTAAGGTTACGTAGCTTTTTCTGGTGTACTGAAATGGTAGGCTATGGCAATAAACTGATCTGATCTGTTGTCTCCAAGTCACCTCTGCAGCAGTAACTTTGAGAAGCGCAAACACTACAACAGTTCATGTGAGGAATATGTTAATACACAGTATATAATTCAAGCTATTAGAACACAAAATAAAAATGGAACAGAAGAACTAGAAGAAGGATGACAGATAGGTGATACAGACGATCCGGTTAGCATAGCATGTCTGTGATCAAAGTATCATGGAAGCTGCTTTAGACAGTGGAATATCGAATGAATAAATAATGTTCAAAATCGCTGTCCATGACTGAATTGTTCTGGTTCTCATTCATTGATTATTATCGTGCTGTAATTATTTGAAACGCGAATGTGTGAAAAGGATAACTAACAAGTGAATCGCTCAATGATCAACTTAACAAGTCCACGTTGTTAGAGTCCACGAGAAAAACAGTTTATTACGGAAGAACACACATATTTGACGACATTCTTAATATAGTTCATGGTAAGCATATATGACAAATTGAATACTTGCAAACATCCTATTATGGGTCCATGTCGTACTTGAAAAACTGTCAAACGAACATCATGGCTATATACTCGCGCTGCTGGGTTTCAGACAACCGGTAGTGAGCGCATGTGTCTTGACGAGAATGAATCAACTACTTAATCATTTATCTCTTCATCAATTACAATGGACTGACCCGTGTCCGTACTTGACTAAAATATATATATGTGCAGGAGCATAATGCACAACCCTGGAAGGGTAAAAAAAATCCGTCTTCACTGCTTGACGGTCAATACAAAAAGGGTACGGTAACCTAGTCACCAAGCGTGACCATATCGACGCTAACACGTCACGACTTGACCGTGCATTTCGCGTTCATAACTCCGTAAAGTATAAAGATCAATTTATATTAATTCCATTGACCCTAAACATGCGCACTGCTAATTCTAGCAGACGCCATCAATAAAACTACCGTAACAATTCCCTGCCCACCGTGGGAAAAAAATCTATTAGATAGATTTTTTTACTACCTCACTAAATTATATGAAAAATTTAATAAAAACCCGACATATGGCCTACGATGTTCTGTCTAGAACAGTGTCGTGGTCATGTCGATAATACATAAGTCATATAACATTATTAAACAAAGAGATATCAACTGTCGCTAATAATTAGCTATTGAACTATTGAAGACTGTTGTGATTGAGTAATGAAGTGTTATGTAAAGAAAATTATTCTAACTAATTAAAATTAAACTAATCAATGATAGTAAGTATGTAATGTATTAATTAATTAACATCTAATTAAAGAACCTGATAGACAGTGTCATAATAAAAGACATGAGAAGTAAGGACAAATAAAGTAAAGAAAGAGAAAAAAAATAAAATATAAATTAGTTTTGTTATGTGTGTTTACAATTAATTATTAGTGTTGTGTAATTACAACATAATTAACTTAATGATATAATGAGAGAAAATAACATATTAATATATTTCATGTGAACATCTGAACTAATAGCATATAAAAGCTATCTCATTTATACATAAAATATTTAGAGTATTTGGTTGTGTGATTTTTTTTTTTTCATCATTTCTTTCTTTGACTTATTTCTTTTCTTTTTTTTCTCATTATTTTTAATCACACTTCAATTTTATTATACTCTTCATTAATTTCATAACTGTTAAACTTAATGTCGGATGTGATGATCCATCCGTCGTTATGTCCCTTGCGAATCTATGGAAAGTTCATTAGAAATTTAATACTGTTCAACTAAACTTCGTTCCTGATTGAATATAAACTTGATCGTTTTGAGTTAGTCAATTTCTGTAACCTAACGTTATATGTCCAGCTTGGATTCATATCGTATTCAAGACAATATCGTAATGAGTTAGAGAACGATTGGACACTAACCAAAGTCCAAACGTTAGAAAAGACCATCGAAATTTGTTTATTGCTATCACAAATTTTCTTTTGGAAACTAAATATCTTGAATGATTGAATTCGAATTATTTGAAATGTTTTTCCATATAGAAGGGGTTCATATCAATTTTGTCGCATGAATAAGTTAGAGTTCCAAAGTCGCTCTTGTTTAGCCGTTAATCTTTTAACTTGTAGACAATAATTATTCGACTTCCGTTAGGTGTCTTGAAAGTGCATCCGCCAGAAAGTTTTCTTTTCCGGGTATAGCTTCGATGACAAAGTCATATGGCTGAAGTAGAATCGAAAACCTGGCAAGTTTGGGGCTCTTGTGGTTAGAGCGTCGTAATGAAGCAACCGCCTTCTGGTCGGTTTAAATGGTAAAAGGCGCTCCCAACAAGAATTTTTCCAACCTTGTGATTGCCCAAACAACTGCCAGCAACTCCTTGTCAACAGTGAAGTATTTCGTTTCAGGCGATTTCAGTTTTCTTGAAATATACATAGTCGGATGAAGTATATCGTTGTGATATTGAAGTAGGCAAGCTCCGATACCGTAATTACTGGCATCTGTTCGAAGAAAAAACGTTTTGTGAACATCTGGCAACCGTAAAATTGGTGGCCTAGAGAAGATTGTCAAAATGTTATTAAATGTTCTGTCACAGTCTGCTGTCTACGTAATTTTATTTGGTTTGTCCTTTTGCAATAGTGAAGACAAGACAGCAGTGATTGAAGACAAATTGGGAACAAATCTGCTATAATACTGGACAAGACCCAGTAGACTTCGAACTTGTTTTTTATTTTGTGGGACTGTTAACTTTAAAATTTTTGATACATTGTGGGGAATGGTTTTGATACATCCAGACCCTATAATATGTCCAAGAAAAGTTTTTTCGTGTAAAGCTATTTGCATTTTATTTGGTCTAGCTGTTAAGTTGTTAGATCTTAAAATGTCTAATACTGAAGTTAATCCTAACATGTGTTCATCAAATGAAGGACTAAATAGACAAATATCATCAATGTATGTGATAATGTCAGATCTATCCATCAAAATTTTTCGCATCATGCGAATGAACGTGGCTGATGCATTCATTAGCCCAAAAGGCATCACATTCCACTGGTAAAGACCTTGTCGAGTCTAGAATGCTGTATAGTATTTGGCTTGTTCTGTTAAGGGAATCTGCCAATATCCCTTGGTTAAATCGATTTTTGTAAAATATGTTGCTGTAGAAAGACGAGTAAGTAGATCGTCAATAAGAGGGTGAGGTTCACTGTCTGCGACCGTCTCTGCATTAAGTTTACTGTAGTCAACGCAAAGACGTATATTATTGTCTTTTTTTCTAACGATAACTAACGGTGATGAAAACGGTGAGTTACTGTTTTCTATTATTCGTAATGATAACATCTGATTAAGTTCCTGTGAAGTTTTATCTTGATAGTGAATAGGAACTGAATAAGGACGGAGTTTTATAGGTGTGTCGTCCTTCAGTATAATGTCATGAGAAATGACTGATGTACGACTAGGTATATCAGTCAAGACATTAGAATATGTCTCTAAGATTTTACAAACTGTAGTATGTTCTTGAGATGTTAATGAAGAAGAAATAGTGACATCTCTCCATGATTCAGAAGATTGTAATTCAGGTATTGGAAATGACATTTGGATTTCAGGAAATGATGTTTCCTCTTCCTGAATCACCGAAAGATTAGAATATTGGCAAAAACCAGTAGCTTGATTGTCTAAATCCTGAAAAAATAGATTGTAGATGTTGAGGACGAGTGAAGAACTCTTTCAGCATGTTTATGTGGTAAATTTTTTTCCGACCTTTAATGTCCAGTATGTAATCGACGTCAGAAATTCTGTCTACAACCTTATATGGACCGTTCCAAGTGATTAACAGTCTATTGTCCTTTTTTGGGAGTAATACGAAAGCTTCGTCACCAGGAAATAACTGGCGTAATCGTCTATTTTTAATTTGGAACTGTCTAGATTTATCTTTTGCTGCTTCTGAGGAAGCTGTTGCTCTTTGACAAGCATCTATGATTTGTCTACGTAAATTAATAACGTATTCATAAGATGACTGGGTTTCCTGAGTCATCTTAGAGTCGAGTAGTAAGTCTTTGATCAGTCCCATAGGACCTCTTGGTGGAACACCAAACACTAACTCGAACGGAGAGAAACCGGTTTGTTCATTCGGAACCTCTCTGTACGCAAACAAAACTGCTGGGATAGCCCTGTCCCAGTCTTGAGGGTTATCAACTGTAACTTTATGCAATAACTGTTTAATGGTGCGGTTGAGTATCTCAACTGCGCCATTACTCATGGGATGGTACACACTACTTAAGTTTCTCTCTATATTAAGAGTTCTCATAACCTCTTTCATTGCGTCAGACACAAATTGGGGCCCATGATCCGAAAGTAATTTACTTGGGAACCCAATTCTAGAAAATATTAGGAATAAAGCATCAGCTATGTCCGATGTGGTTATATTTTTAAGAGGTATGGCCTCTGGCTGTCGTGTACATAAGTCGATACACGTTAATATATATCTGTGACCTCTTGCAGTTGGTAGAAGTGGACCAATAATGCCCATTGCCATTTTATCAAAAGGCAGCACCGATATATCACATGCCTGAATGGGAGCATTATGAAACGCTCCACGAGACTTGACTTCCTGGCAAATTACACAGGAACGTACATACGATGATATGTCTCGTGATATTCCTGGCCAGAAAAAAGACAACAACACTCGAGACCGTTTGCGAGTTAGCCCATATGACCCGCGCGTTGGGAGTCATGTGCATGCCGTAATATGTATGTTCGTAAAGGAGATTGTACCATGACCTGTTGTTTCAATTTATCCTGGTCCATACAATTTCTAAGTAAGATACCGTTTTTAATAGTGAACCAATGCTTAATCTTATTGTTGACAGCAATGTCATCATACTTGTTTACCAATGTAACAAATTTGATTAAAGAATTATCTTCCCTTTGTTTGAGAGCAAACGAGTCTCTGTCAATTACTGATTTAGGTTCATTGTCAGTACAATCATTCACTTTGATACTTGGAGTATTCTCTTTTATTAATTCCTGAGCCTGAGCTCGTGTTGTTACCGCATTGGCCGTAGTCAAGTTTACTCTTTCCCATTCTGATATTTCCTCAGGTGTGCAGTCCTTGCTGCCGTGCATACGTCCGATTGTGAGATCAGCAATAGGACTCTGAAGTAAACATACTTTAACTTGACCTGAAAAAAATGGGGTGTTAATATCTATAATTGCCGTGGGATAATATTCAATGGTCCCACCAAAAGTTATACAACGTACAAACTCATTAGTAGCATAGCGAGGATGTACTAGTGATTGGCGGATGCCGATCATGGTTGATCCGGAATCTCTTAACACTGAAATTATGTTTCCATTGAACAGTCCTTTATTAAAAATCAGTGTCCCAGTTCCACCATTTGCAGTGAGACTAATTGCAGGAATAGTCTGTGTAATTCTCATAGGCAATTGGCTGGACTTCTGAAAAATAGCATTTCACTGTGGACAAACATTTGCCACATTATTATCAACAACACAACATGACGAAGATGAATGCGTTGGAATATCACTATTATGAACAATTGGGGTTGCATTGTTAGTCAATGCTGCCCCTGCAGTATGATCAAATTTATTTTGATTTTTGGAGGTAGGACGTTGTCTGTTATGACTACCTGAATGATCATTATTATTATTATTACCTCTGCCATTAAAACTCTTATTTCTTAGTCTGTAATTGTTATTACTATTATTATGCCACTTGTTATTACTATTATTGGCATTACCATTAAATGATTTATTCCAATTTGATTTGTTTTGATAACTATTGTTATATCTAAACTGAGGTGACTGGTTTCTAAACTGTTGTCTACCCCGGTTAAAATTCCCATTATTGTAAGAATTATTTAGTCCTTGATAATCATTGTAATTATTTCTTCTATTTGAAAAATTTCTGTCAAGGCTCTGAGCTCTTGATCTTTCAAAACCATGATATGCCATATTGGAGGCAACTGGAAGTGGTTCCCTTACTTGTGTATTGGATATGCTAATATTGGGATGAGCAGTGCAGTAATTTATTGCCATTTTTTCTAGTTCCTCTAAAGTCGGAGGTTTACGTTCCTGTAAGAAAGAAAAGAATGGTGAACTTACAGAAGATAGGACCTTATCCCTAAGGATTAAATCAACCAACTTGTCATAAGATTTTTCCACACCAGCAAGTTCGACCCATCTGTTGAATGTATTGCGTATATTCGCAACGAACCCTGTAAAGTCTTTATTTGATTCTGGCAGGAGAGTTTTAAATTTAATCCTACATCCCTCCTCGTCCAAATGAAATCGACGTAGTAATAAAGCCTTAATGGCATCATAATCACCAGCTATTGTTGGATCAACATTCTGAGCTGCGCTTGCAGGTGCACCATCTAAAAATTCACTAAGTTTTAGTGCCCATGCAGTTTTATCTAATTTATTAACCTCACAAATCTTCTCAAAACGTAAAAGCCAGGCCGATAAATCATCAACATTCAATTTGAATGTCGGTAATTTGAAGTGATAATTGCTTCTAGTTTGGTTAGGTGCAGACATATTTTGGGAATTATCACTATGGCTAACAGTAGCATTTTGTGCCTGTAATTTCGCTGTTTCCAACCTGATAAGTGCCAACTCTTTTTCTTGTTGTCTTATAATTTCATCTTGCTTCCTTTTATTTTCCTCTATTTCTCTTATTCTGTTTTCCTTTTCAATCTCTTCCCTTTCCTGTTTTGCTATCCGTCTTGCTTCTTTGGCCTCACGTTCTTCTTCTTGACGCTTCAATTCAGCTTTTTGTTCTTCTTCCTGACGCTTTAATTCAGCTTTTTGTTTTTCTAATTTGGCCTCATGTTCTTCTTCTTGACGCTTTAATTCAGCTTTCCTTTCAAGTTCCTCTGCCTTATATTTCGCAAGTTCCATCACTGCGTATGCTTCTAGAGCTTCTCCTCTTTTTCCAAAATCTTTACCAATTTTAACAAAATGGTCTAACGTAAGCGTTTTGTAATTTAATAATCTATTTATTTAATCAACTATCTGTATTAATCAACAATATATATTACCATCAATTACCTATATGTGCCCAGTGGCCAACGTAGTATTATGAATAGATTAATGTACCAAGTATTATCCACTATGCCTATTATATTCAAGGCAAACCCTCACTTTATAAGTATTTATCCATATATAATGCTATCATGCCCTAGTCATGATGCATAAAATGCATAAGCAATAGTGAATTGGACTAATACTGCAAATTGTTGCAATTAATTTATCAAGTCCATTTTCTTTTTGAAAATTAATTAAAATATTTATTTTATATTATTACCTAATTAATTTACACTATTATTATTACATACTCAATTTATAAGTTAATAAATACAAGACAATTAGTCAACTAAAATGTTACAAGACATTAGCACATCACAATTGACAAATGCAAACGAAAAAATGATTATATTGAAACGAGCAAAAATCGGAAGTAAATGTTAAGAAGAAAAACTAAATCTAGGTTACAACACATACACATTAAATGATGACGTCACAGGACTCATAACTGACAAATATTTTACAATTATAAAATAAATGATAGGCAGATTAGAATGAACGGGATAGTTTACGAACAAGTTACGAAATGAATAAAATGAAACTCAACACAGCAAAATTACTACAAATATAACGTTACTTTACAACTAAAACATCTAAGGTCGAATAACTTCAGAAGCAAACACAGTATGCTGCTGGTAGATCTCAGCAGATGTTTCGCTAATGGAATTACTCAACGAATCCCTATTATAACGGTTTTTAGATCTACTGACCATCTGAAAAGAGGTATTAGTCGATCTAAAAACTCCCCATCCAACCGCCCGCTTATATAAATAACAAATAGACAATCAATGACAAACGAAACATAAAACAATTAATTGCAGATAACATGCCCGAATAAAATGAAGTGGACTACACCTAGTTTTGATGAACCGACAAAGGTTTCAACATTTACTTATCTTTGTGCGCCCAGTGATCTTCTTCAGTTAATGCCAGTATGCATCAACGGCCAACCAGGTACAGTGAGCTGAACTTCATCGTTTTGACGGGGTTTCCTCTTGATATTCTCCTTGCAACGATACTTGTAGCAGGACATTAGATTTGACTTTCGTAAAGCTGCCAACGGTTGTCATTGACACGGTCGAAAAGGGTGATGACGTATATTTGACCTCTAGTCATGCGCAGTGTGTCATAAAGTCATGTGAACGTATTGTAAACGTAAACAATCGTGTTGCAAAGAAATTTGTCGCTAGATCTAACCTGATGAAGGAGAAGATTTTCGTATCCCCGAACTGGCCTACCAGTTCTTTGATACAGACGATCCGGTGAGCATAGCATGTCTGTGATCAAAGTATCATGGAAGCTGCTTTAGACAGTGGAATATCGAATGAATAAATAATGTTCAAAATCGCTGTCCATGACTGGATTGTTCTGGTTCTCATTCATTGATTATTATCGTGCTGTAATTATTTGAAACGCGAATGTGGGAAAAGGATAACTAACAAGTGAATCGCCCAATGATCAACTTAATAAGTCCGCCTTGTTAGAGTCCACGAGAAAACAATTTATTACGGAAGAACACACATATTTGACGACATCATTAATATAGTTCATGGTAAGCATATATGACAAATTGAATACTTCCAAACATCCTATTATGGGTCCATGTCGTACCTGAAAAACTGTCAAACGAACATCATGGCTATATACTCGCGCTGCTGGGTTTCAGACAACCGGTAGTGAGCGCATGTGTCTTGACGAGAATGAATCAACTACTTAATCATTTATCTCTTCATCAATTACAATGGACTGACCCGTGTCCGTACTTGACTAAAATATATATATGTGCAGGAGCATCATGCACAACCCTAGAAGGGTAACAAAATCCGTCTTCGCTGCTTGACGGTCAATATAAAAGGGGTACCGTAACTTAGTCACCAAGCGTGACCATATCGACGCTAACACGTCTTGACTTGACCGTGCATTTCGCGTTCATAACTCCGTAAAGTATAAAGATCAATTTATATTAATTCCATTGACCCTAAGCATGCGCACTGCCAATTCTAGCAGACGCCATCAATAAAACTACCGTAACAACGGTGACACAGTTTGTCATTGGGTCTTCTTGTGTTGGGACATGTGGTCTTGACCAGAGCCGGGTTTGGGGTGGGTGCCAATGCGACCTCATGCGAGGAAAATATATGCGACCTCATGCAAGGAAAAAAAAGTGTCTAGACACAGGGACCGGTACAGTGACATTCATGTGTCATTAGGTCCCTTGTGTGAGAACACAGAGGATCACTACAGTGACACAGTTTGTCATTGGGTCTTCTTGTGTTGGGACATGTGGTCTTGACCAGAGCCGGGTTTGGGGCGGGTGCCAATGCGACCTCATGCGAAGAAAAAATATGCGACCTCATGCGAGGGAAAAAAATGTGTAATAGAGAAAGGACAGCTCAATTCAGGGCACTTTTATACCAGGAAAGGGTGAACAGAAACTACTTACGTATGCAGACGACAACACATTTTTCCCACCAAGCGACAGGTCTATTATAAACATCTTAAACACATTCACAGATTTTAGCAAAGGTACATAAAAAAAAATAATGGGTATAGGCAAATGGAAAAACAAAAGAGTCTTTCCATTGGGACTTATACCAACAAACAACATCAACATTTATGGCATAACATTTCCCTCACACCCAAGCCGTACACACAAAGACACATGGCGGAAACTAATGGCACAAGTAACATAGACACACATTCAAAACCGCAACGATTTTTGGGCGAGCAACGGTAGTGAACACTTTCATTATTCCTAAATTACTTTATATAGCCACAGTTTTCGACCCCCCAAAATAGGCCAGCACAGATATAAACAAACAGATAACACATAAGGAAGGGAAACCTGAGGCTTGTAAACGGTAAATTAATATGAAACAAACACAAAGGTATGTTTTCAGGCACTCGTAAGAAATAAAGAAGTAGAACACTAAACAACAGAAAAACAACAGACATGATTGGCTACGCAGATGGCAGGGAGGATAGTGTGATTCGCTTGCTGTCGCACGGATGGTCCAGGGTTCAAATCCTGGGTAAGCCACTCATATCTGTTGTTTTTCTGTTGTCTAGTGTTCTACTTCTCTATTTCTTACGAGTGCCTGAAAACATACCTTTATGTTTGTTTCATATTAATAAACAAACAGATCAGAAGTTTCATTTTAAGTCGCACAATTTACAGCATAAAACATAAGACACTTATACAAGAAAAGAAACAGAGAGGGACTGCCCTTCAGGACATAGAGACAAAGATCCAGTCACTTAGAATCAAACACGTAGGAAACATCATCAAGCACCCAGAACAACACCCGTTAGCACACTATTACATGGGACTCGGGCTTGCCAGACCCCTGAACAACTCGATGCCACACCATTTCGGTTCATTACCATTATTTTACAAGTCATGCATACAAGCCATTCATGGACATGAAAACTCACTTCATTAGAAGACAAATGTAATCTACAAACACTTAGTCAAACTACGAGCTCTCCACTACATCTCAGAATTAAAAGAGGACATAAATATTTTAAAACAAACCATACTGACACTTTCACTAACTTGCACAACCCTTACATCACTGCCAAGGCAAGAGAAGTGACCTTTAGACTTATATACAACATGACACCAACAACAGAATCGTATGCTCACAGATTCAAGTAAACATCACAATGTCAGCTGTGCAAAACACGCATCCAAGAAACTGAAGATCACATTTATTATCGTGTTAAACACGATCCCAAAAACAACACCAGACACACAGACGAAACTTCTCAACTTATTATCACTATTAATTTGGACTGTTTGGAATCTAGAGGTTTTCGAGCACCGCCTTATAAATTCGGAGATACTATATACTAAATAGTTTCCTTAAGAAGGTATTGTCAATTGCTCCCGACATTTTTGGGCAAACCACTACATTCTAGGCATTACCTGGGCTTATATACTGAATAACATTAAAAACGCACCAATATTATACGAGGGATGGTCAAAAAGTAATGCCTCCTATTTTTTATGTTTGTAAATACTGCATCGGTGTGCAATTTGTAAATTTAGCAGGATTCCACAAACACTCTTCTGCACTGTATAGCATTACCAACCTGTTTCAGTAACAGCTGGCACAACTGTAACAGTTTAAAAATGGCTGCCAAAGACGTTCGGTTAAAACAACGTTATGTCATATATTTCCTCAATGCTGAAGGCGAGACCCCAATTCGCATCCACGAACGTTTGAAGAATGTTTATGGAGATTCGTATATACTGATGCTGAGAAGCTGGAAAAAAAGTGTGGGAATGGATTTTTCCCGTGTTTGTTATGAGGTAGATAGCGAATGGCTGCTGGAATGGAAAGTGCCTTATTTACCCACAGGTTTGTGTACAGACAACATAAAATCAATGAAAGTTTCACGTGCAACACGATTCCCAACAGCTGTGACCCTGAAAATGTGTACGCTTTGTGGCAGTATACTCGGTATAAAAAGGCCGTTGAGACAAAACACCCAGTACATGTGCTTGAAATTCCCCGACTATCTGAAAACGACCGCCAACGAACCATTGGTATGTTGGAGACCGGGATGAGCTCGCCGGCCATTGCCAGAAGGATGAATTGCCACCACAGCACTAAGGAATCGTTCTCTCCCGGCAAGTCAAACAGCAAGAGCAATAGTGGGTAGACGTGAGCAAGTCTCTCGAATGACAGTCATACGACGACTCAGAGATACAGGCCTTACTGCAAGACGACCTTGTGTTGGGCCAAACTTGATTCACAGACATCCTCAGCAGCGCCTGCAATGGGCAGAGCAACATGTCAGATGGACTAGACTGCAGTTGAATGCTGTCCTATTCACAGACGAGAGCAGATTCAACATATCCTTTGCTGATGGACGTATGCAGATTTGGCGACGGTGTTGAAATCGCTTTGCAGATTGCTGTGTTCCTCAGCACAACCGATTTGGAGGTGGCAGTATTCACATTTGGGGAGGATTCAGTTTTCTCCATCGCTTGCCTCTTCACGTCTTTGGTGGAAATGTTAATGCTGTGATATATCGAGATGAGGTTCTGGATGCATTGGGTGCTCCTGCGTTCACAAAATTTTTACAGAAAAAAATTTTTGTACAGAAAAAAATAATAAGTGTTGGTAAAAAGAAATATCTTCTTCTTCTTCTTCGTTCGCCCTGAAAATGACGCTGGTTGCGTTGTGTCTGTTTACAACGTAGCTGTGATATCTGCACCTTTCGGTCGACACATCCGACTTCTGCACGGCATTTTTTAGGACCGGGTTTGCCTTCCCATTGCGATCCATGCTCGCTCAGCCAGCCTGCATTGCTGCATACTGTTTCCAGGACCACCACGTGGAGGTGGAGCACGGTCTTGACCAGCTCTGGTTCGCTGGTCCTGACGCAGGCAGTCAAGCTATGAGTCGCTGACTGCGGTCTCTATTGCTGCGTCTTGAGGTCCCATACCATAGTTGTTGGTGGTACCAGGAGGGTACTAATCTCTGGAACAAAGTGAGGGTAGAAGTGGACTGACGTGTAAACGAGAGACCAGTTTGGCAGTTACTCCTAGACATTTCTCGGAACGTGAGCGCCTTTAATCTTGACTAGAGACGCGAGACGCCCGTGTCTTACCGGTTCCCGAAAAGGGAGCAAAGAATAGTAACACTGTTCCCTGCCAAGCATGTCGTAGAAAGCGACTAAGGAGGGTTGGACATGGGGCTGGTTACCCCATCCTGTAAAAAATGTAAACCACAAAAAACTTCAACAAATATGGACAAGTCAAATAAGGAAAATAAAACACAGGCATCCAAGACAGGGGAAGGTCCTCTTGCAGGGAGGCGTATGATGCAACACAGAGAAAGCCGAAAGGAGTCTGTGTTACTGACTAACCTTCTTTCTTCTAGGAGAACTTCAAAATTTGGAACCTGGAATGTTCGGACATTAAACGGACAAGGGAAAGTGGCACAAGTAGCAGCAGAAATGAGGAAATGTAAAATCGAGATTCTGGGACTGTGTGAAACAAAGTGGAAGGGGATAGACAAGAAGAAACTCATCACAGGTGAATTGGTGCTGTCCTCAGGACATGAAGACGTAAGTTCACACCACAGTGGAGGGGTAGCTCTTATGTTATCTAAAGAAGCACAGAAAGCACTCATTGAATGGGAAGCCGTTGGACCCAGAACAATAACAGCTACTTTTAAAACAGGTAAAAAGAAAATAAATGTAAATGTCATCCAATGTTATGCACCAACTAATGACAAAGAAGAGTCTGCGAAAGAAGAATTTTATACTAGACTGCAGGAAAATATGGAAAAAGTAAAAAGAAGAGACATTACAATTTTGATTGGTGACATGAATGCAAAGATAGTTATAGTCAACACCGGCTTTGAAGAAGTCATGGGAAAACATGGGATAGGAATAATGAATGAAAATGGGGAACTTTTCTCAAACTTTTGTGCTTCAAATCAACTGGCAATAGGAGGAAGCATGTTTTCACATAAGAGAATACACAAGGCAACATGGATATCACCAGACCATAGAACGGAAAATTAGATTGATCATATATGTATAAACAAGAAGTTTAGATCATCATTGCAGGATGTAAAGGTATATAGAGGAGCAGATGTGGCATCAGATCACCCCCTTCTGATAGCAAAAGTAAAAAAAAAAATTCAAGAGATATGCAACAATGCAAAATTATAGACAACAAATTAATGTAGGACATCTAAGAAATAAAAAAAAACAAGGGACAAATTTGCGGTCACAATATCCAACAAATTCCAAGTGCTCCAACAGTTGGAAGATGTAGAGAATGCAGAAGACTATTGGCAGCAAATCAAAACGGTATGGAATGAGACATGTGAAGAAATACTGGGGAAAAGGGAACGACAACAAACAGCATGGAAAACAACATAAACCATCAATAAGATAAAAGACAGAAAAAACAAGAATGCAGATTTAAACACAAGCAAAACCAGAAGTTCCAAAGCCAAGGCTCAAGAAGTTTACACAGAAGCAAACAAAGAAGTAAAAAGAAGTATCAAAAGAGACAAGAGAAAGTATATTGAGGAGTTAGCAAGAGAGGCAGAAGATGCTGCTGCCAAAGGAAATATGAGAGAACTGTATAACAGCACAAAGAAGCTGACATGGAAATAAAAGCAAACAAGTTGCCTCACAAAAGACAAGAATGGAAAACTGCTCAGCATATGAAGAGGTGGACAGAATATTTTAAGGACCTTCTCAATAGACCAGCTCCACAAAACCCCCGTGACATCCAGCCAGCAGAAGAAGAGCTACAAATTAACGGTGAAAGACCAACTAAGGAAAATGAAGAAAGCCATAAAGCTTCTAAGAGATGGAAAAGCGTCTGGAAATGATGGCATTCCAGAAGAGGCCCTAAAAGCAGATATCGACACGGCTACAGAGATGTTATATAAATTACTTGGTAAAGTCTGGGAAAAAGAAGAGATACCAGCAGAATGGAAGGAATGATAACTGGTTAAGTTGCCTAAGAAAGGAAATTTACAAGAGTGCACAAATTATAGAGGAATAATGTTACTATCAGTGCCAGGAAAAGTATTAAACAGGGTTATCCTCCAGAGATTAAAAGAGTCCATAGACAAGAAACTAAGAGATGAAGAAGCAGGTTTTCGACAAAACAGATCCTGTACAGACCAGATAGCCACTTTGAGAATAATAGTTGAACAAAGTCTGGAATGGAATTCACCACTATACATTGGATTTGTGGACTACGAAAAGGCATTTGACAGTGTGGACAGAGAACCACTTTGAAAATTGATGAGGTATTATGGAGATCCCCTGAGGATCATTAATTTAATAAAGAATACATAAGAAGACATGACATGCAGAGTTTTTCATGAAGGACAGCTTACAGAACCGTTTGGGATAAGAACAGGAGTGAGACAGGGATGCCTCTTGTCTCCATTTCTTTTCTTACTATCAATAGACTGGGTTATGAGAACATCGACAACACACAACAGAAATTGAATCCAGTGGACTCTGACTAAGCAGTTGGATGATCTGGATTTTTCAGATGAATTGGCTCTTCTGTCCTGTAACCGTAATCAGATGCAGGACAAATTGAAAACACTCGATGAGAGGTCACAGCAATTGGGTCTGAAAATACACAAGGAAAAGACAAAGATAATGAGAATAAATGCAGGTAATGATAACAGGGTTGAACTTGAAGAAGCACCAATACAAGATGTAGAATCGTACACATATCTTGGCAGCAATATAGACAAAGTTTGAGGGACAGACAGTGATATCATATTAAGAATACAAAAAGCAAGAGGAGCTTTCATTGCATTGGGAAATATATGGAGATCAAGAGAAATCGGATCCAACACGAAAATAAGAATCTTCAACTCAAATGTGAAATCAGTCCTATTGTATGGTTCTGAGACATGGAAAACAACAAAGACAACTACCAAAAAGCTACAGACTTTCATAAATGGGTGCTTGCGTAGAATAGAGGGATTAAAATGGTATGATAAGGTTACCAGCGGACAAGAACTAGACAAGTGCCAGTGGAACAAGAGATGAGAAGACGACAATGGCGATGGATAGGACATACGATGAGGAAACCTGTTGATAGCATTACAAGGCAGTCCTTGTTCTGGAATCCCCAGGGCAAGAGAGGCAGAAGTAGACCAAGAAGCACACGGAGAAGGGAGCTGGAAAAGAAGATGAAAATGTTAAGGAGAACGTGGAAAGAACTTGCGATGATTGCACGTGACAGGAGGACTATCATGTGTTTGTTTAAAGCCTATGCTCCTTTGGGAGTGGAGGGTTATGAATGAAATATGAGAGACGAGAGAACTCCAGTGACCTATCTGCACAGAACCAACCCATCAGCGGGAGCAGAACATATCACAGGAAGTTAAGTAGCCCTATAAGCTACCAAGTCTTCTTCTTCTTTTTAATCCTTTGCCTCCGATCGTCGAAGCTGTCAGTGGCAATCACGCCTGGTGGCGTCTTGTAGGGCAACAGCAAATTGATTTCACTTTGTTTGGTCGGTGTCCGTCCTTCGTACAGTGCCCAAACTCTAGTTCATTATTTGCATCTCAGCCTCTACAGTCCTCCGCCAAGTTGTTTTTGTCGGCCTCTCTTTCGTTTTCCTTCATAGCTGTTCTTGTGATGGCATCGGGGTCTCTTCTGAGGACATGGCCAACCCAGCTCCAACGTCTACCAGTTATGATGGTGTGCATGTCCTCTTGCTTGCTCCGAGTAAGCAGATCATGGTTGGTGATGGTATTCGGCCTTAAGTTTCGGTGAATTTTTCTTAGGCATGTTGTGCGAAAAGAGGACAATTTCGACGTTGACCTTCTACAAGGAATAAGAATTTTGCTCGTTTTGATTTAAATCAGTATATTTACAAACAACACATTTCATAAGTAATTATAGTTAACAATATGAAATAAATAATGGTGGGATGAACTATGAATGTTCTATAGAATTTCATCACGGGCGTTAGAAAAAAATGTTCTTAAGGAAAAGAGTTCACTTGGCAGCTTTAAGTGGATACTAAGCTGCCATTAAGATGTCGGATGGTTTCTGCTCCAGCCGATGTTTGTTCTTTGCAGGTTGGTGATGGTTAACTAGTCACTGATGAAGTCTGGTTGCCACAACATGTCCCTCGTAGTATCGTGGGGTAATTGAGAAGATTGTCCAGCGTCTGTTAAGACCCGTCTACTCTAGGTGCCAAACTTTGACTGAATTTCACTTAAACCACATACTTGTTCCACACACTAGTACCACCAACTGGTGCCACCGATTAGTATCATGAAAAAAGAGAGAAACAAATACCCTCTGGGGTATTCGGTTTCCTGACTGTAGTGGATTTGATGGTATTGTATGGTTGTGATATTACCTAGTGTGATGCATGAGGTCAGCTGTGAAGGCTCCTGAGATAAATGTAGCTGTGAATTTACAGAAGGCCCTTCTTGCTACCACTTACGACCTCACACATATCTTTTTTACTAATGAATGTGGCTACGTTAAAAATCTAGGGTACTGATATGGAATGTGTTGTGGTAGATTATATACACACACACACAGATAATTAATAAGTCTAATAATATTAATAAAACTTATAACACACTGAACTAACTCAAGCTGTTTAAAATTTTGATATTAAATTTTCTTTAAGTTTATTTGTTCTGAACCAAGGTTTTATTTTGGTCAGAACATATGAAAGGTTTTGAAATTATGAATGAAATGCATGAATTTATGGCATAATAAATGAAAGGTGTGTACATATGTAATTTACAAGACTAGTTAATATTACTACTGTTTATATTAGTAATTTCTCTGGGAGAATGATTAATGGATGTGCTGTTGGGGTGGCTTCATCACTCCCAGTCTATGGCTACTAAACATTGTCCATTACTGATGGGAGGAATACAAGTTTTATTTCCCAACATGGTATGTTCTAGTTGATGGGAATATAGTTGGTGTGTTATTTATAAAATAAGTTGGTGAATGTCCAGCAGGCCAGACGCTCACGTATCTTGACTGAGTAGTTCTGGTGCTGGAATCTGGTGGCCCCACCTCTCCGTGCTTGGGGGCAATTTAAGGCTGCTCTGACAAAATACCAGGCTGCCCTGGTCCACACTTGTATTTTCAACACAGCATTTGACACCAATTTGGTGCCAAATAAAAACTCACAGTTCTGAAATAAAAGTATTGGGTCATGTGTCAGAACTCTACCTCCTGAGCCACTTCTACACAGAACACTACACAACAACACCACATAGACGGGGTCAGATCTCTCTGACCATACAGCACATCTTACCAAGTTGGTTTCACATAGTATAAGTTCCCCAAGACTACATATTCTGAAATATGTTCATTAGCTTCCTGCCATTGAATAGGATAGGTGATATGTTCCACTGATCTCAAAACTTGATCCGCCCTTCATAATCCTTGCTGGCGTTTATGTATTTTGTTTGTCTCTAGACCCTGAACTGGGGCTGGGGATCTAGAGCGAATCCTTACTTGTTGTAAGGGATAGATTTTGATATGGCAGTATCAAATCACTCGAAACATTAAACAATATTAAAATATACAAAGAAATACTTTCAGTCTTACCAGAATTATGAATAGAGAACACAGTTATCTGCTAGCAAAACTCAGCTGAGCTGCTGGCTCTAGTATGGCGTCCCTCTAAATATGGCAATTAGCTTTTGGGAAATACACCACTGAAAAATTTATGTGTCTACTACTGGACAACTTATGTTGAATGGCAAAATTGCGCGTCTGAGCGCCGATAATATGATTATCTGTGGCCAATCACCGCCTTTCCCCCTTTTCAAATTCAAACCTCCTACCAAAAGTCAATTCAGTCATACCTCAGTCAAGTATGTATTATTGTCTGTTGGTCCGTCTGTCTCTACTTGCGTTTTTTACAAAAACACACTTGTTTATACATGCATTTCCTACACGAATCTGCCTCTAGAGTTATTTTTAGCCACAACCTTCCACCAATTCCCCTTCTCCTTCATTTCAATCTAGATTTTAGCACTTGAGTCTCAAGGCCACAATTTTTGAAAATTTAGTGACATATTTTTTTCAATGCAGTCGCTCGCTGATATGAACAACACAGTCTTTTGTCAATATCTTCATTATTATCTATCCGTCTGTATAAATGAAAACATATTATTTCTCTGCTCAAGATGGGCCATCAAACTAGCTAGGTTTAATATTCCTAACATTATTATTAAGAAAAAGTTACTTTTCAAGGTTAGTGGGTTTTTTTTTTTTTTTTTGAAATATGTTCGAGCATCTTCTGTAATGCGTTTGCCGCTGAATTCAAATAAAGGGCTAAGTATCGCAAAAGCGTCCAAGAAATGACTGTTGCGTATAATAGCTAAGGTCCCTTTTGTCCATTTCTTTACCTTGTGTCAACTTGGGGACGTGAATTTTTTTTTTTTTCTTTACCCACCAATTGGGTCTTTTTAGCCTTGCTAGTTTCAAGCACGTGTTCAGTCATATTTTTCTTTTTGATCTCCGTTCTCATCCCGTCTACAAGGGTAAACGTTTTACCTTCACGTCTAACAAGTTAGTTTCCATGGCGGGTGGTGACCCGCGGCATGGGCGATCATGTCTTCTAGTAGCTTACGCATTATTTTTATCCCTATATTTTATCTTTGGAGATATTTTAACGTTGTATCACGGTTAATTTTATCACACTGACACAAACTCAGGTGTCCCCACCCTTTCTTTCATTCCACCATCCCAGCTGCCTCAGAACTTTACCCTCTCTAAGCATTAATGTTAATCCCAGTAATACTACGTAAAATCATTTCCTGACGACATAAATAACAATCTTTATGACGAACTTCGTCATTTCATTGGTACATAGCATACGACACACAATATGTACTGACAAAAATAAAATCTCTCATGGTGATCTGCATCACATAATATTGCAAGCTGATGTGCAATGTTTATTTCCAAATATCGAGAATGTATTACGCACACTCCTGCCATTGATGATAACGAACTGTTTTGTAGAACGTTATGTTTTACAATTAAAACAACTCACAAAGCCTCATATGTCAAACACGACTTTGTCGTATCGATTTTGATAATATAATCAAAGATATTTCTTTCTCTATAATTTTCTGATGTTTCTTTGAATTTATTCATCATTTCTTTACATATTATTATATAATTAATATAAAACATGTATATGAAATCCATTAGGTTTTTTCTAGCTTTATCGTTTAGAAGATTGGAGAGTGGTCTCAAAACATCTTAATATCCTAGGGCAGCCGGAGTTATTAATCTGGCCCTGCAAAAGAATATGCATAACATTTATTTATAATGATTAGAAAAACACTGACACTCACGTAGAGAAACGGCAATAAGAGAGTCAAGCATACTGAACTCTAGGTCTATGTCTGACACCTTCAAACTTTTAAAAGTTAGTCATTGCAAAGAAAACATGTTTTTTAACAATTCAGATTAACATCGAACAAGCCAGAAATAACCAGTTAAAAAAGAAAAAAAATTCGAATGTGGCAATGACAGAGTTGAGAGTTAAGGGCATGATAGCTAGGGAAAAAACTCTGTGGTGCCCACATTCAGTTCGTGCCCTAAGCACGTGCTTATTTGGTTTAATGGTTAATCCAGCACAGGGAATCAATGATCATTTTTGTTTTGTTTTTGTGAATCAATATTCACACATAAAGTATATATAACAAACGATTTCCTTTATTTCATTTTTTGCTGGTGAGGGAGGTAGATAGCGCCAAGGAAAACAATTCTGTTAAAGAAAAATAATACATAAATTAGTAAAAACTTTCCGTTTGTTAGTTAATTTTATCCAAAAACATTCCGAAATTACATAGTATTAATTAAATTATATAAGGTTGAATAACACAAAATGAATTTGCTGTACAATTTTGACTCCTTGTTAAATTTATTTGTTACATTTAAAAATTATTCAGCACTTGACACATGCGTCGTAGTAATACAAGGGCTCAGAACAACAAAAGCTTTCTCCAGCTGACTTCTTCTTCTTAGATCCTTAGCCACCGACCGTCAAAGCAATCAGTGGTCATCACGCCTGGTAGTGTCTTGTAGGGCAACAACACATTGATTCTACTTTGCTCGGTCGGTGACCATCCTTAGTACAGTGCCCCAACTCTGGTTCAGTGGCTTCCTTTTGGCTTTCACCACAGACAGTAATAGGAGCCTCAGACTCCGGATGTCCGTCCCGTAGCAAAGTTTGTTCATTTGTTGTCGTTTCCGTAGCTTCATTTCTTTTTACATAGACAGGGGTGTCAGCCTTATGCTAAAACCTCCAACCTGGAGGACCAGGGTGTCTGCCAATGTCTGACACCTGCCTGCGCAAACCTGTCCAGCTTGGTAGTACCTTCAGGAGTAAAACTCCAGCTGGCATAGCTCTGGGGTAATCAGGCTACGCAAGCCGCAACACCTCGACAAGGTATTGATACCGGTGATGGCAGCTGCTGATTTAAGCACGTAGAATTTAATAAACTCTTCAAGGCAGGATATAACCTGATATATATATATATATATATATATATATATATATATATATATATATATATATATATATATATATATATATATATATATAACCTACGTGGTATCGCTCACTGACTCTCTATCCAGTCGGGAGGTAAGATGAGGCAGATCAGACAAGATGTGGTTACTCATGAGAATCAAAGCAAGTCAAAAATAACATAATTAATTTAATTAATAGCACACTATTCCAGTAACTCTATGGTTACAGTTTGTCCACGATTTGCTCATCATTGATATATTCCGTTCATCTCTGCACATTGCCTTTCGAAAAATTGTCAACATCTACACTTTCTCGTCTTTCTACTAAAAGGCCTTACAGATTATTAGCATTGCGTGACCCGAGCTGCCGTTTTGATTGCTTGTTTGACTTCTCGGAATTTATGTACGGTGTAATGTTTTGAATGATAGCCGAGATAGAATTCAGACTCATCACAGTCAACTTGACCAGATAACCTTCCTTCCATCATTTTGCTTGTATTTCCTCTCTCTCCCACACTTTGTCAAGTAGTTTGTATAATATCTCTGTAGAGGTACCAATTTCTGGAAACTTTCGACCTAATATCTCATAGGCTATTTCCAGCGAAAGCTACTGTCGTAGTTGCCCCAATACACACCACGCGACACCTACATCAACCATTGATATGTATAATAAAGAGTTTGATAGTGATGTATCATTGGTTGTCATGAAAATGGCGGCCATATTGGATTATATTGTCCAATTTTAAATTGCTAAGGCATTTTTATTTATTAAGCTAGTGTTAAAGAGTATTATATTGTATTTTTGCATATTTACCACACTTAATCTATTAGCAGTTTAATCTTTGCGGTAATATGTTTTTTTCTGTGGTTACTATGATGTTGCACGCTTTTTTACTATAAGTGAACGCGATATATTTAATACGTCACTAGGAGATTATGACGTAATCTGTTCTGCATCTAATTTATGCAAATGGTTGTTTCTAGGCATTTCGTCTAAAGAATCCGTCAGAGAACGATGTTGATGTTGTAGCTACCGAGATATTGGAAGATTAATCATTTTTACGTGGCTTCAGGTAACTACGAAGGTCGCCACTTTTTTCCAGAAGATGCAGGACTTACGCTTCAAGTTCCGTTCTTTATAAAGAAGAATTTCCAACGGGAGTATTTTAAGTATCTTTATTTATCTGGTCCACACGACTTGGGGGATAACCTTCATAGGCACATCTAGTATAGAGGCCAGATATGAATTGATGAGACAAGACTGTGGAGATGATCTCTTATACATGTAAGTAAATGATCATGCCATGAATTCAACTGTACTATTCTACATTAAATGTTGTTAACTGTGGACCCAATCCAGTGCAGCTTCCTTTTATGATTTATGAACTGTTTTATGCATCTTGTCACCCCACGACATTCTTCAGGTTATCTGCACCATACATTAACAGCACTTGCCACATGCACCACCTTCGACAAGCTAGCCTACTGAACGTAGAATCTCAATTGTAACAGCTAGGAATACCAAATTTTGACAGAAAGTGTATGATAATAATGTATAACTTTTTTCCGACTCGATTTATGATAACTTTAGTAGATCGAAAGTTACAGGGCTTTGAAATTATCGTCTACAAATAGTAACACATTTTGCTTAATTATACATTCATCTTTTTCAATAAATCAAATGTTTGAGAGATTTCAAAAAATTCATGTGATTAAAGTTTTAGAATGTTATGGACAGTACATGTGCCAAATCTCAAGGCAATTAATTAATAAATGTGCACGTTGTACAAAATTTAGAGTAGAAAAATAGATTTTGAGAAAATCTAATTTTTCTTCATAGTGAAAGTACAACCACAAAAATTTTTAATATTATCTACCCAAAAATTACTTAATTTTATTCAGAATATACCAGTAGCATATCTAGCTTTCTTTGAATATTCCTGTCTGTCTTTTTATTGAGATTATTGCCTTAATGCTTTCTTTGTCTTAACACAATTGTAGTGATATCAGTGATACAGATCGTCAAATACAGTAATAGTTAACCCCTACGCAAAGTAAAGTTACCACACCGTCCGGGTGTGTTTGCCCACTGTCATCGCCCACGCCACGAGACGCGCTGGATTTTAAAAGCAATAACGCCAAAGTGAACGATATCAAAACTACTGGGTTTTTTTGTCACTCCGTAATACAAATTTACTACTAACAATAAACGCCGTTTGGCAGACGACAATACATAGTTCGTTTCAAAAGGATGGATAGAAAAACGGAGGCGTGCCCAAGAGAGAGAATAATCAAACCTTGTCTAAAGCGTTGGTTTTGAATCCAGTAATAGAACGACATGAGACTGCTGACGTCACAGACTTGCTTAGGTAATACGCGAATGAGAGGTTGGAAGTTTGAAAAAAAAAAACTACTAGGCCATGGAAACCGGTTGCTAGGGCATATTTTTTTCCCTAAAAGTTAACGTTTGAATAAAGCATTAGATTTTGCTACTGCATGCAATGAAAACCCAACCGCCTTGTTTCCTCTCCGTAGTGACAATTTAAATCTAACGAAACCGCGATTTGCGTTAGGCAAAACGCGTGTTTCATTTCTTAGAACAAGCGAAAGAGAGAGAAAAATTTAATTAAAAGTGGGCATCAAGATGGAGGGAAACCTTACGCTATAGTATGCATTGTGATACTGAAACTAAGTAACCGAAATTGAGAAGGGTAGAGAAACGGAGCACAAGAAACCTTGATGAAATCGTGTAGTTGAATAATAAAGGGAAAGAAAGGACAGTTGAGAATTAAATTGATAATACTTGGTTATTAGAATATCATATTTCACATTATGATATATCTTACCGTAGAGGAAAAGTATGAAGAGGAAAAATGCAAAGATGAAAATTATGATAAGGAGAGAAATAAAAATATAACAGCTAGATGACAGACAGTCGTCTGGTCAATAATTGCCTTTCCTCAGTAAAATCGATTAGATATTAACAGAATTATCGCAGGAAATAAAAATGAACGACAGAAAAGACAGACATAGAGATATCCTCACTCAACTTTGCCATTCCTGGGAGGGGGACGGTGTTACAAATTTTGAAATAGTATTTTTTTTAAAAGAGGCGAATCAGCGTACCCAGAGCTGATTGGTTTAGACGCGCATAACTAAAGAGCGGGATATAACGAACGTTTGCTAAAGCATAGTTGCCACTTGATATAGACAATTCTAGCAGGAGGGTTAAGATCAGACTCAAAGCAGTATGACCGGATGCCTTTGCAGTTCTGGAACAAGGGCGATCTCAGCTTGACCATTGATCGCCGGTTAACCTTCTAGTTGTGTAATTATTCATTGATGCGGTAAGATAAATATTTATATAAACATTATTATTAATATGTATATGTAATATTGATATGTATATGCATTATTGATGTGTAGAGGCAAACTGTTACCAACAGATTACTAGGGACAATGAAGATAGAGATGTATATATATAGGAAGATATTTATTTTTTTGTATACTTGTTATGTTTGGAAATATTTGGTAATAATATTTTGAGTCTGAGATTAGAACTCTAGACAAAGGGCGAATACTCTGTATTTGCTTCGTATGAATGTAATATATAGTTGTCCCACTTGAATATAGAGTTCAGAGGTTATCTTTAACGCATGCCCAGACCGGGTGTGTTTTGAAAAGGGTCTTCCGTTATGTTTTTTCTGCGATGGCTGGTCTGTACCAGGGAAGTCCGAAGATGGGATCTTTCCGTGGTTTATTTGGGGAAAGGAGATAGATTATCTATATGACTGTTATGTCGGTAATCATCCCCAGTGTTTGTTCCAACGCCAAAAGATGGTGTGAGCTATTCGCCAGTGTATTTCCATAACAAGGTAACGAAGCCAGTTTATGTACCCTTCTGCAATGCCTAGATGGGCAGACGTTTCGTCGTGCCTAGATTATTATTGACTACAGAGGAAGATGATATGCTACCTAGCAGTCCTATGTTATTTGATGTGACCAGCATTATTAATTGCAGAATATTCAGAGCCCAATCAGGACATTTATGTATGAACAGCATCTTTAATTATGCTTCATATTTTCACCTTGGGTGAGCGAGGCTCACTGGAAAGTAAAGCCATCTTGGATCTCATTGCCAGTTTAATAAAGTCATCTATCGAGAACAGGGACAACCTTATTATCTGATGATGATAGAGATCTGTTATCTATAAGGAAAATAAAACCCCACTACTGGTGGTTTAAGATCGTTATCATGAACATTTGCTGGATTTAAGGCTTGTAAGACTTAGGTAGAAGAGGGTCTGATAAGGAGCCATTATTAAGTAATATTTATTGGCTGACGCGATTAGTCAGCTAAGGAATGAGACTATAGACAGATCAGAATACTATGTGCTTGACTACGACCATTCCATTATATCCAGATGCTATGTATTTCTTCACGTATACACCAATGTGTGTGTCAACTTGTTCCAGTGACTGTCAACCGTAATGTCAGAGTATGTGTCACAATAAATATATGAAAACGTCAATAGCAGTTCAGGACATCATTGACTTGCATACGAGTGTATGAGTGTATTCTAACCAACATGTCAACTTCAGAACATTCCACACATTCGCGCAATTGACATTTATACTTTCACTCATTGTCAACATCACCTGTCCAGGGCCTCACTACTTTATGGACCAAGTGACCTGTATGTACAACCCTGTGTCGGTTAGCGAGTTGACAATCATAACACTTTACACCAGCAAATAGCATTTCAACAATGTGATGACCATTAACCCGCACCTACGATAAGAACATCAATTTATACTCTTATCACAAACCTACGAGGGGCGTTCAGAAAGTAATGCACCACATCGTTTTTCTCTGCTAATAATGAAAATAGAAGCATGAAATTTTGCACACTTCAAATATGGCATGTGTCAATTGTGTGCACTTAATTGCATTGCAACCGGCCAAATAATACGACTGCCCTAGAACGTTGAAATGGAGCGTGTTAGCAACTTGCGTTATAAGCAGCGAATTGTGATAGAATTTCTCGTTGCAGAGAAGGAAACTGTTGTGAACATTCACAAGCGTCTATGTGATGTGTATGGAAGTTTTGCAGTCGACAGGAGTAGAGTCAGTCGCTGGGTTCAGAGAATCAAAGAATCAGGAAGTGGAGATACGGAGCTGCTTGATCGGCCGCGCTGTGGACGTCCTGCCACAGCCACCAACGCAGAAATGTTGAAATGCGCTGAGGGCATTATTCTTACTGATAGGCGAATCACTACTCAACAATTGGCCTTACAGCTGTCAGTCAGCATTGGTAGTGCAAATGCAGTTATAAAAACTCTCGGATTTTCTAAGGAGGTTTGCGCAAGATGGGTTCCTCGAAGTCCCACAAATGACCACCGATTGCAAAGGAAAGCAATTTCTTCTGAATTGTTGGAGCGTTTCAATGCTGATGGAGAGAACTTTTTGGCTAAGATCGTTACAGGCGACGAAACCTGGGCACACCATTTTGAACCTGAGACAAAAAGAAAGTCAATGGAGTGGCATCATCCGCAATCACCAAGAAGAAAGAAATTCAAGACAATTCCTTCAGCTGGAAAGGTCATGATCACTGTCTTTTGGGACATTGAAGGTGTGATTCTTGTGGACGTTATGCCAAGAGGAGAGACAATCAATTCGCAAGCTTACATTAAGACATTGAAAAAACTCAATCAACGTTTTCGCAGAGTTCGGCCTCACAAGTATCCAGCAGACCTGCTTCTCCTTCACGACAATGCGCGCCCTCACACAAGTCTGGCAACACGGGAAGCAATCACCAATTTGGGTTAGACTGTTCTACCCCATCCACCCTATATTCCCGATTTGGCACCCTCTGATTTTCATCTATTTGGTCCACTTAAAGATGCACTCCGTGGGACAAGGTTTGAAGATGATGAAGGAGTGATTCATGCAGCGAAGAAATGGCTACATGATCAAGACAAAATCTGGTACGGGCTAGGAATACATGCACTTGTTTCGCGCTGGCATAAAGCCGTACAAGTTGATGGGGATTATGTTGAATAATACCGATGTTTACATGACATATCCATGTATATTGTATATAAATTTCATGCTTTGTGAATAAACAGCTCCTGAGAAAAACGATGTGGTGCATTACTTTCTGAACGCCCCTCGTAGATAGGCGCCAAACTAAAAATTTGTGTGATACCAAGTGCTATTATGGAAGATTATCACTTCTTATTAAAAGCCAGGCAGGCTTAAGTAGAATTTGGAAGAAAATATAACTATATAGTGGGAATTAATATATTATTATGATTGTACAACCAGCAAACCTCTAGCCGTCTTCAGCAAGTCACTGTGTTTTCACTGGACTTTGTAAAATAACTGTAAGTTCCTATGAAGGGAATGTATCAAACTGATGATTGAAATTTACCTGAGTATGAAGCAGTCACACAATAAGATAGGGACGAAAGCTATTTGTTTAGCCATAGAATCTGATTTTGAAACTGTTTGATGATGTTTAGTTGTTAGAGATGGAGAGAGATGTATAAAGTACTGAGGAGGCCTTAATCCTCTTATTTCACGGTTCGATCCTGAAACACTCAGTGTGCCACAAAAGTAATATTGAAACTGCAGAGTTATAGGCACAAGAATTTAGTTGCCTAATTCCTGAAGAGTACTGCAGCAGCATCCATTCTTCACAGTCGTGAGGAATATTCTGGTGTGAGAAAGACATCACAGTGTTCAAGGAATTCCAGAAAAGCCATACCATCCATGGGATTATGAAAGTTCACCTAACCTAAACTCTCCATTATTAAATTAAAAACAGTTTTCTAGATATGATGAAACAATTCGTTCCTCAGAAGCGTGACCAGTCATAAAATTTAGTGCTTCACCAGGACATTCCAAGTTAGGAACAAGTTCATAGTTTCATTAACAGACAAGTTGTCTTAAAGTTAATTTACCGTAAATACCTTGCCATTCTATTTGAGTTTTAAACATTCCTGTGCCCAAGAAATTGAGGTACAGGAAATTAAAATTGTAAAAATTATTATCCTAAACTTAACCACTGACTTGTTTGACAAATTTTCTTTGAATTATAGTTGTGGTTGTGGTCATTAACTCAACATTACATTTCACATTACCCTAGACACCTAGCCAGATAACAACCAGACACCAGTACTTAAAATTAGACTCAAAATATATCGCAGATTGAGGTCGTAGGGTGGTAGCAGTCAGGTACCCTGAGAACATCATTATCAACTATTAGACTCAGGGACTTGCATAGCTGACCTCATTTTGTAGACAAGTAATACTTATCTCATTAACATCTAAACCCACCACAACAATTGTCGGCCTTTTTAGAGGTAAGCACCAGTCGTTTTGGCTTTCTTGCTCCTACCAGTCAGCAAAACTGTTTTCCAATGTTCAACCTACAGCTTGCTTGACAAGTATAGCAGGTCCTTCATTATATTATGCTAATCAATTAGAAGGCAGAATTCCATAAGCTTTCTTAAATGAAAGATTTGCTTGCGCAATTTACTCCAAATTACCGAATGAAGACTCTCATTTGAGTTTTGGGCAACCTTTTGTTTCACAGGGACTCAACAGTTTCAGATGTGTAAACCTGTCATATTCTGGTATCAAGTGTTGTGTTCAACAGTTTAAAGGCTTGGGATGTGTGGATAAATTTGTTATGCCCATAGCATATCCATTTCTTTAGAAGGTTGCTTCACAAACACATCTTGGCCAGCAGAACAATATTGATTCTTGGGAATAATTGTCGGTCAGCAGAACCACATCTTCAAAGCGTCAATTCTTGATTGCAGCAATAAGTAATAACATTCCGTAGCACAGCATACATTTTTTTTCCAACGTGATCTTTGCACTGACATTTCTTTGATAATTTTAACCTAAAGGCCATGTGGTTTAATTCCAATGACCTGCTTGAATGCTCTGCCTTAAAGTACGATAGAAGCAAAACAATACATGTAAGTAATGAAATATGTTTCTAAATTTGATATTTATGGAGACCAAAAAAAATTACATGTAATGCTCATATAAATGTTTAGGCAAAGGGACACATAAAGTAAGTTTCACAAGTAAATACCTTCACAATTTATATCACAGCCTTGGAGCCGCGCTGGTGTAATGGCTTCGGCGTTGTACTGGCGACCAGGTGTTCATTGTTCAAACCCGGGCGTCGGCGTTTGAAGAAATGTTTACGGCCGGAAATTTGACTGAATAGCCTGAACGGCTCCTGTGATAAACCCTCTGTGGATGGGAAGGAGCGAAGCTCCTGACCGGGTTGGAAGGAAAGTCCTCAGGTTCCCCAGCCTCGCAATGACATATCATTGGGCCGAAGGGCTGAAAGCCCAAGTGCCGCTGGTTAAGAAAAAAAAAAAAAAAAAAATCACAGCCTTGCTTCACTTTCCACTTGACGAAGTTTCCAGTCTTTCTTCTCGTACCAAGAACCAGCTGGTGCACATGTCCGGCAGGCAGTTAAACAAAAAATAATACATGGGCTTCTGTGACAAGACATGTCAATAAAATACATAAGAAATAAACATTAAATTGAGGAAAGAAATGTGCACTCTGCTTACAGGAATAATGATAATGTATTGAATTATGAGCAGTCATCCGTTATTCTTGTAACTCAGAAAAATGTGATGATTTTGAATTGCCTGTATTGTTTCAAGTATGTCACTGCCTTCTTTTCTATACAGGTTCATTACTTCAAAGGTGAACGACGAAACGTATAAACAGACAGAGTGTCACACCAATACAATTATACATATAACTTTGCATGAAGATGTCTAAGTCCTGGTCTAGTCGAATCACAGTTTATTTACAAGATGTACCATCACACTTGGCCTTGCAGAACAACTTCATTGAATACAAAGTCTTCTAGATTATGACTACGGAGCTTTCTTTTTTATGCTCTTGTTGACAATTCTGTCTTGTTCAGTATTTATAACTTCCTTGATTAATATCGCCTATTCACATATTCTTATAACGTTCAGGTTATTGAATGTTAATACCGGGCATCTCCGGGGATGAATTTCCTTCAAACATTCGTTCTTTACTTGTCTGCTTATTGTAGATAGCAAACTTCGATGAGCAAGCATATGTCTGTCAAGATGGCTGGTTCACCTTGTACAAACGTTACCTAGGTTCGTGCGACCTGTCTGTCTAACTGGCGCTTCTCGAATGTTTCTTTCTCAACTGCCCCTAAGAGCGTGCACCGTGAACTCTTTTCGCTAATCTAGCGTTCTTCTGGGAGGTTTTATGCGCACCTTCCTCAGACAACCTTCTTGCCCTTTATCTTACTGCTTATATCTAACTGTCCTAGTTTAAACCATCAGTTGCTTACCCTGCCACATCTACTAATAGATAGTTCTTGTAACGCCCTGGTGGTTGAAATGAAGCACAGTGGGCCGCCTTCTTTGATATCATTCCAGAAAGAAGCCAGTTAGGTTTAGGATACCTAAACGTAAGCATTACTCCTATTTAATGCGTCTCTGAATTATATTTTAAAGCCCTGTCGAACTTACGGCCATGTGTTCTTCATTTCAACCCCTGAACCTAACTCTTACCCCTGTTTACTGCGTCTCTGAATTCTTTTTGTTAAGGCCTTATCGAACAGTGTCCGCTGTACTTCATTTAAACCTTCTTTGCCTTAGTATTAATGACTAATATGTTTATCCTTGCCACATCCCAGTTAGTCAGTTTTACATGTGCTGTAGAATAAGTCTTGCTTCCATCGCTAACTCTGGCCTTTTACAGTTGGAGGTAACCAGAGCATCTCATTTTTTGAGGCATTTTCCCACCCAAAAAAACCAACAAACAAACAAACAAACAAAATGGAGAGACGGACCAGAATGTAAATACCAGGACTGGCACGAACATTAACTATCGCAGATGACATACTCAAGTACAGGACTGGCTCAAACAGACAGGAAATGGTTCAAGGCATACACGAGACACTAGAGGCGGTTTCTAAATGTGTGTATGGGAAGCGGATCAGGGGTCAATCCCAAAAAGGCCTGTGTGATGTGGTGCTCTTTCAACAACATCATAGTGAAAGCAGACCTTCCAGACATCACTTTCAGTGGGCAGAACATTGACAGGCAAGACAGGGTAAGTATCTGGGAGTTACGTTTGATCGTGGACTATCATTCACGTATTATGTCGAACTGATCATAGGGAAGTGCAAGTGAGGACTAGCAGGCTTAAAAATTATGGAACGAACGCATTCAAAATGAAGGGATGCGAGTAGTTGTGGGCTGTACGCGTGATACCCCCATTGTGACAATGAGATATACACTCTAATTGCTATCTATTAGTTATGCGACGCCCCAGGCAAAAGCCTATATGCGGGTAACCACCGACAAAAACACCCCCTACATGAGAATGTGGCTGACATGAAAGGAGCAAGAATCAAAACGTTGATGTCAAGGATGGCACAGGCAGAGGCTACGAATGGTCAGGTGACCAGGGTTGAAAATGTATCCAAATGGAAAGAGTGGCGTAAGTCAGGGGAGACCTGGATAAACTACCACCAGGTCATCATTGGCCCTGGAAAAGAGTAAAGATCTTCGAGCAATGGAAAAGCAGAGCTGGAGATTATTCAGCTGATAAGTGATCATGCTAGGAATGATGACGCCATTGTGTACACTGATGGGTCTGTAGTTCGTGGTGAGAAGCCAGGATGGGGCTTCTGTGCGAGAATAAAGGGCAGGGTTGTCGCTGAACAGAGTGGAGCCTACATGACAACAACTTTCAGCATAAGAATGGAGGTAGAAGCAGTTAATGCAGCACAGTGGTGGCTGTCTGAAACTCCATCAACCGGGGCAGTTATATGTGTACTACAGGTACAATTAACATTCATACTCTTTGACATTTGCTGAGGGAGACTGAACACTTTTGGATTTGCCCGGAGAGCAGTGAAGTCGATTCTGATTAACAATAACAATAACAGACGTGTAATGTTTGTCATGGATTGCCTCCCCTTAGCTCTGCAGTTGGTATCCATCAGTGGCCAACCCTTAAGAGTATCTAATATGGGTCTTCAAAGGTGTCTACCTTCGCACAAGATTACTCTCGGCAGAGTTGTAGATAGAAGGATAATGACGCTTCTATCTCAAGGGAGATTTCACAAGATGTTTTCAGAAGTTAAGAACAATGCTGCATAGGGCAGAGCACTATTAACTTATATTTGATCCTTCGCCTTTTGTGAAACATTCAGCAATGGTTTTAGCCCGTTCGACCCAGCCTCATGAATTTGGTACCAGAACAACGTTGGGAAGGTTAAGGCGGCCGGCGGGATGCTGACCACATCATCCCTAGTGTACCGAATGTCAAGAAAATATGGGCATAACACCATATTCCCTTATGACTCAATGGGCGTGTAATGGGATCCTTTTAGCCCGTTCCAGCCCCCAGCTGGTGTAAATCCAGCGAAATTAGTTTTATAGTATTTGTTCTATAGATGTAGATACATGTCGAGATGTGTGAGTGTATATATATATATATATATATATATATATATATATATATATATATATATATATATATATATATATATATATAAAAGAGAATGGCTCATACGTTTTTTTTCATACCGATAATAACTGAATCAACTACGATTATTTTGTTTTAAAATAACATGTAACATATAAACAAAACACTTAGTCTTGACAAGTTAAGAAAATAATGGAATGATGACGAATTTTAGGTGTAAATAAAATTGTCTTCACTGAGACTTGGGTTGAGGATTTCATAAAAACAATTGTCCTCTTGCTATTTCCTTAATAAACATAGCTGGTCTAAGTGAGTCCTGCAGCCGTAATTTCGTCAATTCTTCTGTGATACAGGCTCTTCTCCACACAACTCGTCCAATGTGGGCGGTTAGTTTTGATTCCCTGCTGTTAACTCACATCTAGTGGCGTAGGAACTTCAGACTTGCAGCTTCGCACCATGTACAGTCTGATAGCTTTGTTCTACGAATTTTAGGCAAAAAAAAACTAAAACAAATGCCTAAGCGAAGTACATTTGTGGGATACAAATTAACAGACGCATTGTCTCGTTGTTCAGCCACCAATGTTATTCTCCCTGAGTATGCACAGTATAACTTTTTGTTTATGTCCTCAATATGATTATAAAGTACCGTTATTCTTCTAGTTATTAAACTAGGATAATATGTGCTTGGACAGCGTATCTGCAATGATTAGCCTCAATTACAATTAACAAGGTACATATATGTCACAAAATGACATTATACACTTTAGGCACATGTGATGTAATCATCACTCATCACTGAGTCTGGGGTTGCTGCTGCTTTCGCGTTTTTGAGTGAATTAGTAAAAACCAAAGACCAGCACTTGCTGTAGTGGTTTATGAATATACTATTTTCATATATTGAGGTTGCCAGCCTCATATATAACCGCTTAGCAAGGAAAACATGCCAAATTCACATAGAAAAATTCATGTTTACACTTACCCAAAAGTAACTTTTGTGAACACAATCACAGTTAGAATGGACACAGCACAAGCCTGGAAAACAGGGACAACACCAACAAAGTGGAAAAAAAGTTAGTAGCTTATCTTTTACAGGACGTGGCAATCAACCCCAGCTTTTATTGGCTGTTTGTGATTTTTCTAGGCAATTTTTTTCATTCAGTAGTTTGCCATTGCTTTCTGAACGGTACGACGCTTATACCACTGTTAAAAATCCACACAAAGCGATCTGCTACCAAACCGCCTGCAGCATGTTTCGAACCTGGTATATCTGGATTATGAAACTGCGTTCATTTACATTAGGCCACAGACGCCGACTAACAAAGTGGAACAAAGGAATAATTGTCAAATTGCCTAAGAACGGAGATCTTGCAGACTGCAATAATTGGAGAGGAATCACTCTTCTCTCAGTTTCCAGTAAAATACTAGGCAGGATAATTATACAGAGAATTTCTAAAGCAGTAGACCACAAACTAAGGAAAGAACAAGCAGGATTTAGAAAGAACAGAAGATGTGTAGATCGTATATTTACCCTCAGGAACATTATTGAGCAGTGCTCAGAATGGCAAAGACCGCTGTACATTAATTTCGTTGATTTTGAAAAGACTTTTGACAGTATACATAGGGACAGTTTATGGAAAATACTGAGGGTTTATAGAATTCCAAGCTGCATAGTGTAAATCATAACAAACCTCTATGCCAAATTTACGTCTAGCGTTCGGCAGAGAAACCTAACATTTGAGGTGAAGACAGGAGTACAACAGGGATGCCCCTTATCAACCACTCTATTTTTAAAAGTCATAGACGTGGTGATGTGCCAAACAACAGAGGGCAGTACAAGAGGAATAAGATGGACTACATTTTCTACATTGAAAGATCTAGAAAATACAGATGATATTGCACTACTAGCACATTCACATCAATACATCCAGGAGAAAACGGATAGACTTAATAAGTATAGCCAGCAGGTGGGCTTGAACATCAATCTAAAGAAGTCAGAGGTCATGACGATCAATGTGAGCAACCCTGAGCCCATATCAGTAAGGAATCAGTAACTGGAACAGACAGACACCTTCACATAGTGGGACCGTATGACCTACTACCATAGCATTTATTCGTGCTAGTGTCTATAATAAAATAATAGAAACTAGCATTCACTATTATAAAAAATAAGAAGCAAGATTTTTTTAAAACAAATATAAAAATAAAACCCGTGACACACAGAGTGCAGGGTGAAGTAAGTTAGAATTAACTATGTCAGTTTTGACATAACCCACGCTAGAAATCGGCGGGAGTTTACTGTGGAGATTAGAGACGTAGATAGGAATGGCCTCACTCCCGGTAAGACAATATGATGGAATGAACAGTAAATAAATGAATAGTAATAAAACTTCAACCAATGAAAAGTATCCAGCAAGCGCGCACCACTAAGCCGGCTGATAGATAATATTCGGAAAGTCGGTTGTACGGAGCTGAGCATTGCAATACGACGTGTTTGTTACCGTCTTGCTCCCACGTTGAGATATTCAACAAGAAATGTATTGTACGTCTATACTCTTCGATATACCTGCAGTCGCAAGAAGAGAAGTCTTTTCTTGTGTAAAATCTGCACATGCAGATGTTATCTTAGTGATTCACCTACGTAAGTAAGAACCATCGAACTTTGTTGTTTTTTATTTCAGCTCAGTTTTTCGTAATAATGCTTGAAAATAAATGAAGCTGATAAAGGAGGAAAAAATACTGTAGGGCAACCTTCGAATGAAATATCCAAATATGGAAAAATTATCACTAAGAACTTTGAGGATTTTGATGTTGTGGACGAATTTTATAAGCCACAATGGATAGAAGTGAAGGAAGGAAGATACACTGTACACATTGTTAAAGAAAATGCATTATTGTAAATACATGCACCATTACTGATATATTGCCTGTTGATGTTCTAACAGTTCTGTTCAAATAAAAATTCGTTTTAACTGTCAAGGTTGTTGATGGATTTACTTGTCAAATGATCAAGCAGATGAACTGTACAACGTTAATATATATATACACCACTATTATCTTCTATGGTAACATCTTATGAGAGGAACGAACGAACCTGAAAACAATTAGACATAAACCAAGACAGACCAACCTCTGGCGGACTTTAAGCAAGTCTCGATCAAACTTGGAGTAGGCTATATAAGTGAAGAAAAAAGGGACGACTGTTTTTAACTAGAGCACCACTCTAACCCCCGGTCACATACTAGTTATAATGATGCCGTGACAAGCGGTCACATACAAGTTATAATGGTGCCAAGTGACCTCTTCCCTTTATGCACCTGGTCACAATAGTAACTCCAGACGGCGGAGCAAGCAAAGACATCAACAACAGAATGAACAAAGCAAGAACAGCCTTTTTTAGTCTAAACAACATCTGGAAGTCTTCTAAGTACAGCACAAGAACAACATTAAGTTTATATCAGAGCTGTGTGCTTTCTGTGCTTCTCTATGGTGCAGAATGCTGGAGAGTTGCAGAGAAGGAAATGACGAAATTGTCCTCTTTTCACATAACATGCCTAAGAAAAATTCACCGAATCTTTTGGCCGAATACCATAACAACCAAGATCTGCTAACTCGGAGCAAGCAAGAGTACATGCACACCATAATAGCTTGCAGACGCTGGAGCTGGGTTGGCCATGTCCTCAGAAGAGACCCTGATGCCATCACAAGAACAGCTATGCTATGGACCCCTGAAGGAAAACGAAAGAGAAGCCGACCAAAAACAACTTGACGGAGAACTGTGGAGGCTGAGATGCAGGGAATGAACCAAAGTTGGGGCACGGTACAAAAGATGGCCGCCGACCTAGCAAAGTGGAATCAATTTGTTGTTGCCCTACATGACGCCACCAGGCGGGATGGCCACTGACTGCTTTGGCGGTCGGTGGCTAAGGATCAAAGAAGAACAAGACGTTGATGCTTTCGAATCACTTGGTCTGGGAAATTTTAATTGTTCTCTTATTACGGGTGATATGATTCTCTAGGTCTCCAATCTTTGTATTTAAAAATGCGGGTTTACTTTTAAGTTTTTTAAGTTGAACAAATACTCTGTCCTGGTCCTTTAAGTTTTCAGTTTCGAATTTACAACTGCGGGTTTCAAAGTTGCTCAAATACTTCGATCTGTCACTTATAATTTTAATTTTGGAAACCTTTGTCCGATCTTTCTCTCTGGCTCTGGTGAATTGCTAGCTTGACGTGGCGATGCAGTCTGATTTGTGACTTCGATTTCGCTAGATTATATTTCTATTTTTCAGTTCAAATCCCAGATTGTACTTCCGACGAATTTGCTACTGAAAGTCAAAGTCTATTTTAGCTCTCACATTAAGCCAATAGTAAACTCTTTAGAACTAAAATCCCCCCCCCCCCCCCCCCCCCGCGTGTTTTGAAATATCTAATTTTAAAATTCCAAAGCGTGACCACTTTTTAATAATGCGGCAATACTTCCGATTGCATCTTTATGCAAACTCACAAACTAATATGTGAACTTATTTCCTGTCTTGATGCTTTTCCACAATTTTGTCTCCAAAGACACATTATCGGTAATATTGATACAAAGATGATTCAGCGGAAACGATTACGTCTTATCACCTGTGTTTGCGTAAGTCCCTCGGACTGATTTCTCAGACAGACAATAGTCTTTCATATCATCGATCGTGCGCTACCATCTTGTGTCAATAATGATCGACTTTATCAAAGGTGGCTAGACGACTTAGGTGATAAATTATTCGCTGACCTGCCTAATTAGCTTACGACGATTCACATGGCGAAACGTACACAAGTCTGGGAGCAGCTACAGCAGAATGTAGGTGCATAAAATAATTCAAAACATAGAACGATCGGTGATGAAAATGAAGAAAAGAAGTGATACTGCCGGAGAGGATGAAAGTTATAAAAGTGCACAACTGAATCCTCACAATCTTAACGGAACTACAGATGAGCTGAGCTAACTGGGACAGATTTGTAATGTTGACATAACTAAAGTTGAGCTGAGCTAACTGGGACATATTTGTAATGTTGACATAACTACAGTTAAGCTGAGCTAACTGGGAAAGATTTATATTGTTGACGGAAATACAGATGGGGTGAGATAACTGCGACATACTTTTAATGTTTATAGACCTACAGAGGATCATCCCGGGACAGATTTGTATTGTTGACAGAACTACAGATTGACTGAGATAACTGGTACAGATCTGTAATGTTGACAGAGGTACATACGATCTAACTGGAAAAGATTAGTAATACTCACAGAATTACTGATTGTCTGACTGGAGGAGAATTGCAACGCTTTCAGATATGTTTTGTGAAATTATTAATATGTGTCATAGTGGTATGAGAATGATTGTTCAAACCTTTAACTAAGACAATAAATAAATTGACAACAAATACGCTGTCAAGTAAGCAGAAACTACACATCAAACCCCAACTCCAACAACTGACTAGAGAGATTACAGTTATATAACTACGGGCTGAAAAATAAAGCAGTCCACCAACAACGAACCAAAACCGTAGAACAAGAGAGAGAGTTTATCACTGAAATATGAAATAAATCAACACAGTCAAACAATAAACAATCCAATAGAAGAATTAATTATTGCTGTTTTAGACACCATACGTCAAATCGTCATTGATTAAGTCATAAATCAGCTGGAGTTAAGGAAGACCACACTATCGGTAGACACAAGATGAAACGAAAAACACACATAGATCTTCATTTCAGCTAGTAGTACTTATAACGACACGTCGGTACACTCGCAATAATAGATATAGAGGTAAAAATCATTACACTTAGAAATAATAAATAAGTATAAACAAACAAGCAGCAACAATTTAATAAGCTGATGACGTGCAGTCCTTCACAGAAGTAAACCTTTTAATGGCTAATAAAAGTGCCCCCTCCCCCCCTCCCCCCCGCCCCGCCCCCACAAATAAATAATAAAAAAACTACAGAGATAACAGTCCAGTGGTCAAAATCTTTCTTGTCAGGTTTTGACGTGATGTCCAATCTCGGAAATAAGTGAAAAAAAAAAAAAAAACTTAACCATGTGATACTTTAAGCAGCACATATAAAGGAGTTCTTCTTCTTCTTCGATCCACTGTCACTGAGCGTCAGCTCTTGGTGACCTTGATGCCATTATATGGTACTGCGCAGTTCGTATAAGCAGTTCTGAGCTGCCATACAGTGTATTGTCTATGGATGGGTTGTGTGATAGCATTTGCTGTCTCAGTCCCTGAAGTGCAGTGCACTGTAGTAGGTGGTGTTCTACTGTTTCTAACGGGTTAGGGCAGTGTTTACATGTTGCTATATTTTGTGAACATAGTCTGTTTCTGTGGCCATTTAGTGTAGAGTGACCTGTTCTCAATCTAAAGATTTTGGTTTGATATCGTCGTTCGATATCGTTCATAGCATCTTTCTTATTTGGGGCTGTTTGGTGAATGAAGAGTCTTCTTCCTGTATTAGCCTGTGCCCACGTGTTTAGCCAAACTTCTTTACAGTTGTTTTTGACTATTTGTTTAACTGTTAACATATTCAATGGTTGGTCAATCTGTGGCATTTTTGCTCCCTTCTTTGCTAGTCTATCAGCAACTTCATTAAATGTGATGTCTATGTGGCCAGGTATCCATTGCATGTATATTTCTGTTAAATACAAGTTCATAATGTTGTGACATGTTTCTTGAACCTTCTGGATAATGTTGACTGAGTTGGTTTTCCAGTTTCCTATTGCCAAGAGGGCAGCCTGCGAGTCTGAGAATACTACAACATCATTTGGTTCCATTTCGTCTGATTCAAAGAGTTCAAAAATTATAGTTAGGGTTTTCTGGATGGCGACTACTTCGGCTTCGTAGTTTGTGCACCAGGTACCACAGGGACCTGCAATTTTGATGGGTTCTTCTGTACTGGGTGTGATGATTATGGCCCCATATTGAGCATTTATGACTGCTTTGAAAGCTGATCCGTCTGTGTAGGTATGGATAATGTCTTCATCATACTGACAGATGGTTTCCATGGCAAGTGTTTTCAGCAGTGTAGGTATGAGTTATCATCAAGGCAGAAAGATTCTTGCGAGCTGACAAGGATGGCCTCTGCAAAAATGTTATCGGTGACCACAACTCCAAGTACCGAATTAAAAAGACATCTTTCACTAGAAGGTACCAAGAGCTTTCAGGGAAGCACTACATACCAGAGACTAGACTGCCTACTCAAGCTGTACCTGACCTACCACCTCACGTAGAATTAAAAAGACCAATAATACGTACAAACCTTCTGCAACCCGCAAATAAAAGCCTCATACCCACACTGCTGATAAAGAAGTTAGGGGAAGGCATCCAATTTACTTCCAAAGGGGAACAATTCACCTATTATTAAAATATCAAACTAAATAACAGATTTTCATTTTTATTTTTATTTTATCAATTCATTACACATATTTATTTAAGGAACAATAGAATCTCTTATTTTTATTAGTACATTTGTTAAGTTTTAAAAAAAAAACTTGTGTTTATCATGTTTAGAATTAAAATTCTTTAATTAATTTGGAGTTTGATGCGCAAGCTAAAGACGTGAATACTTATTTCCTCTGTCACGTTTAATGATAATAAGATACTGCTTCTTTTCATGCAGTCGCAGATGTGCACACCAACATGTTTCATCGGCGCCAAATAGCGCACTTCGACAATACTTTCAAGACATTTTCTTACTTGGTTCTCTCCTATCCCGGGGACCGGTGTGGTTAAGAGGCATGGCGTCCACATCTAATTCTAAAAACACCTGGGTCGGTTCCCAGTACAGGTAATATTCTTGATGGAATTTTTTCAGAACTAATAATGTCTTACTCCCCCCTGATTCTCTGAGTAGTGAGATCGGATGGCTAGCTTTATTGGATCAGGGCGAAAAAATTGTAGGTCCCGTGTACAAGTTTCGCACGTTAAAAATTATTCGCCAGTTGTAAATCATACAGAGTAGGCCATACGGCCGCTGCCGAACCAGAGTTTACACAATTAAGAAAACCTACCCGATACAAAAATATTTACGAAATGGATCAGAAATGTAAAATCAGTGGTTTCATGTATTTTAAATTTAGCAAAACGAGTTGTGGTTCATAAACTAATGCGATGCGTTTTTAATGGCGGCTAGTATATAAAATGTGTGATTCATTTATACACACATTGGGACGCTCGCCGATGCTTTGGTGTTCGTTCACTGTGACGAGATTCTCCTTGTGAGCTAAAGGAGAAGATCGGACCACTGATGGAGTTTTCCGTGTACAATGTAGATGGTCCTTAATACAAAACAAACAAACGTCTTCTAATTTGGTGTGTAGACGTTAGCCAGAGAGAACGCCATGTTAAGCTGTATATCTTTTGGCCTGGTTTCAGTCTAGTCCTCGGTCCATCAGTGATTGTCTAATGTTGTTCTCCTAGCGAATTCTTGGTCGTCCTGGAGATCTTGATCCCTGGCTATTGGTTTCCCATATGTGTCGTGGTAGCCTGTGACGGATTGCCTCCCCTTAGCTCTGCAGTAGTGGTCCAACAGTGGAGAAAACTCAAGAGTTTGTAAAATAGGTCGTCAAAGGTGTCTATCTTCGCACACGATTACTCTTGGCAGTGTTGTAGATAGAAGAGTAATGTCGCTTCTATCCCAAGGGAGTATTCATAAGATATTCACGAAGTCAAGAACAATGCTGTATTGGAAGGGTAATTGTTAACTTATATAGGTTGGCCGCCTTTTATGAAGAATTAAGCAAATGTTTTAGCCCGTTCAAGCCCGCGGCTGGTGTAAATCTAGCAAAATTCCTTTCTAAGAATTAGCTCTATATATGTAATATATGTCTAAGTGTAAATATATATTAAAGAGTCTTGCACATATGCTTGCTTTCATACAGATATAATAAACGAACCAATTATGATTGTTGTGTTTTAAATTAACATGTAACAAATTTGATAATCAATTAGTTTTCACAGGGTGAAATGATGGTGCATTTTTTTATGAAAGTGTTATCTTCATAGAGACTGGATAGAGGAATGTTAATGTTCTTTGCTGTTGCCTTTTGTTAAGCACTTAGCTTAGCACATATGACTACTGCAGCCGCGGTTTTAACAGTTCTTCAGTAATGATGACACTTCACAGTCTGACAGCTTTGTTCTATGAGCAATCTAATAGCTTCGTTCTACGAACCGTCTGATAGCCTCGTTCCACTAACCAAAAGCAACTTTTGGGAACACAATTTCTTGGCACAGTTTAGAATTGGCACTAGCAACTTAGGTTAAATGCTTTCGAATCACTTGGTCTGGGAATGTTGTATTCCTCTTATGACGGGTGACCTGATTCCTTAGGTCTCCAGTATTGGTATTTATAAATGCGGTTTTACTTTATCTGGTTTTCTGGTAAATCGTTTGTGAGATGGTTTTCTCATATGCACTATATCTACCTTTTGATTTTTATTTTTAGGCCTGCGTCCGACCCAATGCTTCCCTAGGTCATGTTGGTGTTCCCCACTTGTTGGGGTTACCTTTTCCAATCCTGAACAGGTAGTCAGGTACCGAGCTATGTCTTCAGTGATACCGGGCCAGTAATACTGCACTGCTATTCTTTGACAAGTGGTACCTTTTTCCTTACGTCCACTGTTAGGTACAGGATGTGCTCGTTCCATAACCTTTTCCCTATATAAAGATGGTACTACCAGCTGTCCATGGCCATTTGGTCCAGTTCCAGCTTTTCTGTATAGCAGGCTTTCATCATCGCTGTCCCATCTGGAGTGTGTAGGCTGATGTTGACTTGGAGCTGGCGGTTGTAATCGTCGACTGGTATGTTCTTCTGTAGGACTCCGACTATGGGGGGTTATGTTGTTTCTCATTGTTGTTTGCAAGGGCCTCTCATCTTGGCTGTCCCAACTGGAGTGTGTAGGCTGGTGTTGACTTGGAGCTGGCTGTTGTACTTCTTCACTGCCGTAATATGTCTGACTTGTTATGGATGGGTGGGGTTCGTCGTCATGCACTGATACTGGTGTGCTGCTATCTCTATCGTGTAAACGATTGTCTCGAAATATCAACCTCTCTCTTAGTTCTGCCGGCGGAATATCATCTTCTTCTTCTCACTTGTCTCTACAGCGATTCAAACGATGTATAGCATCTTGTAATTGATTTGGGGTTCTTCACTGTTCTGTGTCAGTATCAAGCTCACCATCTGTGTCTGGTTCGCTATGTGAAGTGCTTGAGGTCTCTAGAATTATAGTGATTTAATGTAACTTTTCGTACTGGTCTGCCATTCGATAAAGCTGGTGGTGCTGTCGGGCGATGATTATCTTTCTTCATGTGTGCTGTATGAGCTTTTGTGACTATGTTTTTCTCTTCTGTGATCACATCACCTTCATCTTGTTCAACCGCATTTTTCACCAACTTGCGAATTTCTTTTCGTCGTGCTAAAACACAAACAGCAAACCTGTCCTCCAGTAATTCATTAACCTTTCGTGTTGTGAGTGTGCTGAAGTCACCTTCTTTCAGTATTGTTTTTATCTTTTTCTTCAACTCTTGTGTGCTTGGTTCTGTAACTGGAATTTCTGGCGAATTTGTCTGCACGACTAACTGTTTTAATGCTATTCGAGTGTGTACGTCAGATGTGTTAAAGTGTACTGTTTCTGGTGTACCAGCTTCTGATGTGACGGTGTTAAAGTCAACATCTGTTTGAAATGGAACACTGATCATCGTTGTTTTCTTCACGTGTAGTTCTGGGTCATTGACCTGACTTGACCTGTCATCGTTTGTTTGTGTCGCAACACAAATCATCTTTGTTTTCTTCACTTGTACTTCGTTTATTTCTTTAGGTTGACTATCAATCATGGGGGCCCATCGCGTGTCATTTGATTTTACAAAACCGACCTGGTGGTGTATGTTAGGTGGTTTTCTGCATTGTTGTATTGGTCTGATATGTACCCTCATTCCATCTTCTGTCGTTATTAAGCAAGTTTGCTGGTCACTTGTTGTAACATTTTGTACTGCCCATATATTTCGTTGTCTGATTCCGTGCATAAAATTTCTAACAGCAATACGACAATTTATTTTCTTAATATTATTCCAATGACTGCCGACAGTGGCTATGCGATGCGTTCTGTTGTTGTTGTCTGGATACATGGGATTTCCCTGGTTGTACATTCGTGATTGTCCTCTTGCAAAATTGGAAGCTGTATGTGCTCCTCGAAAATTTTGACCATAATGATTAGTATTGCCATTACCATACTGTTGTGGGTTGATATAATTTTGCTGGTGTAGGTGAGGATGTTGTCGTCGGCACTCACGTGCTAGGTGTCCTCGAATACCACAAAGGAAACAAGTAGGGGTTTTGACCTGGTGTATGTTCTGTTTTCTATGAGGGTATTGAGCATAATTTTTGTTTAAATGTTCATGCTTACTCGTCTGGCTTGGGCGATGCCAACGCGGGCGGGAATGTCCAATTTCCATCGGTTCGTGTTCTGTATGTGACTCGACTGTAGGTCCTTGTTCAATGCACTGGTTAAATCTTGTTTGCACATTCTCTTCTCTGATTGCTATTTGGATTGCTTCATTTATCGTTTTCGGATCTTTGCGAATCATGTGTAATTTGGTGTTATTGCCTAATAATCCATCAACAAAAATGCCTACCAGATGTTTCTCTAGATCTGGTGATGCTGTCACACCATCAAGAAATGCTTCCTCTGCTAGATTTAATAATTTCTTTCCGTAGGACTGAATGGGTTCCTTATGTTGTTGTCTGATGCGGCGAAGCAGTGACCAAGCGTGTTCCGTATTGGTAATGTTACTATAGCGTTGTGTTAGCTCTTTCTTAAGTGATTCATATGTTTCAGTAGGATATGCACTGTCACGTCTTCTTAGAAAATCAGTAACCAAAGAGTCTGACGATAAATATAGTATTCGCTTGCGCTCTGAGTCCGTGCATGCATTCACCATAGTGGCGAATTTATCTGCATCCTTTAACCATCTTCTAAATTCATTAGAGTCTCCTGTGAATAGTGTAATAACCGATCTGATCTGGTTGTACTTCACAAAATGATCAACATTATGCAATGTTTCTGTAATGCTTTTAAGAGCAGCCATTGTTGGTTCTTGTTCCGGGGGCAGTGGAACAAATGCGAGTTGTTGTTGTGTCTGTAGCTGTTGTTGTTGATACATTACGTCTGCCTGTGATGTAGCCATGTTGTCACTAAGAAAGACTGGTCGCGGCGCCAATTAGAGGTATGTAACCGTACTGGTTATACTTTTGGTGGAGTCACTAGGTGGCAGATGGCAGGCCTAGTGATGTAACTCGAATTTACAAATCTCTTTTGGTTATCTTCCAAGTTATCAATGGGTGACTTGTGTACTGGCTATCTCCGACAGAGATGTTGATTCCTGGATGAGACTCTTCTCCTTCTTATTCAACCCACGACCCGTTCTATTCCTTCTCCGTTGTTATTAGTGACTGATCGTTTAGTGGAATTTGTTCTTAAAACGGACATGGCCTACATGTAGCAACTCTCAAAGGATTGACTCAAAAATATGTTTTATCCACCAAAACGTTTATTTACATATGGTAATTTTCTTCAGCAAGGCAAGTAATTTATCATAGAGCTCACATACAGTTACATCATAGTTGCTTCACGAACTAGCTCTATAACCCATGTATATACATATTCTCCCTTTGTCATTCCATTATCTCCAGTTAACTTGTTTAGTCTATTCAAACTCTACTCCTGTTTGTCTGAGTACCTCAATACTTAATATCAGCACTTCCAACACATTGTGTTTATGCCTTTATTCTTTCTGACCGAACTTAGTCAGATCTGCCTCTATTACTGTTCCTGAAAACATAATTTAATTCATATACATGTATCAAGTCTTCCAACTACATACTTACGTGCGAGAGCATGTGGGCAGTTCTTACGGAAGTCGCCTCTCCCAGTCGCTTACTTGTCGTATCTATTTCTGAAATAGCTCATACTTCACTTATCGTGAACTCACGATGATAAATATGGTTTTCCTCATGGAATTCATTACCATTTATTTATTCGAATATAGTCGTACCAAACTTGATCATCTGTGTATCATTCCTCTCTATCTTTTGTTACTTAGTCAGTAAAGTTCACAAAATATGTTTGACACGTCGACTTGGGGCTTCTGTGTTACCTCTCCTGTAAATATCTAACTCGTATGAATGATAAGTTCAACTTATACTTACAGTCAGATCACTGAATCTCTCCCGAAATGCACTGTGTCTATAAGAAACTTTTTAATCATTTAGAACACTGTCTAGTGATAACAAATCTTCTGAACATTTCTATATTTATGCTATATCTATAAAACCACAGAATCAATCTGCCTGGAGACTACTGAAAACACACCTTGCTTCTTCAATCCCAAACTCAGGACTGCCCTAATGATCTCTGGTCATTATTCTGTCGTATGTTTCTCTCGCTACTTCTGATTCGTTGCTCTAACCTGTTTTCATTTAACTTCATTGCTCAAGCCTTTTATTTACATCTCAAAAGAAATACTCAAGGTGATATCCTATCACCTTACCTCTTCATACTCCTTATGGACGATGTCATCAAGGCATGTAAGGAGAGAACAAGAAAGTATTCAGTGGGGTACTGGAAGATGAGACAGGTCTATATTTCTAAGATGGCATTTGCTGATGATGTTGCCCTGATTGCTAAATCAGAGGCACAACTCCAATCCAACCTGCAAGTCTGGAAGGAAGAGCTGGAGAAGAGAGGGATGGTCATAAGCAGCTCTAAAACAAAATCCATGGTGATATCACGAGAAGAAAGAAAACATCAGATTAAGTTGGGAGAACAGGTCCTGGAGCAGGTCGACCACTTTAAATATCTCGGAGCTATTATAGACCGAAAGGGAGGCATCAAAGAAGAGTTGGCCACTCGAAAAGCAGCGGCTGGGAGACTTTTTCAGGCCATAAATCGTGGATTCCTCAGCAAGAAAGAGGTTGGTAAGAAAACGAAGATGGCTGTATACCGCTCCACCTATGTCCCAGTCTTGACATATGGATGCGAGTCGTGGGCAATGACTACAACCCACAAAAGCCAGATCCAAACCTCAGAAATGAGGTATCTGAGGAAAGTGGTTGAAGTAACAAGAAGAGACATGGTCCGCAACCAGACGATCCGTCAAGGCCTGAAATCCCATCCGCTGCAGACCCAAATAGAACAGTCCCAACTAAGATGGTTTGGCCATGTCTGCAGAATGGGAGAAGATCGGCTACCACGACAAGCATGGGAAACAAAGAGCCAGGGATCCAGACCTCCAGGACGAACCAGAGTCCGCTGGGAGGACAACATTAGACAATCTTTGAAGGACCGAGGACTAGGGTGGAACCAGGCCAGGAAGAGGACGGCTGATAGAATGGTCTGGCGCTCTCTCTTCCAAACCTCTACACCTCACGGTAGAAGGGGAACGACTAAGTAAGTAAGTAAGTAAGAAATACTCACGTTTATTTAACGCAAGCCGAGTTACTGAACTCTTGTCTGTTTTATTCATACATTATTTTCTTCCTCGTCAACTGTCTTAAGCGTCTATCTGACCATGCCAATAGCATGAATAATGCTTGGGCAAACCCCACGGCGACAATTGCTTAATCAGAGGCACATCTCCAATCCAACCTGCAAGTCTGGAAGGAAGAGCTGGAGAAGAGAGGGATGGTCATAAGCAGCTCTAAAACAAAATCCATGGTGATATCACGAAAAGAAAGAAGACACCAGATTAAGCTGGGAGAACAGGTCCTGGAGCAGGTCGACCACTTTAAATATCTCGGAGCTATTATAGACCGAAAGAGAGGCATCAAAGAAGAGTTGGCCACTCGAAAAGCAGCAGCTGTGAGACTTTTTCAGGCCACAAATCGAGGATTCCTCAGCAAGAGAGAGGTTGGTAAGAAATCAAAGATGGCTGTATACCGCTCCACCTATGTCCCAGTCTTGACATATGGATGCGAGTCATGGGCAATGACTACAACGCATAAAATCCAGATCCAAACCTCAGAAATGAGGTATCTGAGGAAGGTGGTTGAAGTAATGAATACATGTAACAAGAAGAAACATGGTCCGCAACCAGACGATACGCCAAGGCCTAAAATCCCACCCCCTGCAGACCCAAGTAGAACAGTCCCAACTAAGATGCAGAATGGGAGAAGATCGGCTACCACGACAAGCATGGGAAACAAAGAGCCAGGGATCCAGACCCCCAGAACGACCCAGAGTCCGCTGGGAGGACAACATTAGATAGTCTTTGAAGGACCGAGGACTAAAGTGGAACCAGGCCAGGAGGAAGACAGCCGATAGGATAGTCTGGCGCTCTCTCTCTTCCAAACCTCTACACCTCACGGTAGAAGGGGAACGACTAAGTAAGTAAATATACCAGTAGCATATCTAGCTTTCTTTGAATATTTCTGTCTGTCTTTTTATTGAGATTATTGCCTTAATGCTTTCATTGTCTTAACACAATTGTCGGCCTTTTTAGAGGTAAGCGCCAGTCGTTTTGGCTTTCTTGCCCCTACCAGTCAACAAAACTGTATTCCAATGTTCAACTGACAGCTTGCTTGACAAGTATAGCAGGTCCTTCATTACATTCTGCTAATCACTTAGAAGGCAGGATTCCATAAGCTTTCTTGAATGCAAGATTTGGTTTCGCAATTTACTCCAAATTACTGAATGAAGACTCTCATTTGAGGGACCCAAAGATGCAGCAATAGTGAATGCAGTCAGTGACCCATAGAATGACTGTTTGCATCAGGACCAGCGAACCAGAGCTGGTCAAGACCATACTCCACGTCCACGTGGTAGTCCTGGAAACAGTCTGCAGCAGTGCGGTCTGGCTGAGCGAGTACGGATCGCAAAGGGAAAGCAAACCCGGTCCTAAAAAATGCTGTGCTGAAGTCGGATGTGTCGACCAAAAGGTGCAGATATCACAGCTTAGGCGTAAACAGACACAACGCTACCACCGTCCTTTTCAGGGCGAACGAGGATGAAGAAGATTTGAGTTTTGGGCAACCTTTTGTTTCACAGGGACTCAACAGTTTCAGATGTGTAAACCTGTCATATTCTGGTATAAAGTGTTGTGTTCAACAGTTTCAGATGTGTAAACCTGTCATATTCTGGTATCAAGTGTTGTGTTCAACAGTTTCAGATGTGTAAACCTGTCATATTCTGGTACCAAGTATTGTGTTCAACAGTCGACCTATTACTCTTAAAGGTCCTACAGGCAGCATGGTGCAACAAGACCATACCAAAGGATTGGGAGATTGCCATCATAACATAAATTTTCAAAAAGGGTGACAATCGACAATGTGGAAACCATAGAGGCATATCCCTTCTCAGTGTCCCTGGTAAAATCTACTCTAGAATCCTAGAGCAGAGACTCCGACGCCTAGCTGAGCCACAATTGGATGAGGTCCAGTGCGGATTCCGAGCAAAGCGAAGTACTCAAGACCTAATCTTCACACTCAGACAGCTGAGTGAAAAGGCCCTTGAGTATAAGAGTGAGATCCATCTTTGTTTCATAGATCTGGAAAAGGCGTTTGACAGGGTCCCCTGGAGCAAACTTTGGGACTGTTTGGCAAGGAAGAATATTCCAGCACCTCTGATTCATGCTATACAGAGCTTCTACAAGTCTTGCAGAAATTATGTGAGGACAGCAAACCATAAGTCAGAAGAGTTCAGGACCACCACTGGTGTAAGACAAGGTGATATCCTATCACCTTACTTCTTAATACTCCTTATGGACGAGGTCATCAAGGCATGTAAGGAGAGAACAAGAAAGTATTCAGTGGGGTACTGGAAGATGAGACAGGTCTATATTTCGGAGCTGGCATTTGCTGATGATGTTGCCCTGATTGCTAAATCAGAGGCACATCTCCAATCCAACCTGCAAGTCTGGAAGGAAGAGCTGGAGAAGAGAGGGATGGTCATAAGCAGCTCTAAAACAAAATCCATGGTGATATCACGAGAAGAAAGAAAACATCAGATTAAGTTGGGGTCATACAGGTCCTGGAGCAGGTCGACCACTTTAAATATCTCGGAGCTATTATAGACCGAAAGGGAGGCATCAAAGAAGAGTTGGCCACTCGAAAAGCAGCGGCTGGGAGACCTTTTCAGGCCATAAATCGTGGATTCCTCAGCAAGAAAGAGGTTGGTAAGAACACGAAGATGGCTGTATACCGCTCCACCTATGTCCCAGTATTGACATATGGATGCGAGTCGTGGGCAATGACTACAACCCACAAAAGCCAGATCCAAACCTCAGAAATGAGGTATCTGAGGAAAGTGGTTGAAGTAACAAGAAGAGACATGGTCCGCAACCAGACGATCCGTCAAGGCCTAAAATCCCATCCGCTGCAGACCCAAATAGAACAGTCCCAACTAAGATGGTTTGGCCATGTCTGCAGAATGGGAGAAGATCGGCTACCACGACAAGCATGGGAAACAAAGAGCCAGGGATCCAGACCTCCAGGACGACCCAGAGTCCGCTGGGAGGACAACATTAGACAATCTTTGAAGGACCGAGGACTAGAATGGAACCAGGCCAGGAAGAAGACAGCTGATAGAATGGTCTGGCGCTCTCTCTTCCAAACCTCTACACCTCACGGTAGAAGGGGAACGACTAAGTAAGTGTTCAACAGTTCCAGATGTGTAAACCTGTCATATTCTGGTATCAAGTGCTGTGTTCAACAGTTTCAGATGTGTAAACCTGTCATATTCTGGTATCAAGTGATGTGTTCAACAGTTTCAGATATGTAAACCTGTCATATTCTGGTATCAAGTGTTGTGTTCAACAGTTTCAGATGTGTAAACCTGTCATATTCTGGTATCAAGTGTTGTGTGCAACAGTTTCAGATGTGTAAACCTGTCATATTCTGGTATCAAGTGTTGTGTTCAACAGTTTCAGATGTGTAAACCTGTCATATTCTGGTATCAAGTGTTGTGTTCAACAGTTTCAGATGTGTAAACCTGTCATATTCTGGTATCAAGTGTTGTGTTCAACAGTTTCAGATGTGTAAACCTGTCATATTCTGGTATCAAGTGTTGTGTTCAACAGTTCCAGATGTGTAAACCTGTCACATTCTGGTATCAAGTGTTGTGTTCAACAGTTTCAGATGTGTAAACCTGTCATATTCTGGTATCAAGTGTTGTGTTCAACAGTTTCAGATGTGTAAACCTGTCATATTCTGGTATCAAGTGTTGTGTTCAACAGTTTCATATGTGTAAACCTGTCATATTCTGGTATCAAGTGTTGTGTTCAACAGTTCCAGATGTGTAAACCTGTCATATTCTGGTATCAAGTGTTGTGTTCAACAGTTTCAGATGTGTAAACCTGTCATATTCTGGTATCAAGTGTTGTGTTCAACAGTTTCAGATGTGTAAACCTGTCATATTCTGGTATCAAGTGCTGTGTTCAACAGTTTCAGATGTGTAAACCTGTTATATTCTGGTATCAAGTGTTGTGTTCAACAGTTTCAGATGTGTAAACCTGTCATATTCTGGTATCAAGTGTTGTGTTCAACAGTTTCAGATGTGTAAACCTGTCATATTCTGGTATCAAGTGTTGTGTTCAACAGTTTCAGATGTGTAAACCTGTCATATTCTGGTATCAAGTGTTGTGTTCAACAGTTTCAGATGTGTAAACCTGTCATATTCTGGTATCAAGTGTTGTGTTCAACAGTTTCAGATGTGTAAACCTGTCATATTCTGGTATCAAGTGTTGTGTTCAACAGTTTCAGATGTGTAAACCAGTCATATTCTGGTATCAAGTGTTGTGTTCAAAAGTTTCAGATGTGTAAACCTGTCATATTTTGGTATCAAGTGTTGTGTTCAACAGTTCCAGATGTGTAAACCAGTCATATTCGGTATCAAGTGTTGTGTTCAACAGTTTCAGATGTGTAAACCTGTCATATTCTGGTATCAAGTGTTGTGTTCAGCAGTTTAAAGGCTACGGGTGTGTGGCTAAATCTATTATGCCCATGGCATATCCATTTCTTAAGAAGGTTGCTTCACAAACACATCTTGGCCAGCAGAACAATACTGATTCTGGGGATAATTGCCGGTAAGCCGAACCACATCTTCAAAGCGTCAATTTTTGATTGCAGCAATAAGTAATTACATTCTGTAGCACAGAATACATGTTTTTTTTCCAACATGATCTTTGCACTGACATTTCTTTGATAATTTTAACCTAAAGGCCACATGGTTTAATTCCAATGACCTGCTTGAATGCTTTGCAATTACCATCACTTAGCATGGTGGAGTAATTAATTTCTATCGTGTCAGAGACCAGCTTCACAAAACACTACCAGCCTCAGCCTCCATCACATCTGAACTTCCTAGAAAGAGGCAAATGTTTACATTAGTAAAATATCAAATAAAAATATAAACAAGCATCAAAAAATCTCTGCCTTAAAGTACGATAGAAACAAAACAATACATGTAAGTAATGAAATATGTTTCTAAATTAAATATTTATAGAGACCCAAAAAAAAATTACATGTAATACTCGTATAAATATTTAGGCAAGGGGAAACATAAAGTAAGTTTCACAAGTAAATACCTTCACAATTTATGTTACAGCCGTGCTTCAACTTCCACTTGACGAAGTTTCCAGTCTTTCTTCTCCTGTACCAAGACCCAGCTGGTGCACATGTCTGGCAGGCATTTAAACAAAAAATAATACATGGGCTTCTGTGACAAGACATGTCAATAAAATACATAAGAAATAAACATTAAATTGAGGAAACAAATGTGCACTATGCTTACAGGAATAATGATAATGTATTGAATTATGAGCAGTCATCCGTTATTCTTGTAACTCAGAAAAATGTGATGATTTTGAATTGCCTTTCTATGTGGCAGCCTACTCCCGTATTGTTTTAAGTATGTCACTGCCTTCTTTTCTACCCAGGTTCATTACTTTAAAGGTGAACGACGAAACGTATAAACAGACAGAGTGTCACACCAATACATTTATCCATGAAAATGGCTAAGTCATGGTCTAGTCGAATTACAGTTTATTTACAAGATGTACCATCACACTTGGCCTTGCAGAACAACTTCATTGAATACAAAGTCTACTTGATTATGACTACGGAGATTTCTTTTTTATGCTCTTGTTGATAATTCTGTCTTGTTAAGTATTTATAACTTCCTTGATTAATATCTTCTATTTATATATTCATATGACGTTCAGGTTATTGAATGTTAATACCGGGCATCTCCGGGGATGAATTTCCTTCAAACATTCGTTCTTTACTTGTCTGCTTATTGTAGATATTATCTTCTACTGTATGATGCCACTGAGTCTGTCCACCAGAGATCATCGAGTTAGCAAACTTCGATGAGCTAGCATATGTCTGTCAAGATGGCTGGGTCACCTTGCACAAACATTACCTAGGTTCGTGCGATCTGCCTGTGTAACTGGCGCTTCTCGAATGTTTCTTTTCTCAACTGCCCCTAAGAGCGTGCACCGTGAACTCTATTCACTAATCTAGCCTTCTTCCGGGAGGTTTTATTCGCACCTTCCTCGGACAACCTTCTTGCCCTTTATCTTACTGCTTATACCTAATTGTCCTAGTTTAAACCATCAGTTGCTTCCCCTGCCACATCTACTAATAGATAGTTCTTGTAACTCCCTGGTGGTTGAAATGATGCACAGTGGACCGCCTTCTTTTATATCATTCCAGTAAGCAGCCAGCGTCATAAGCATTAGGGATTAGGGTTAGACTTAGGATACTTAAACCTGGTTGAAATTAATCTCAGTGGGGCGTCTTCTTTGATGTCATCCCAGTAAGTCGCCAACGTCGTTAAGGTTTGGTTTAGGATACCTAAACGTAAGCATTACTCCTACTTAATGCGTCTCTGAATTATATTTTAAGGCCTTGTCGAACTTACGGCCATGTGTTCTTCATTTCAACCCCTAAACCTAACTCTTACCCCTGTTTACTGCGTCTCTGAATTTTTTTTTTGTTAAGGCTCTATCGAACAGAGTGTCCGTTGTACTTCATTTAAACCTTCTTTGCCTTAGTATTAATGACTAATATGTTTATCCTTGCCTTATCACAATTAGTCAGTTTTACATGTGCTGTAGAATAAGTCTTGCTTCCATCGCTAACTCTGGCCTTTTACAGTTGGAGGTAACCAGAGCATCTCATGTTTTGAGGCATTTTCCCAGCACAAAAACAAACAAACAAAGAAAATGGAGAGACCGACCAGAATGTAAATACCAGGACTGGGACGAACAGTAACTATCGCAGATGACATACTCAAGTACAGGACTGGCTCAGACAGACAGGAAATGGTTCAAGGCATACACGAGACACAAGAGGCGGTTTCTAAATGGTGTATGGAAAGCGGATCAGGGGTCAATCCCAACAAGGCCTGTGTGATGTGGTGCTCTTTCAACAACATCATAGTGAAAGCAGACCTTGCAGACATCACTTTCAGTGGGCAGAACATTGACAGGCCAGACAGGGTAAGTATCTGGGAGTAACGTTTGATCGTGGACTATCATTCAAGTATAGTATGTCGAACTAAACAAAGGGAAGTACGAGTGAGGACCGCCAGCCTTACAAATTATGGCTGTAACGCATTCAAAATGAAGGGATGCGAGTAGTTTTGGGCTGTACGTGTGATACCCCCATTGTGACAATGATATACACGCTCAGATTGCTGTCTATTAGATATGCGACGGACTGAGGTGGTTGTCTGAAACTCCATCAACCGGGGTAATTATATGTGTGCTACAGGTACAATTAGCATTCATATTCTTCGACATTTGCTGAGTGAGACTGAACACTTATGGATTTGCCCGGAGAGCAGTAAAGTCGATTCTGATTAACAATAACAATAACATTAACATTAACAATAACAATAACAGATGTGTAATGTTTGTCACGGATTGCCTCCCGTTAGCTCTACAGTTGGTGTCCACCAGTGGCCAACCCTCAAGAGTATCTAATATTTGTCTTCAAAGGTGTAGATAGAAGGATAATGACGCTTCTATATAAAGAGAGATTTCACAAGATGTTTTCAGAAGTTAAGAACAATGCTGCATAGGGCAGAGCACTATTAACTTATATTTGATCCTTCGCCTTTTGTGAAGCATTAAGCAATGGTTTTAGCCCGTTCGACCCAGCTTCATGAATTTTTCACCAGAGCAACTCTGGGAAGGTTAAGGTGGCCGGCGTGATGCTGACCCCGTCACCCCTAATGTACCGAAGGTCAAGAAAATATGGGCATAACACCATATTCCCTTATGACTCAATGGGCGTGTAACGGGATCCTTTTAGCCCGTTCAAGCCCCCAGCTGGTGTAAATCCTGCAAAATTCGTTTTATAAGTATTTGCTCTATAGATGTAGATACATGTCTAGATGTGTGAGTGTATATATATATATATAAGAAAGCGATGGAATGATGATGAATTTTAGATGTAAATAAAATTGTCTTCACTGAGACTTGGGTTGAGGATTTCATAAAAACAATTGTCCTCTTCTTGTTTCCTTAATAAACTTAGCTGGTCTAAGTGACTCCTGCAGCCGTGATTTCGTCAATTTCTTCTGTGACACGGGCTCTTATCCACACAACTCGTCCAATGTAGGCGGTTAGTTTTGAATCCCTGCTGTTAACTCACATCTAGTGGCGTAGAAAATTCAGATTTGCAGCTTCCCACTATGTACAGTCTGATAGCTTCGTTCCACGAACTTTAGACAAAATAAAAAGAACAAATGCCTAAGTGAAGTACATGTGTGGGATGCAAATTAACAGACGCATTGTCTCGCTGTCCAGCCACCAATGTTAGCCTCTCTGAATAATTATTCTCCCTGAGTATACACAGTATAACTCTTTGATTATGTTCTCAATATGATTACAAAGTACCATTATTTTTCTGGTTATTGAAATTGGATAATATGTGCTTGAACAGCGTGTCTGCAATGATTTGCTTCAATTACAATTAACTAGGTACATCGTATATGTCACAAAATGATATTATACACTTTAGGCACATGTGACGTAATCATCATTTATCACTGAGTCTGGGGTTGCTGCTGCTTTCGTGTTTTTGAGTGAATTAGCAAAAACCAAACACCAGCGCTTGCTGTAGTGGTTTATGAATTACTATTTTCATATTTTGAGGTTGCCAGCCTCATATATAACCACGTAGCAAGGAAAACGTGCCAAATTCACATGGTAAATACATGTTTACACTTACGCAAAAGTAACTTTTGGGAACACAATCACAGTTAGAATGGACACAGCACAAGTCTGGAAAACAGGTACAACACCATCAAAGTGGAACAAAGGAATAATTGTCAAATTATAAGGGAGATCTTGCGGACTGCAATAATTGGAGATGAATCATTCTTCTCTCAGTTCCCAGCAAAATACTATTCAGGATAATTATACAGAGAATCTCAAAAGCAGTAGACCACAAACTGAGGAAAGAACAAGAAGGATTCAGAAAGAACAGAAGATGTGTAGATCATATATTTACCATCAGGAACATTATTGAGCAGTGCTCAGAATGGCAAAGACTGCTGTACATTAATTTCGTTGATTTTGAAAAGGCTTTTGACAGTATACATAGTGACAGTTTATGGAAAATACTGAGGGCTTATGGAATTCCAAGCTGCATAGTGACAATCATAAAAAGCCTCTATGCCAAATTTACGTGTAGGGTTGGGCAGAGCAACCTGACCTTTGAGGTGAAGACATGAGTGCAACAGGGATGCCCCTTATCAGCCACTCTATTTTTAAAAGTTATAGACTGTGTGATGCGCCAGACAACAGAGGGCAGTGCAAGAGGAATATGATGGACTACATTTTCTACATTGGAAGATCTGGAAAATGCACATGACATTGCACTACTAGCACATTCACATCAACATATCCAGGAAAAAACGGAAAGACTTAATAAGTATAGCCAGGAGGTGGGCTTAAACATCAATCTAAAGAAGTCAGAGGTAATTGTTAGTTGGTTTTTTAATGCGTGATGCAAATGTTGATGTGTAGTTGGCCAGGTATGCGTGTTGATGTCACCTGAACAGTGTAATGGTGCGGTGAAGATCTAGGTCACTCACGCTGACAGCATACATGGTCCTTGTACGATGATGATGATGATGTGAGACATGGGTGTGCAGACACGAATGCGTTTAGGCTCATATATAGTTACACAATACACCCAGTCACACTAGTACTGAAGCCAATGATGGTTGAAACTACTGGTGACAGTTCATACATTTATTCACAGGACTAACAGTATAATCACACAGGAACAGTCAATGTAAACCGGATCATATACATCATGTTAATTGAAATCGCTTGGTACATATCAGGCATTCTAAGGCTGGTGAACATTCAAATATGTGGGCATGGTAAATGGTGGTATGTTCTTTAATGTACAGTTCATAATGCCGCTTCGGTATCCCTGACTGATCGCGTCAGATACCTTAATAACTCCGTCATACAAAAGACGAGCCCTTAACTCATGTAATCCTATTACCAGGGCCGTCGTTCAACTTGGCATAACACGCCAGTTACCTCTTTTCATGCGGTTGAATAGTGGCCATTACACCGAGCCTCGATATGACGTCAGCTGTGTATTCTTCATTAAGCAGGTTGCATAATTCCTGATATAATGTTTGTATAAGTATACCGCCAACCTGCGGTTTCCACTATATATAACTTCGTCACTGGACTTCTGATCGAATGAAGACGAATAGTCTTAAATGGCTACCTCGAGCACAAAATATAGGTTCTGCATTACAGGAACTGTGAGCTGTTCTCACGGCTAGGTAATCCTTTAACAAGTTCTGCAACCGACTGCGTAATAATGATAAAGTCGGTTTTACCTTAAACAGGATCCTCAGAACACAAGAAACAACACTGTCGTCATTCCTGACGTACAGTAAATCACTGGGGAGAACTGACAACGCAGTCACTTCGAAGATTTTCCTTCCCCAAAATACAACGGACATTCACGTCCCACAGAAGCCAGTTCGCATCTCTACCTCACGGAAGTCTGATCTTGCGCTCAACAACTGCGCATGGCACATAGCCCAGAACTGTTTACCTTTGACCCTAAAGGTCAAACCAAATGAATAAACCAAAAAGGGAGATAACCCCTAATCAACCTGACACAGCAAAGTTAAGACATAGTTACCCAGCTTTGACCAGGGTGAAAAACATACAACCAATAAATCGACGTTTGAAACTCCATCAAAGATTACAGCAACATATTACTGCTCTCCCCCCCCCCTTGTAAAAAAATGACACTTTTAAAAAAAATATCCATGAGCAAGATAGCACAAGCATCAATTATGTGCCCATGAAAGAATGAACCTAATATCAGGTACAATAGACGCATAAATAAAGCGTCTGGAGAGAGTAAAAATCATCCCCCATCATAAGAGAAAATATTTCCTCTAAGCAAAGCCAACTCGGGAGGTACCATCAAAGAAATCTAAGTTGCTGGCAATACCAATCATAGATATCAAAAGTTATCAAATACTATAATTATAGCAATATACAAATATCATGAAATACAATGCTATACTATCAACATATCTAATGGATATATATCATGGATGGACATAACCAAATTTATTAAAGTCATTATAAATCATCCAACTAGTGACACAATTGTGTTAATATATATTATGATATTAAGAACAGACATAAGTCTGGAAGTGTATCAGGAAATCTGGGACATAAGATTTAAATGGAATCATGTGGGCATCTAGACAATACGTCTGCCATCACATTATCCAAACCACGGATAGCTCGCACCGTAAAATGGAAAGGTTGAAGAGCAATAGCATAACGAGTAGATCTCGAGCTCTTCAAATCCTTACTTTGCATAGCTATAAGAGCTTTTTGGTCGGTTTCCAAAATGAAATGCGCGCCCAGAAGGAACCTTTGTAGCTTAAGAATGGACCAAACCATGGCCAACAATTCATGGTCTAAAACCGAGTAATTCCTTTCTGTCGCATTCAGCTTCCTAGAGATATACATTACAGGATACAGAGTTCCTGAATGCTCCTGCATTAGTACCGCTACAATCAAAGTGGAAGAGGCATCACTACGAAGGACAAAAGTCTTATCAATCGTTGGTAGTCTTAAGATAGGATGAGATGAGAACAAAATCTTAACCTGATCCAATGACGATTGGCATTCTTGGGACCAACGCAACATATTAGGAGAACTTTTTTTAATAACGTTGAAAGTGGTGCCATAATGGAGGATAGATTATCAATGAATCTTCCATAGAATTGTATTAATCCCAAGAGACTACGTACTTGCTTTTTTTGTCTTCGGGACTGAGATATTTAATATCTTAGAAATGTTTTGGTCCTCTGTCTTCAACCCGATGACCTAGGAAAGAAATTTCACTAAACCCAACAAAAGCTTTAGAGGGTTTTGCAGTCAAATTATGCTCACGTAGAGTAGATAGTAATTCATTTAAACCTAAATAGTCTTCTTCCCAAGTACCACTGAACATACAGATGTCGTCTAAATATGCGATGACATCTGTACGATAAGATAGAATTCGTCGCATCATGCGTACGAAAGTTGCTGGGGCGTTCATAAGCCCGAAAGGCATAAAATTCCACTGAAATAAACCACCAGGTGTTGTAAAAGCAGTGAGAGGTTTTGCGTGTATTGTCAAAGGGACTTGCCAATAACCTTTCGACAAGTTTAGTTTAGTAAAGAATTTAGATTTAGAAAGTCTAATAAGTAGATCATCTAATAAACTCATAGGTTCGGCATCGAACTTCTTAACTTGTTTTAATGTGCGATAATCAACGCAAAGACGTATGTTATTGTCTTTCTTTCGAACAATAACCATCGACGAAGAATAAGCTGAAGTGGATGGTTCACTTATTTTCAATTGAATCATTTCATCCAATTCTTTCTCGACTTGTGCTTGAAAATGGATAGGTACAGGGTATGGTCTTACTCTGATCGGATTACGATCAGTAAGTATGATGTCATGTTCAATGACATGTGTGTGTCCAGGAATGTCGGTAAGGACATCCTGAAATGATTGTAGCGTAGAAGATACTTGACGCTGTTCCTCAAAATACAAGTTCGAAGAGACGGTAACGTTTTTCCATGATTCCGTAGAATTAAGTGGAATCAAGGGAAGAGGTAAGTTAACATCAGAAAAAGTAGTTTCCTCATCCTGTATAACGGACAGGGATGAGATATGACCATGTTGGACTGTAGAATCGTCCGTCGCCTGGAAAATAGGCTGTAAATAGTCTGGTCGTTCAATAAATTCCATAAGCATATTTATATGAAAGGTTTTATGCCTTCCATCAACATCGACAATATAGTCGACATCGGAAATTTTAGAGACTATAGTGTATGGACCTTTCCAAGAAATGAGAAGTCTGTTTTCCCTCGAGGGAAGTAAGACAAACGCTTTGTCTCCAGGACGAAGTTGACGTAGGCGTCTCTTCTTATTAGCGAATCGCCTAGCCTTTTCTTTTGCAAATTCGGATGATGAAGTTGCTAACCTGCATAATTCGATAATTTTTTCCCTAAGAGCAATGACATATTCATATGACGATTGTGTATCATCGTCAATATTATCGGCAGTGATCAGATCGTGTAGCAAAACATAGGACCGCGCGGTTGCGCGCCAAAGACAAGTTCAAAAAAAGAAAACCCTGTATGCTCGTTGGGAACCTCTCTATAAGCCAATAGAGCTGCAGGTAGGACCCTGTCCCAATCATCAGGATGATCCTCCGTTATCTTGCCAAGTAAGTTCTTTAGTGTCCTATTAAGACGTGCAACCAATCCATTGGACATTGGAAGACAAATACTACTGAGAGACCTTTTAATGTCCAGAGTAGCCATTACCTGAGACATAGTGTCCGATATTAATTGAAATCCGTGGTCTGACAGTATTTCTCAGGGGAATCTCAGACGAGAAAATATGAGCCAAAGATCATCTGCGATATCGACAGTTGATATGCTTTTAAGAGGAATAGCCTCTGGCCAACGCGTGCACATGTCAACGCAAGTAAGGATAAATTGATGTCCTCTGGCTGACTTAATCTTAAACGGGCCAATAATGTCTATTGCCATTTTCTGAAACGGCCGAAAAGGAATATCTGCAGAATGAATAGGTGCAGCATGTCTTGGACCTCTAGACTTGACCTCTTGACAAATTTTGCAAGATCGGCAATAAATTCGTATGTCTTTGTTCACGAATAGCCAAAGGAAAGACGCTAAGACTCTAGTCTTAGCTCTGGAAAAACCCATATGTCTAGCACACTGAGAATCGTGTGCATGTTGAAGAATTAAGGCTCTAATACACTAAGGCACAAGAATTTGCGAATGCATAGACTTGTCCGAGTGTTTTACCATTCGTACCAATATACCATTCTTCATAGTGATATACGATCTGTGATTCGTATTCTGATTAGGATCACTTTTCTTTGCGAGAAAGAAGAATTTCTTTAAAGAAGGATCTTCTTCTTGTCGTTTAACAAACGAGTCATGCGAAATAACCAAGTGATCGTTTTGGCTATCAACTCCATTACTATCATCAGATGAAGTTGGAGGGATAAGAGCTTGGGCTCTTGTTACCACTGCATTGACCGTTTGGATATTTTGTTCCTCCCAAATAGAAATTTGTTGCGGGGTGCATTCCTTACCCCCATGAATACGACCGATTATAAGATCCGAAATAGGATTAGGAAGAAGACATGCGTGGACATCTCCTGTAAAGATGAGAGTATCAATGCTAATGACAGCAGTAGGATATTTTTCCATGGTACCCCCAAATGTAACACATTTGACCACCTTTCCCGTGTAACAGTGAGGATCTATCAGAGACTGCCTAACCCCGACAGTAGTACATCCAGAATAAAAAAGCACTGAGACTGGACTATCATTCACTAGACCTTTATGCAAGATGAGAGATCCTCTCCCATCATGCGCAACTGTAGCAGGAAGGGCGGGAAGAGGGTGACCGCAAATTAAGGTAGATACAGACGATGGCTCGAACAATGTTGAGCATTGGGGGCATTCAGTTGCTCTCCCAAAATCTAAAGCACAACCAGTGATAGCATTAGAGTTCCCACTATCAATTACTTGATTACAAGCTCCATTAAACTCTTGTTGTGCAGAGTTTGCCTGTTGGTAAGCTTTCCTTTTGTTATATCTAGGTCTACCGCGATTATCATTTCCCCTGTAATTGTTATCATACTGCCTATTGTAATCATCATTCCGGTTTGAATCCCGGTTTCCATAACCCCCATCTTCATAGTCTTGACGTCGAGAATGATTATCTCGAGAAGAAAAGCACGGATAGTTTTTATTGTGATAACCTTTGTGACAGTGTCTAAAATTATTACCACCAAAATTACGAGAACTACCATCTCGTCTCCAGTTCTTAGAAGAAGAACCTTGATATGTTGGATTACTCTGCTATTGAGTGTAATTCTGATTACTTTTCCTATTCCAGTTTTGTTGAGCACCCTGAAATTTCTTATTGAAATTAGGGCCATATGGTGCTGCCGAAGCAACTGGCAACCCTTCTTTCACTTTAGAATTGCTAACTGTAGCATGGGGATGCGCGGTGGCATACTGGCAACAGTATTCCTCCATGTCTTTTAAGTTTTTGGGCTTACGCTCATGAAGAAATGCAAGGAAAGAATCATAAACAGATGACAAAACTTTCTGTCGAAGTAATAAGTCCATTAGGCCTTCATATGTTTTCTCAGTTTGAGACAACTCAATCCATCTTGTAAATGTACGACGTATCTTTGTAATAAAATCAGAGAAATCTACCCCATTTTCTGGCAACATTGTCCTAAAACGAAGACGATAATCTTCTTCTTTTAGTTGATTTTTTTAGTAATGCTGCTCTGACAACATCATAATCAGTCCTGTCATGTTCTTCTATTGTCATAAGAGTAGTCACTGTTTCAACTGTAAAAAATTCCATCAGTTGTTCGACATATTTTTCCTTTTTTATCTCATGCGTATCGCATAAAAATTGGAATCTATCCAGATAATCTGCTATGTCGTCTTTTAAAGGATTGAAATGAGGTAATTTGATCCTACTAGCAAACTCCTTTGTCGTACCCGAAGTTGCTTGATGAGCACCCATATTTGTCACTTTTAATTTCTCTAATTCCAAAGCTGCGAGTCTTTCCTCATGTTCCATTTTCTGTTTCTCTTTCCTTTCCTCGGCTTCTCTATCCAATCTTCTATTTTCTGCCTCTGCCTGAAATTTTCTTTCCTCTTCAGCAGCTTGAAGTTTTCTTTCCTCTGCTTGAAGTTTTCTTTCCTCTGCAGCAGCGTGAAGTTTTCTCTCCTCAGCTTGAAGTTTTCTCTCCTCTGCAGCAGCTTCATTTTTTGGTTTTTCCATTTCCATCTGGAATTTTCTTTCATCAGCTTGCATTTGCAACCTTAAATTCTCAGCATCTATCTTCTTTTGTTCAGCTTGCATCTGCAATCTTAAATTCTCAGCTTCTGCTTTCTTTTGTTCAGTTTCTGCTTTCAATTTTTTTTTCCTCTTTTTGTCTCTTTTCTTCTGACTTTAATACCATGGCGAATTGAGCAGTCACGAATTCTTCTAATTCTTTACCAGACTTGCCAAGGGATTTCCCTTGTCCAATGAAGTATTCCAGTGTAGACATTCTGTCTAATAAGATCAGTAACCTGAAAAATTAAATAAATTACCTTATCCCACTTAAATGGGAGACAAGTCTTCAATGTTAGACTTGTATACTCACTTCAGGTTATTTCACTCTCTTTGAGAGACAAGTCTTAGTCAAAGACCTTGTATGGTTACCTTGTTTCTTTATAATAATATTCTATCAATAATCTCTTTCTGAAGAGTGTATCATATTAATAATAATAATACATGACCAAGTATATGTATGTAGACTGTGTATGACAATAATAAATACAAGGACAAAGATACAGAACAACAACCGAAAACGTTCGCAGAAGTCAAATAAACAATACAGCGAAACTAAGGAAAATATTACAAAAATGTGTAATGATGACTGCGAAAAGTAAACAAGACAAATGGCAACACTGTTATAAACAAAAAAAGTGTAAAGTAATAAACGAAAGGAAAGAGAGGCAGACAAATACAAACGAATAAAATCAGAATTAAAGAACAGAAAAAATATTACAACAACAACGAAAAGGTTCACTACGTCACAACTAAACGTAAGTAGCAACAATTGTCGCTAGCAAATCCCAATTAAGGAAATTTGCAGTCCCTACAGAAAACGCTCTCAATAGACAACCTCTGTTACGTGGTATTATCTAAAGAAGTCATCTTACCCAACCAGCCCGCGTTAAACACCAGAAATATACACAACAATATTAAAAGTAACATAAATTGCATATAATGGAATGTGTTGCAAACAAAGTTCAGTTACAAATAACAGTATAGTAACTGTCTTGCTCTTTGTCAACACTAGAGTACAATGTCAAGCGCGCAATGATTGTTAGATCCACAATAACATGTAGTGGTCTCCAGGAACATAAAGTCACTATGACCTTCTCGACAAATAGTTGAGACTTGAGGCCCAATGTTGATGTCGTGAGACATTCTAAATACCCATATATAAATTAAAAAGTAAATGAAACCCCTAACGAATTACTTCAATAACAGGAAAGAGAAAAGGTAAAAGAGAACAGTGCTGTCACAATGGCGTACAAAAATCCCCCTTTTTCTGCTTCGTCTGCAAATCGTAACGTTTTCACGTTGATAGTAAAAGCCTACTGCATCACTACACGCGTTTCAAAAAATAAAACGTGTACTGCATTTCTTAGAAAAACCTTGAGATAGGCGCTGAGTGATGACCTAGATTTAATATTTCATTCATTCCATTTTATACACGACGTAACTAAAAGACAGATGAAAGTAGGATAGAGAGAGAGGGACGACAGAAGGCAGGAAGCATGCAACACTAACACGCGTTTCGCGATCAAAGTGAACGCAAAACCCATGCGTAAGGCATGAAGCACTAACTTTTTTTTCAAATAGTCAGTGATAAAAAACACTACTACTACAAGAATCAGGTTTAAAAACATGAAAAATGCTTATTAGGAAATATGAAATTCTACTGATTTACATCTAAGCTCCTGACTTTAGTATGACATAACAGTGGAAAAGGCAGGACAGGTGGCGGTTCTAAACAACGAAAAGGAATAAAGAACAAATATACGACTATCTTTGGAAAACACATATTTTGAACGCCACCATGTAGCTCACTTTAACTTATATATTATTGTACGGCCGGACTTGCTAACCAAGAATATGTTATGTGTTACGCCTTTAGTCTGTTAATAAAATAGTTATGGCCAAAATACAATAGTGGGGGTGCCTGACAGCATGGAATCATTTCTGATTATAAAATTTTTTTATAACGTGTTTGAAAAACATTACGTTATGGAAATAGCCTACCATGTTAACTCCTATTTGATTGGCGGGAATGAGATGTAAGACTAAACACGATTAGTTGGACTGCAAATACTAGTTTAGTTGTTAGGGGAAACGTGAGAAGGGTAATATTTTTTGAAAAGTAGGTAAACATGGCATGATTGGTTAGAGCTGCCAATATACTCAATTCAGGGCGTCTGTTCCGGGCCACATCTTGTAATAAACCTACTAAGAAACAGTGCGTTGAGCACCAGTGCATATTTTTTCTAAATAAAAGCCTGGGACAGAGGCAGATCGGAAGTTGTGCCTATTCATTGCCAGTCAACGAAACTGTTTATTTTTCCATGAATTGTGGTAAGCTTGAAATATTTGATATCTTTTTAATGAAAATTGAATGTAAATTGATAATTTATGTCTGTATATATGTGTGGTTCAGTGGCGAACATGAGGTAAAGCCTCTATAGTGCTCCAGCCTGAACAGAAGGTGTCGGAGGAAAGTAAAACTACATGGAATTGCCAAACAGTACACTGACACCTAGCTTATTGACTAGAAAGAAATAATGCTGGAATTGCAGAGGCGTAGTAATCATTAGGGAGGAATATACTGGTGTAAATTATTTCAAATGAAGCTGACAGTTGGCCTACCGCTCTGAACTCAGTGTTTGTTATGTATTGTGCTCAGTGTAGAAATAGAGTATAAATTAGTTCTGAAGTAGGAGGTACAACCTTCTTGTTTCAGGGACTGTGGTCCTAAAGTTATTGAGCAACACTTGGTCAGAGCTTTGCTGAATCCAGAGAGGACAGCATACTCCTTGGTCCATATAGCAAACAGTGAGTTGTCTCCAGAACACAGGGGAGCAATCGAGCAGAGGAGTCTTTTCCTGCCGCCATCACGAAAGATAAGTCTATGTGGCCAGCGGAGCTCAACATTATGTACCCCCATCTTAAACTGACATTGTATAAAATTAAGAGGGGAAATTAATTGTTTTAATGAACGGAGCTGAGAACATCTCCAATACTAGTTCCAACAGAAACAAACACTTGAAGTCATGATGACACATAACAACATAGCTTGAAAAACAAAACCAGTATTACCTCATATTACTACTACACAACTGACACACATAGGATAATATTAATAAAATATGTCACTACAAGATTCATATTGATAAATTCTGTACATATAACTTGTAATTAAAATTGATTGTGATTCCTGGTTCACTTTGTGTTTGAATCAGGGCACATATATATTAGTGACAGTACTTAATACATATTTATATTTGAAAATTTACCAGTGCCTCATTTAAGAATAGTCTTATAGAGTGTTAAATGTGTGTGAGTGTCACAGTGTTGTCACGTGTGGTGGAATAAATTAAATTGTTTATCTGTCTGTTGTTGTTGTGACTTACACTTCATCATTTGCATAACCCTAGACATTCAACGTAGTCATCACAATATTCCAGAATAATTCTGACTGAGATATAAATGTGGTAGCAAGTAAGGTCACCTGTAATACATCACACTTATTAGATACAGATACCTTCACAGCTGATCTCAGTCAGCATACTAAGTCCCCTATAAATATTTATATCATCCCACTTTACCACAGTTGAAAAGGTTCGTAGACGGTACTGTTTACAAACACACTTGACCTCGAACTACGGGATTTGAGCGCTCGGACGTTGAAGAGTCTGTTGACTGTAACGTGTAAATAACCAGCGGTACTGTTTACAAAAAGGAATCAACTTGTATGCAGCTGTGGTCCATGTAGCAATATTGCCTAGATGCTAACTCCAGTACTTGTACCAACTGTGGTTCATGTAGCATTATCACATAGATGCTAACGCTGTTTATGTGGGTCAACAGTCGATGACCTATTTCTACTGTCCTGTGTAGCCAAAACTTGGAAATGTAGAGTACTACGGATGTGTATTATTTATTAGCTGTCAACCTTGATCGTTCCAATCTGTAGCCGTAACCAAACTTAAAGCCGAAAAGCCCACGGAACTGGCCTACCAGAAATGTTAGTTGGTTTTTTTATGCGTGATGCAAATGTTGATTTGTAGTTGGCCAGGTATACGTGTTGATGTCACCTGAACAGTGTAATGGTGCGGTGAAGATCTAGGTCACTCACGCTGACAGCATACATGGTCCTTGTACGATGATGATGATGATGTGAGACATGGGTGTGCAGACGCGAATACGTTTAGGCTCATATATATAGTTACACAATACACCCAGTCACACTCGTACAGAAGCCAATGATGGATGAAACTTCTGGTGACAGTTCATACATTTATTCACAGGACTAACAGTAGAATCACACAGGAACAGTCAATGTAAACCGGATCATATACATCGTGTTAATTGAAATCGCTTGGTACATATCAGGCATTCTAAGGCTGGTGAACATTCAAATATGTGGGCATGGTCAATAGTGGTATGTTCTTTAATGTACAGTTCATAATGCCGCTTCGGTATCCCTGACTGAACGCTTCAGATACCTTAATAACTCCGTCATACAAAAGACGAGCCGTTAACTCATGCAATCCTATTACCAGGGCCGTCGTTCAACTTGGCATAACACGCCAGTTATCTCTTTTCATGCGGTAGAATAGTGGCCATTACACAGAGCCTCGATATGACGTCAGCTGTGTATTCATCATTAAGCAGGTTGCATAATTCCCGCTATAATGTTTGTATAAGTATACCGCCAACCTGCGGTTTCCACTATATATAACTTCGTCACTGGACTTCTGATCGAATGAAGACGAATAGTCTTAAATGGCTACCTCGAGCACAAAATATAGGTTTTGCATTACAGGAACTGTGAGCTGTTCTCACGGCTAGGTAATACTTTAACAAGTTCTGCAACCGAATGCGTAATAATGATAAAGTCTGTGTTACCTTAAACAGAATCTTCAGAACACAAGAAACAACACTATCGTCATTCCTGACGTACAGTAAATCACTGGGGAGAACTGACAACGCAGTCACTTCGAAGATTTTCCTTCCCCAAAATACAACGGACATTCACGTCCCACAGAAGCCAGTTCGCATCTCTACCTTACGGAAGTCTGATTTTGCGCTCAACAACTGCGCATGGCACATAGCCCAGAACTGTTTACCTTTGACCCTAAAGGTCAAACCCAATGAATGAACCAAAAAGGGAGATAACCCCTAATCAACCTGACACAGCAAAGTTAAGACATAGTTACCAAACTTTGACCAGAGTGAAAAAAATACAACCAATAAATCGAATTTGAAACTCCATCAAAGTTTACATCAACAGTAATGACGCTCAATGTGAGCAAGCCTGAACCCATATCAGTAAGCATTCTGCAACTAGAACAGACAGACGCCTTCACATACCTAGGATGCACAATGTGGCCGTATGACCTACTACCATAGCAATTATTCGTTCTAGTTTCTATAATAAAATAATAGAAACTATCATTCACTATTATAAAAAAAAGCAAGCAATTTTTTTTAACAAATATGAAAAAAAACCCGAGACACACTAAGTGCAGGGTCAAGTAAGGTAGAATTAACTATATCAGTTTTGACAGAACCCACGCTAGAAATCGGCGGGAGTTACCGTAAAGATTAGTGACGTAGATAGGAATGGCCTCACTCCCGGTAAGACAATATGATGGTATGACCAGTAAATAAATGATTAGAATAAAACTTAAACCAATGAAAAGTAGCCAGCAAGCGCGCACCACCATGCCGGCTGAAAGATAATATTCGGAAAGTGAGTTGTACGAAGCTGAGCATTGCATTAAGACGTGTATGTTACCGTCTTGCTCCCACGTTAAGATATTCAACAAGAAATGTATTGTACGTCCATACTCTTCGATATCCCTGCAGTCGCAGGAAGAGAAGTCTTTGCTTGTGTAAAATCTGCACATGCAGATGTTATCATAGTGTTTCACCTACGTAGGTAAGAACCATCGAACATTGTTGTTTTTTATTTCAGCCCAGTTTTTTCGTAATAATGTTTGAAAATAAATGAAACTGATAAAGGAGGAAATAAATACTGTAGGGCAACCTTCGAATTAAATATTCAACTATTGAAAAAATATCACTAAGAACTTGAAGAATTTTGATGTTGCGGAAGAATTTTATAAGCCACAATGGATAGAAGTGAAGGAAGGAAGATACACTGTACACATTGTTAAAGAAGATGCATTATTGTGATTACATGCACCATTACTGATATATTGCCTGTTGATGTTCTAATAGTTCTGTTCAAATAAAAATTCGTTTTAACTGTCAAGACTGTTGATGGATTACTTGTCAGATGATCAAGTAGATGTACTGTACAACGCTATTATATCTACCCTACTATTATCTTCTATGGTAACATCTTATGAGAGGAACGAACGAACCTGAAAACTATTCGACATAAACCAAGAAAGAACAACCTCTGGCGGACTTTAAGCCTGTCAAGATCAAACTTGGAGTAGGCTACATAAGGGAAGAAAAATGACGATTATTTTTAATTAGAGCACCACTCTAATCCCCGGTCACATACTAGTTATAATGATGACGTGACGAACGGTCACATAGTAGTTATAATGGTGCCAAGTGACCTCTTCCCATTATGCACCTGATCACAATAGTAACCCCAGACGGCGGAGCAAGCAAAGACATCAACAAGCGAATCAACAAAGCAAGAACAGCCTTTTTTAGTCAAAACAACATCTGGAAGTTTTCTAAGTACAGCACAAGCACAACATTAAGTTTATATCAGAAATGTGTGCTTTCTTTGCTTCTCTATGGTGCAGAATGCTGGAGAGTTGCAGAGAAGGAAATGTCGAAATTGTCCTCTTTTCACACAACATGCCTAAAAAAATTCACCGAATCTTTTGGCCGAATACCATCACCAACCAAGATCTGCTCACTCGGAGCAAGAAAGAGTACATGCACACCATCATAGCTGGCTGACGCTGGAGCTGGGTTGGCCATATCCTCAGAAGAGACCCCGATGCCATCACAAGAACGGCTATGCTATGGACCCCTGAAGGAAAACGAAAGAGAGGCCGACCAAAAACAACTTGGCGGAGAACTGTGGACGCTGAGATGCAGGCAATGAACCAGAGTTGGGGCACTGTGCAAAAGATAGCCGCCGACCGAGCAAAGTGGAATCAATATGTTTTTGCCCTACAAGACGGCGGCTAAGGATAAAAAAAAAAGAAGACGTTGATGCTTTCGAATCACTTGGTCTGGAAAATTTTAATTTTTCTCTTATGACGGGTGATATGATTCTTTAGGTCTCCAGTCTTTGTATTTAAAAATGCGGGTTTACTTCTAAGTTTTTAAAGTTGCCCAAATACTCTGTCCTGGTCCTGAAAGTTTCCAGTTTCGAATTTACAACTGCGGGTTTCAAAGTTGCCCAAATACTTCGATCTGTCACTTATAATTTTAATTTTGGAAACCTTTGTCCGATCGTTCTCTCTGGCTCTAGTGAATTGCTAGCTTGACGTGGCGATGCAGTCTGATTTGTGACTTCGATTTCGTTAAATTACATTTCCATTTCTCAGTTCAAATCCCAGATTGTACTTCCGACGAATTTGCCAATGAAAGTCAAAGTCTATTCCAGCTCTCACATTAAGCCAATAGAAAACTCTTTAGAACTAATATCCCCCTCCCCCTACCCGTGTTTTAAAATATCAAATCTTAAAATTCCAAAGCGTGACCACTTTTTAATAATGCGGTAATACTTCCGATTGCATCTTTATGCAAACTCACTAAAAAAAATATGTGAACTTATTTCTAGATGCTTTCCCACAATATTGTCTCCAAAGACACATTATCGGTAATATTGATACAAAGATGATCCTGCGAAAACGATTACGTCTTATCCCCTGTGTTTGCGTAAATCCCTCAGACGGATTTCTCAGACAGACAATACGGCTTTCTCATCATCGATCGTGCACTACCATCTTGTGTCAATAATTATCGACTTCATTAAAGGTGGCTAGACGACTTGGGTGATAAATTATTTGCTGATCTGCCTAATTAGCTTACAACGATTCACATTGCGAAACGTACACAAGTCTGGGAGCGGCTACATCAGAATGTAGGTGCATAAAATATGTCAAAGCATAGGACGATCGGTGATGAAAATGAAGAAAAGAAGTGATACTGCCGGAGAGGAAGAAAGTTATAAAAGTGCACAACTGAATCCTCACAATCTTAACGGAACTACAGATGAGCTGAGCTAACTGGGACAGATTTGTAATGTTGACATAACTACAGTTGAGCTGAGCTAACTGGGACAGATGTGTAGTGTTGACAGAGCTACAGACGATCTAACTGGAAAAGATTAGTAATACTCACAGAATTACTGATGGTCTGACTGGAGGAGAATTGCAACGCTTTCAGATAAGTTTGGTGAAATTATTTATATGTGTCATAGTGATATAAGAATGATTGTTCATACCTTTAACTAATACAATAAATAAATTGACAACAAATACGCTGTCAAGTAAGCAGAAACTACACATCAAACCCCAACTCCAACAACTGACTACAGAGATTACAGTTATATAACTGCGGGTAGAAAAATAAAGCAGTCAACCAACAACGAACCAAAACCGTAGAACAAGAGAGAGAGAGAGAGAGAGAGAGAGAGAGAGAGAGAGAGAGAGAGTTTATCACTGACATATGAAATATATCAACACAGTCAAACAATAAACAATCCAATAGAAGAACTACTTATTGTTATTTTAGACACCATACGTCAAATCGTCATTAATTAAGTCATAAAACAGCTGGAGTTAAGGAAGACCACACTATCGGTACTGACAAAAGGACATTTCTGGATGACCTTGCAAGACAGGCAGAAGAAGCAGCACTGAGAAATGAACAAAGCACAGTTTATAAAATAACTAAAGCTATCAGTGGAAAACCAGGTGCAAACAACATAACGTTAATAAGAGACAAGCAAGGAAATCTCATCACCACAGAAAAGGGGCAGGAATCAAGATGGGCAGAGCACTTCAGAGAAACACTGAATAAGGAACAACCAGAGACTCAGCTGAATGTTCCTGAGGCTGAAAGTGACTTAGACGTAAATACAAACATTCCACGAAAAGAAGAAATTATCACAGCTATCAAAAAGCTAAAAAATGGAAAAGCGCCTGGTCACGACAATCTGAATGCTGAGCTATTCAAGACAGACCCTGAACTAGCAGCAGAACTATTAGAACCACTATTTGCACAAGTCTGGGAAACTGAGACAACACCAACAGAGTGGAGTAAAGGAATAATTGTCAAATTGCCCAAGAAGGGCGACCTTGCAGACTGCAACAACTGGAGAGGAATTACCCTCCTCTCAATTCCCAGCAAAATACTAGGCAGGATAATCATCCAGAGAATTTCAAAAGCAGTTGACCATAAACTGAGGAAAGAACAAGCGGGCTTCAGAAAGAGCAGAAGATGTGCAGATCATATATTTATCCTCAGGAACATTATAGAGCAGTGCTCAGAATGGCAGAGACAGCTGTACATTAACTTTGTTGATTTTGAAAAGGCTTTCGACAGCATACACAGGGACAGCCTATGGAAAATTCTGAGGGCTTATGGAATTCCCAGCCGCATTGTTTCAATAATAAAAAGCCTCTATTCTAACTTTACGTGCAGTGTTTTATCGAGTAATGTAACCTTCGAAGTGAAAACAGGAGTACGACAGGGATGCCCCTTCTCAACAATATTATTTTTGACAGTCATAGATTGGATGATGCGCCAGACAACAGAGGGCAGTCCAAGAGGAATTAGATGGACAACGTTTTCTACACTGGAAGATTTGGAATATGCAGATGACATTGCACTACTCGCGCATTCATACCAACACATTCAAGACAAAACCGATAGACTGAATAAGTATGGCCAGCAGGTTGGCCTGAACATCAATTTGAAGAAGACAGAGGTCATGGCACTAAATGTGGGCAATCCTGAGCCAGTAACAGTAAGGAATCAGAAGTTAGAACAGACAGACACATTTACTTACCTAGGAAGCATAGTAACACCTGACGGCGGAACAAGCAAGGACATTAACAACAGAATGAATAAAGCGAGAACAGCCTTTGCTGTTCTCAACAACATTTGGAAGTCTTCCCAATACAGCACAAACACCAAATTAAGACTGTATGAGAGCTGTGTACTTTCTGTGCTTCTCTATGGTGCGGAATGTTGGAGAGTAACAGAGAAGGAAATGTCGAAACTGTCCTCCTTCCACACAATCTGCCTAAGGAAAATTCTGCGAATCTTTTGGCCAAACACCATCAGCAACCAAGAACTACTTATTCGGAGTAACCAGGAGGACATGCAAACCATCATAGCTGGCAGACGCTGGAGTTGGGTTGGCCATGTCCTAAGAAGGGATCCTGATACCATCACAAGAACAGCTATGCTATGGACCCCCGAGGGAAAGCGAAAGAGAGGCCGACCAAAACCAACTTGGCGGAGAACTGTGGAAGCTGAGATGCAAAGAATGAACCACAGTTGGGGCACTGTACGAAGGATGGCCGCCGACCGAGCAAAGTGGAATCAATTTATTGCTGCCCTACAAGACGCCACCACGCGTGATGGCCGCTGACTGCTTTGACGGTTGGCGGTTATGGATCAAAGAAGAAGAAGACACTATCGGTAGACACGAGAGGAAACGAAAAACACACATGGATTTTCATTTCAGCTAGTAGTACTTATAACAACGACACGTCGGTACACTCGCAATAATAGATATAGAGGTAAAAATCATTACACTTAGAAATAATAAATAAGTATAAACAAACAAGCAGCAACACTTGAATACGCTGATGACGTGACGGTCAAACATCCAGCTATCAGTCCTTCACAGAAATAAACTTTTTCATGGTTAATAAAAGTGCCCCCCCCCCCCCCCCCCCCCCCCCCACAAATAAATTTAAAAAAAAAGGACAGAGTAACAGTACAGAGGTCAAAATGTTATAAAAATGTACACAATATACCCCGACTTATAACCGAGAGATCACATGTCTTGTTTGGTTTTGACGTGATGTCCAATCTCGGAAATAAGTGAAAAAATAAACACAAAAAACTTAACCATGTGATACTTTAATCAGTACATATAAAGAAGTTAGGGGAAGGCATCCAATTTACTTCCAAAGGGAAACAATTTAATTATTATTAAAATATCAAACTAATTAACAGATTTTGATTTTTTATTTATTCTTTATCAATTCAGTACACATATTTATTTAAGACACAAAAGAATCTCTTATTCTGGTTTGTACATTTGTTAAGTTGTTTAAAAAGTTGTGTTTACCATGTTTAGAATAAAAATTCTTTAAATAATATGGAGTTTGATGCGCAAGCTAAAGAAGTGAATACTTATTTCCTTTGCCACTTTCAATGACAATGGATTCAAAAGTACTGTTTGATGTAGTCGCAGATGTGCACACCAACATGTTTCATCGGCGCCAAATAGCGCATTCGACCATACTTTCAAGACATTTTCTTACATGGTCTTTTCTCTTCTATCCCGGGGACCGGAGTGGTTAAGAGGCATGGCGTTCACATCTACTTCCAAAGACACCTGGGTCGGTTCCCAGTACATGGAATATTCTTGATGGAATTTTTTCAGAACTAATAATGTCTTACTCCCCCCCTGATTCTCTGAGTAGTGAGATAGGATGGCTAGCCTTTTTGGATCAGGGCGAAAAAATTGTAGGTCCCGTGTACAAGTTTGGCACGTTAAAAATTATTCGGCAGCTGTAAATCATAAAGAGTAGGCCATACGGCCGCTACCATGCCAGAGTTTACACAATAAAGAAAACCTACCCGATACAAAAATATTTATAGAATGTGTGATTCATGTATTCACACATTGATACGCTCGCCGATGCTTTGGAGTTCGTGCACTGTGCCGAGATTCTCCTTGTGAGCTAAAGGAGGAGATCGGACCACTGATGGAGTTTTCCGTGTACAATGTAAATGGTCCTTAAAACAAACCAAACCAAACCAAACAAACATCTTCTACCTTGGTGTGTAGAGATTAGCCAGAGAGAGCGCCATGGTATCCTGTAAGCTGTACATATTTTGGCCTGGTTTCAGTCCAGTCCTCGGTCCATCAAGGATTGTCTAATGTTGTTCTCCTAGCGAATTCTTGGTCGTCCTGGAGATATTGATCCCTGGCTTTTGGTTTCCCATTTGTGTCGTGGTAGCCTGTGACGGATTGCCTCCCCTTAGCTCTGCAGTAGTGGTCCAACAGTGGCCAAAACTCAAGAGTTTGTAAAATAGGTCGTCAAAGGTGTCTATCTTCACACAAGATTACTCTTGGCAGTGTTGTAGACAGAGGAGTAATGTCGCTTCTATCCCAAGGGAGTGTTCATAAGATATTCCCGAAGTCAAGAACAATGCTGTAATGGCAGGGCAATTGTTAAATTACATAGGTTCGCCACCATTTATGAAGAATTAAGCAAAGGTTTTAGCCCGTTCAAGCCCCCAGCTGGTGTAAATCTAGCGAAATTCTTTTATACGAATTAGCTCTATATATGTAAATATATGTCTAAGTGTAAATATATATTAAAGAGTCTTGCACATACGCTTGCTTTCATACATATAATAAACGATTCAATTATGGTTGTTGTGTTTTAAAATAACATGTAACAAATTTGATAATCAATAAGTTTTCACAGGTTAAAATGATGGTGCATTTTTTATGAAAGTGTTTTCTTCATAGAGAATGGATAGAGGAATGTTAATGTTCTTTGTCGTTGTCTTTTGTTAAGCACTTAGCTTAGCATCGATGACTACTGCAGGCGTGGTTTCAACAGTTCTTCAGTAATGATGACACTTCACAGTATTATAGCTTTGTTCTATGAACAGACTCATAGCTTCGTTCCACTAACCAAAAGCAACTTTTGGGAAAGCAACTTTTGGGAACACAATGTCCTGTCACAGTTTAGAATGGGCACTAGCAACTTAGGTTAAATGCTTTTGAATCACTTGGTCTGGGAATGTTGTATTCCTCTTATGACGGGTGGCCTGATTCCTTAGGTCTCCAGTCTTGGTATTTATAAATGCGGTTTTACTTTTTTAAGTGTTAAAGTTGCCCAAATACTTCCATCCTGGTCCTTTAAGGTTCCAGTCTTTGTATTTATGCATACGGGTTTACTATTTAAGTTTTAAAGTTGACAAAATACTCTAATCTGTCATTTATAATTTTGGAATCCTTTGTCCTAATCTGTCACTTATAATTTTGGAATCCTTTGTCTGCTCCTTCTCTTTCTAGCTCTGGTGAATTGCTAGATTGACGGGGCGATGCAATCTGATCTGTTGTTGTAGATTTTTGATAGGGGAATTAAGACTTGAGTTGGTCCCTTCTGAATAGATTAGAATAAGTAATAGTCACAGTGAGAAGTAGTAATAGCAATAGATTTCCACGAGTGAGATGGTAGAAATGTGATAGAGGCTGTCTCTGAAAGAAAGAAATCTTCTCTCTTTCACCTATCTTCTACGACAGATTTAGATTTAGTCAGACAGTCTACACACATATATATGAAATATGTATATATCCACTCCCATACATACACACATAAGACGACAGTTAGACGTACGGACGTGGGAAAAACTATGACAATGATTATATGAAGAGTTTGGGAAAACGAACTGACCGACACGCTGGAATAAATTTTATGAGTAGTTTATTTATCAAGACTAAACTTCTCTCACAACATATCAAATCACATCAAGCATATAAAAAAAATCATAAACAAAAAATCAAGAAATGCTACAAGAGTGATAGACCCGTTGGTATGATCCTTCCCTCGATGTATAGCTCACAGTCCCGTTAGAAGAAAGTGATAGCCCCAAGAGTCACAGATACATATGATTTAGTCTAAAATTCTTCCCCTTTAAGGTATGAACAGACTGGATACTCTGATCTAGTCTAAGGGAATATATATATATATATATATATATATATATATATATATATATATATATATATATATATATAGTTAGCAATACCTTGCATAAAGAAATGTTATGACAGCAAAAATGAATGGGTGTCAAAATACCACCATAAAGGGATCGCTCAGTCCTGCATTCACTCTATTCATTCAACTGTGATCACGTGCATTTTGTTCATACTCACAGCTTTGGTAGCCACTTCGGGAACAAAAAAACAATATTTTTTGGGCTTGCCCATACAGAATCTTCAATGGTAATCTTGGCCAAGAAAACCCCAGGTCCAAAAAGACGGGTTGAATTCACTACTTCCGGGACCGTTCTCTTGGGAATACTGTTGTTTTGGATGTCTGTTTAAGTCACATAAAATTGTCCAGGCACGAGCGTTTATAGCGAGCACAGTGTCAACATCTTAGATTTCAAACGAATGAGGAATGTCAGGTCGGCAGCTTCTCTCAGTATAGGAATTTAGTCGGTTACACCACCACTTGTCAACAGTGTCGGGAGAGTTACTGATTGTAATATGTTACTTGCCACAAAGGCTGAAAAATGACTAGAGTTTTCTCAGGAAGAATCAAATCAGGCTCGATGACCCGTTACTTCTTTAAAATCTTAAAGTTCTTGTAAAAGTTATACATCAAATCTTTAAGGTAAGAATGTTTGTTGTTTTCTTCACAGATTTATCTCTTTACTCAAACGCTGGCAAAGTTTGGGTACCACAGTTTCACTATATATAAATGGAAAGAACACATATCAAATAATTATACATACTATAACTGATAATTTAAACTGCAAGCGTAGCTTGTCTTATAGTTTAACACTTCCCGTGGAATAAGTTATATTTAAAAATCAAACATCCTGAATTAGGAATACCTACGCATTCCGTCAATACTCAAGATGTAGCAGTCATTTAATAAGTTAGTTTTAAAATATTCTCGACTGCGTATTAGCAGTTAAATTAAATCCATTATGGCTACATGATTTTAAGCTAGAAATTATAATTCATCCCGCTTTCCACTGTAACCCGTCGACTAGAGAATATAACAGACTTAATAATTTAACTCTCTGCACAAATCTAACTAGCAAAATGAAATAAGCGATTTAACACTTTAACACTCACAAAATACTAGATATTTAATGTAAGATTTACCTCAACACAGTACTACTAAGAACTTAAACCACTACGATCATACTAAATGACATCTCTATTAACAGAGATTCTAGAAATCGAACGAAGGCTTGTTCTAGTCTTGACTGCAAAGTTACTGAGTGAAAATGAAATCTAACTCCCTCCAGTATATATGAAAACACCAGACAAAGATGTACACTATTTCCATAAACTACTCAATAGCCTCCCATTCTCTTAACACCTCATGTCTTCGCACCTCACGCCAAAATGACCATTCTGAGCGAATGCGTGATGGCGCCTTCTCCACCCTAACACTGAGAATCTACCGAGGAAACTACGTGTCAGATGCAAAATACCAGACAAATGTCTGATACTGCGCCGGGGAGATATCGGGATTGACGCCTCACCTCAGCACTCACCGAGAAGCTACGTTTTGACAAGTGAGAATGCAGACGATATGTCGGCCCAATGTCTGAGATAGCCAAAAATTCACAGTTATTTTGTCAATCTGCAGCGATTTACCGAATGCATTCTCACGCTAAATCGTCTGGTGCAAGGGACTGACACGTTACGTAAAAAGTTACTCGTTTAATCAGTAATGAAATGCGTTTCTAAATGAGAAACGAAACTGGCGAACGTAAGAATGGGAAAAAAATATTTTTCGCAAACGAATGGATGCGAAAAATACAGGAAATAGGTAAAGAGTGATAATAAAATAGAAGATACGGGAGAAAGAAAAAGAAGAGGATATAGGCAATTCAATGATCATAAATCCTCTGTGACAGGACGTCCTCCGTTTATGATATAGAAGCACTCCATGTCTACGTTATGGAATTAAATTTCCTATATCCGTAGCTTCAGGGTGTCTGTCTTCTTTCCTCTCATCTCCCCCTCCATCTCTCTCCAATTCCTACTCAAGTCTGCTCCCCAAACTTTCCTTTCTCTTGAATGTCTCCCATGCGCGCTTGAAAGAGCGTCGCCGCTTCTGACATTTGTGAAAGATTTCTTGTGTGTGCAGTGGGATTTCCCTGCCACTATCGTTATCTTCGTCAGTGTTGGCGATCGTCAGGAGATGGTCAGAGGTTGGCACTGGTTTTTCCAAGTATCTCTTTAACAGATGTAAGTGGAAAACCTGTTCCTTTCCTTGAATAGAGAATTGGTAGTTAGCCTTAGAAATCTTTTTCAGGACGGTAAACGGCCCCTACCATCCGATCCTCAGTTGGTTGTTTCCGGTAGGGAGTAACACCAAAACTGTCTCTCCTGCTTCCAGTTCTCTCTCTTTCGCGACTTTCCTGTATCCGTTAGCGTGCTTTGTGCGTGCTCGCTTAAAGTTGGTCGTTGCTCGGTCCCATCCTAGTTTCAGCCTTTCCTTTAAATCCGACACATATTTACTTGCTGAGACAACTGTCTCATCAGCTTTCTGGTCTGTCAGCATCCAATGTAAGGCTTCAAGCGGGCCCTTAATGGGTCTGCCGAATAAAAGCGTAGCTGGCGGAAATCCTGTGGAAGTATGAGGAGATTCTCTGTAGCCAAATAAAGCTGCAGGAATACAAAGATCCCAATCTTCAAGTTTCACTTGTGCCAGTTTACTTAACATCATGTTGAGGTTTCCATTAACACGTTCCACGAGCCCATTTCCGGCCGGAGTATAAGGCTTTGTGTTGATGTGTTGGGTCCTGAAGATCTTTACGATCTCATCCATCAACAGGTTTCGGTATGGAGATCCGTTATCCGTCAACACTTGTTGAGGGAATCCCAACCGAGTGATAATCTGCACGAGTTCTTCTGCGACATGCTTGGCATCTGTGCATGTTAGCGGGATAGCTTCTGCCCATAAAGTGCATGTATCGACTAAGGTCAGGATATACCTGTTCCTTCTGTTAGTCCTTCTAAGGGTCCTAAAATGTCGATCACAACCCGTTCGAATGGTGTTCCCACTATTGGCATTTCACCCAAAGAGACTGGGGGTGACCGTTGCTTGGTTGGCACACGTTGGCACTGGGCATAGGATTTGACATATCTGATAATATCAGTATTTACTCCTGGCCACCAATAATGAGTGGTTATCCGTTGGTTTGTGGCGTTCTGTCCCATATGACTGCTGAAGGGAAGAGAGTGCCCCATTTCTAGGATTTGACTTCTGCACTGTTTCGGTACTAGGAGCTGGTTGTAACCTTGGTCAGGCTTGCCCGTTCTGCGATAAAGTACGCCATCCTTAGAAAAATGTCCCCGTGCTGTCTGGGTTCCTTAGCCATGGGCAGTTTCCTAAAGCAGGGTGCCAAAGTAGGGTCCTTTTGTTGCGCTTCTTTAAGTTCCATAGGTAACAAATTAGGCGCAGGCTCCCGTTCCTTCTTGGTTTGCCCTCTTGTAGTTACTGCTGCCACAATCGGCTCTTCCGGTTTCCCAAAACACACGTATCTCCCGCCAAGTATGACTTGGAAGATGGGGTCATCCATAACAGCCGCTTTGATCACACCTCTGACAAAATCAGAGTGGATCTCCACCAATGCAATGGGAAGCGCTGTAGGTGCATCACTCTTACGAACTCCACACAGTTGGACGGTCTCTCCTGTCTCTTGACCGGGTTTAACCAGGTTTCTGGCAACAATGCAATCATACGAAAGCCCCGTGTCAAATAAACAAGAAGTTTGAGAACCGTTCATAATAACAGTACCTCGCGTTGAGGGTGTATCCCCAACAGGTTGGGAATCACTATCAATAATTCCGCTTTGCGAGACTGTTAGTAAGCATCCGATGCGTTTAGGCTCGGTATGTTAACTCTGATCATTAGTCCCGTGCTCAAGGGTTCTCCCTTTGTCACCTTGACCTTTCTGGCCAAGCTGCAATAAAGGGCGGTCGGGTTGATCAGACTGTTTACTGTGGTTGGGGTACTTGTTTTTGTAGAACTTGGATTTTTCAGGAGGAGGGTTTTGAGGTCCAGTTTCTCTGTAGTTATTTTGGTTAGAAACATGAGGAATATGAGAAGATTGGTCTAGATTATTTTTCCGAAAATGCTATTCTGTCGGTTTACGTTTTGTGGCCGGTAGTTCAGCCAGCGCTTTGTGATATCGCTCAGACTTTTTTAAGATGTCTTCAAGCTTTTTTGCACCCTGCTCAGCTAGAAATCTCCGGGTATCAGCAGACAAAGTGTTCTTTATTTGTTCTGTAATAACAAATTCCTCCAGACCTTCATAGGTAGAGGGGAGCTGTGAAAGCTCAAGGCACTTTGTCAGATATCCCTTTAGACGAGATGAGAACTGCTGAAAAGTTTCAGAGCTCTCCTTCCTGCTGTTGCGAAACAGTTGCAGAAATTTTCGCGCATTCATTTCAGAGCGCTCAAGCAAAGCTTTCTTCAACGAGTCATAGTTGTCTTGTTGGCCACTTTCTAGTTTAGAATAAACATCATAAGCAGAACCTTTAACGGCCTGGGAAAGTTTCATACACCAACGCGACCTCTCTAAACCGTACAGGGTTGTAATTTTCTCAAATTTTTCTAGCCATGTGTCAATCTTCTCATTAGGACAAGGGAAAGATTCAAGAGCAAAAAACATAGCGTTGAGTTGAAGAGATTGAGGGTTAGTTTGATCAGTTAAGGAAGAATGAGGAGAAGACTCTCCACTGCTGGAGGTAGAAGCAGCCCCACGACTTTGGAACTCTAGAGTTTTAAGCGCCAACTCGTGCTGTCTCTGTTCCCTCTCCTCCTCATGCTGTCTCTCCTTCTCTCTTTCCTCATGCTGTCTCTCCTTCTCTTTTTCCTCATGCTGTCTCTCTTTCTCTCTTTCGTTCGCCCTGTGAATTTCCATTTCTTCCTCAATCTTCTTCTGTTAAAATAGACGGTCTGCTTCTTCCTTCCTCCTAGCTTCTTCTTTTTCCTCTTTAGCTTCAGCTGCTTTCCTCTCCGCGTCATATCTCTTCAGTTCGTCTCTGACAAAAACTTTCGCATCTTCTCCTTCCAAACCTTCTTCTCTGGGTCACAGTTCCATACATATAATCTCAATAGCATAGTCCTGGACATCAGTTACAATAGTACAAAATACTTGCATCATTAGAATATGTAGTACAGTCATCCTAACGTACTGGTAGCAACTGCATTCAATGTAAGTGCAGCATTCACCCCTCGCACCGATATCTCTATGGTCTGTATTAAAGGTAAGTGCGGCATTCACTCCTCGCACATATATCTCTATCTCTGGTCTAATCACCAGGCATCCAAGTTCCTCCAGATCTTCACAGCGCGGGAAAACCACAACGCGCTTATAGTGTCGATACACCCAAGCTTTCTATCAAAGCTCCTATTAGGCTTCCAAACACTGGAACAGCCAAGGTCTTATAACGTAGACCCCCTATTGGCGGGGGAAAGCAAACAACGCGCCTTCAAACAATAACATATAATGGTCTTACCATAGACCTCCTTCTGACATGGGAAAATGACGTGACTTTTAATCCATCCACTTCCAAGCGCGTGACAGATCACAACGCGCTGGTAAATAACAATATATAAAGGCCTTATAAATACACCTTACGCAAAACATCATCGCATCACATCCAATATGTCATTAATCAAAATCAAGAAACTATTCACATACTCTAGAAAACCCCAACCGTCTCCCACGACGGATGGCCACCGACTCCCTTTAGCAGCTCAGTATGCTTCTCTGACACGTATGCTAACTACATTCACTCCGCATGCTTTTCTCATGTGCCCGTAAACCTTAATTCACACATGAACGCCCCCTAGTATTCTTGAACAATACTTCATGCTTCTAAACAGTGAACTTTTAAATGTAACATTCCAAGCTTGCATACTTCAATAATAATACACTCTAAACAGGTTACACCATTCTCTACCCACACACATGTATACACGTCATGTATCTCATGACATTACCCCCCTCTCCAAATGAAAAACGCAGTTTTTCACCGGAACGTGATGAAGGCTTCCCCATAGGAATCATATTCTACTGGCAAACCCAAAAAAAAATTCCATCCTATACATCAAACTGTGTTTGATGCAAATCTAACAATGTGTGCCTCAATAAATATATTAACCAAATCATACGTGGATTCACCAGACAAAAATACATAGGTGAACCAAATGGTACGTCAGCACTGTTCATTAAGTAATATATTTATATTATAAGTTAACACTTACAACTTATCAAACTAACGCAAATATGATTAATAAATACAAAACAATCTATACTAAATGCTGAATTTCATCTGTAAATCAAGTCTCAATTGCTCCAAAACCAGAGTAAAGGACTGATGTCTCACTAAGAAGAGGTATCGATGAGCAAGCCTGTTGATGACCACCCATCAGCTGCTGTAATGATAGACAATTCCACCAACAACACTGGTATCTCATGGCATAGCATACTTTCCTATGGATAAACACAATTAGGCAAGAAAATAATCATTTACCTCGCAAATTTTGTATCACATTATGCCACATCACATACCCTTCCATGTCCTCCCCATCCCACTAAACATTCCCAGTGGGGTGACAAAATAATCAATTAAGGGATGATATACCCATTTCACATGTATTCGTGATTAGCGGCATTAGATACTACACCCTGTACCTCCCAATTAAGCTTTACTAGTTTAGTTAATGAAATAAGTCAATCTAAAACACTTAGTTATACTGACTTGTATTGTAAATCTGTTCACTATTTGTTGTTTATATACACTCTGTCAAATTTCCATTCTTGAAAAATATTAAGTCTCTCTAGACAACCGTCTCTAGGAAAGTTATAGCTTTCAGCCTTGTTCTATGCACAGTAACAATTAACCTCGCATGATGAGTCGTAACAAGTACCAATCTCTTCCAACTAACATCAAAACTATTTTCAATCTAGAATCCATCATCATCACTACCACGATCAAAAAAGTATTTCCAAATAGCACAGTATCTTTAGTAAAGTAAACAGATCACTTATGTCCCACTTATCAGGTTGTAATTTTTTGATGGCGTTTAACATTAACAACTTCAATGGTTCTTTACCTTTATCCATGTATCTGTTTTTGAAATTGAAAGATAATATTAACTCTAACTGGTCTGTAACTCCAGCACAATTCCCTTTCAGACCATCCATTACAGTCTTCCACACTTCCTTCTTTGAAGCTTCAGTCTCTTCCAGTACTGCTTTCTTGGCAACAGATGCAGCATCCTTCATCTTCGCCCTCCTATACTGCATTTGAGCATCTAAGGGTTCCTTCTCCCAATTTGATGGATCTGTATCAAGCACAACCTCATGTCGCTCCTTTGTAGACTTAGCTTGATCTTTCAATGCTTCAGCTTGCTGCTCTAATCTTTGTTTACCAGCCTTAAATTGCTCTTATAGTGCTTGAACTTTATCAAAGAAACTCTTGCTTACTGCATGTGGTGAACTTCTAAATACAATATCTAAATTAGACTATAACAGTATAGTGCATAAAGTCAAAGATAGGATAGTACTACACATTTTCGGCGAGAATTGTAGTCGTCGCCTACGCCTTCAGCGTATTAATTGATAACGCTTTGGCTGAACCAAAAAGGGTACCCTATTTTTCAAATTCGTCCTTGAGACAAACGTACCACTTTCCAAGTTCAAAAGAAGTATTTGCCTAAAATACATTGTGGAAGGGAGGGGAACGAACAGATAACCAACGCTAATCCAGTCTCACATTGTTTCTAAAAATAAAACCAACTTGCTAGCCTTGCCCTTAGGCGATTTTCAAAATACAATGTAACGTTATAAAATGTGGACACTACGATCAGGAAAACACGCTTAGCTCTTATTGCGAATGACGTAAATTCTCGTGTATTACGAGAGACTCTCGTAATTATCTTGAAAGTACATGGAAAAAGAATTGAACAGGAGGTAGTTTAAAAATAAACAACTAACATAGAAAAAAGACAGAATTTTGAACCAAGCCACTTAGCCCCATAAAAATCAAATATTCGTGTACCTGAAGACTTGCTGACCAAGAATATGTTGTTAGTTATCTAAATAGTCCATTAAATAATCAAATATTGGTAATAATACATAGAGAATCGGAGATACTGTCAGGTCAAGTCATGTCTGCTTAGATTGGATATCATATTTTTTGGGGGAAAAAATTAGGTAAAAGAAAGGCTAAGATAGTACGATGAAGTGGATTGGATGAAATTTGAAGGAAGCCGAAATATTATTGGCTAACCTAAATATACAAATCTAGTTGGTAATAGTAACACAGAGTGGTTTGAGATATTTTAAAAAAAAAAAGATTCATTCAAATGAAAGAGATGCTTGGTCTCATTGGCCAAAGCCTTTTACTTTAACGAAATAGTAGGCTGCTCGCTGCCATTTTTTCAAAATATTCTGAGGAACAAGCAGCGATGAGCAGACTTGTGCTTTGTTTTAAAATAACTAACAACAGAAAGCAGTCTGCACAGAGGCAGTGATGAAAGTGTGCCATATTCTATTTCCTAATTCATCGTTACTTGTTTATATTTCCTTGAAATGTGGTAAGATTGATTTTATTGACTTTTTAATTAAAAAAGGGTTGTGTGAAAAAAGAAAAGGCCATGTAAAAGATTGTAATTAAATCGTTCCATGGCAGACTTAGGCATAGCCTAGATGTTGATCCATCATATAAGGGACTATCTAAGAAGTTTAAAACTACAGAACTATATATATGATGGTCATACAGGAACATTACACCTATCTTATTGCATGGAAAAGATTACTGAAGGAATGACAGAGGCGTAGCATCCATTAGGGAAGAGAAAAGGAAACTGGTACCAAGTTTATCCATCAAACTAAAGTGGAGAAGCAGAGTTGTCAGAGAGAGCTGACCATGTTCTTTTGTATTGAATGTATGTTTACATGTAAATTAGGAGGAATTAGTTTGATATTAAGACAGAACCATAACTTGCATCGACAGGGGTTCCTGCTGACACTTGTCTGGTGCTGGTACTCGATGATAGAGAAATTCAGCACGATTTCTAAGAGTCTCTGGTACCTGCTTGTATTAAAGAAGTTCAAGACCAGAGGAGACTGAAGTGTTTGGCCAAACCAACTACAACTGCTGTGATTCCAGGAACCAGATATGTGCAATATCTGGCCTGGGACAACTTATCACGACTAAAGAAAAATCTCCTATATAGACAAAAACGTTACTCCAAAAAACTAACATAAACAATCCTAGTGAAACAAAAGAACATTGGGATGATGATAATCCCCAACCTGCTTACCAGTAGTTAAATAGAGTAATTAACATCAACTTTAAAATTTGTAACAATGTACTATGGACATATTGTCTGTTGTATGTAAATATCTTTATATATATTTGTAAATATATCTATCCATCTAAATTGATTCTCATTGAACTGTAGTTCTGACCAAAACAACTTTAGGCTCAAGACCAATAAAGTTTAACAAATGAAATTTTAATATATAAAATTTAACAGCTGGAGTTAGTTGAGTTTATCATAGTAATTAGTATATGTTTGTATATGTTTTTGTATTGAGATTCTTTAACAACACTCTTACAATACCCTAGACACTTTATGTAGCTTTCAGTCACGCTAGTCAATAAAGAATATAACTTAGAGTGAGATCGTAGGGTGGTAACAAGAAAGGTACTCTGTAACACAGTTGTCCATTGTTTACCTCAGAGACCTTCACATTTGATCTCACTATACGCACACCATTCTTCTTAACATCAAAACCCACCACACTGCATTATATTTCTCCTTCCAACGAGCTGACAGGTCCCTGCAATGTTGCTCTTTTACTTGAGTATTACCCTTATACTCAACTACTATCCTGTTCCTATCCACCTTGAATTCATCATCTAATATTTGAATACCATCTTTGTGTTCCTTTTCTAATAACTGCTCAACAATCTTGAATTTTCCTTCTAGTATTGTACACTTTTTCCTCGAAAGTTACCTCTTCCTGAATCAATTTGTCTATCTTTAACTGATCTTTGTCACACCAAAAACCCATTTTTGGTAAAAACACTTCTTGGGATGCGTGGTATTTTTCATTATGCACAGGCCTTGTCACTCCCTTTGTTGTCTCATCGGCTTTTGTAGACACTGCATTCTTACTAACACATATTGATCTTCTTTCTATAGAATATAAGTTAGCTTTGCTCCTAACTGAATCTAAAACTGATCACAGTCCTCTTCTGTGGTTCATGTACAGTCAGTTTGGACATTTTTTCCAACTGAGACTGAACAGTCTTCACAACAGTTATCTGTTTGTACAGTGATCCCTTTCCTCTCAGTTTGAACAGAAACATTCCTAGTTTCAGTTTTCATCATATCACTGCTACGGTATTTTATTGAAGTCGTCTGCTAGGGTTGGCAGTATGCTACTTCTAGGGTCACAGCGTTTAATATAATTGTAGGTTAAGAAAATCACGGACTATTGAACGCTATATAACACGATCGATTTATGACGTGTTAGCGTTGGTAGGTCCTGCATCGTGACTTAGATACGAGACCCCTTTTACGTTGACCGTCAAGATGTGAAGACGCGTCCTTTAGACGTCCAGTGTTAGGCCTAGTATTGCCACATATTTATATAAGTACTTCGAAGTAGGGACTCAGGGTCAGTCCAAATGTATGTGAATAAAGTAATATAATAGGTTGGTATATAACCAACTTCTAAGAAGATTATTTCAGTCCATATGATTAAATTTATCAGACGCATACGCTCATTGTCGGTCGTTGGAAATCTCAACTACGCATGCACACAGCTATGCTGTTCTGGCGATGTTGATTCATTTTACTGGACACGGACTGAGAATATGATATGAATTCACAATGTACTAAATTATAGATGTATGCTATCAATGAATAACATATGTAATGTCTTCATCCGTTGTTTTCGTGGACTCAAGCAAGGACTTACCCACATTACTTCGGTTACGCTTAGTTGCTTCAACTTGAGTATTGATTGTTGTTTGACCTGATGAACTCTTCTTCATATGAAATTTATATTAATGATAATGAGGTTCGTACGGAACCAATGTTTCCTTGGACACTCAGTAATCAATGAAACCCTATGTATGGACATTAACTGAGATAATGATGAATAACCAAGCATACATATTCAAATAATACTAATAGAATGAAAGACCCAACGAACACGAACCGAACCCACGGCAACAATCACCTGCTATATTAGCTTTCCTCATTAGATTAAGATTTGCTCTCTTACTCTCATCCAATACTGGTAATGCATTTCCAGTTGTAACTTCACTTATTTCTTTAATCTCTATCAGATATACCTTTGCTCTATGTGGCTTGTATTTATCATCCACTTTTATCATAGAATTAAACAATTCGTAAAACTCACAATCTCTGATAGCTAAAATCAAATCTCTTAAGGCTATTCTTTTCTTTCTGTTTCTAATTGTTCCTGAACAATCTGCCATGACTATAGATTTACAGATTCCCAAATAAGAAATTGTCATCACAACTACAATACCAAATTATCAGTATTAATATACCTCTACCTAAATATTACAACAAAATAGTAATATATCCCCAATAATTCTAAAGATAAAACAAACTAGTAACTCTAGAATCAATTACTTATAATAACACTGGCTAACAAAAAAAAAATTTTTTTTTCTTTCTCTAACATTTCTATGTTTTTCTGGTCAATTTTAATGCGCTGTTTTTAAATCTGCAAACCGTTTTTCTCTATCAGGTCGGGATCTCGAGAAATACGCAATTGAAGTTTTTTAACAACGCATACAGTATTATAACATCATTCGTACAAGAAGTATAACAGTTATGTAGGCTTGAATTTCTTTGCAGTCGACTTTCGTCGGTGAATGGCATGTGGTACATCGCGATGAAACATCCAACAATAATCGGCAAGCATGGTCACACTCCACCGTAGTTGATAACGTGACTCCATTACGGCGATATCTTGATGGAATCGTTCTCCATGTTCATCGCTGACTTCGCCAAGGTTGTCAGGGAAAAAGTCAAGATGCGAATCGAGCAAATGGATTTTGAGGGACATGTTACAGCCCATAATTCTGTATGCATCTATGCACTGCTTAACAATATGCACATAGTCGACAGATTTGTGATTTCCCAGAAAGTTATCGACGATCGATTTGAATGCCATCCATGCGTGAAGTTCACTACCATGTAACAAGTTCTCGAATTGTTTGTCTGCAATAACTTTCCTAATATGAGGTCCTACAAAGATACCTTCCTTTATCTTTGCATCGCTAACTTGCGGAAACTTTTCTCGAAGATAAGTGAAAGCTTTGCTCATTTTATCTAATGCTTTTACGAAATTCTTCATGAGCCCCAACTTTATATGTAACGGTGTTAAAATGATGCTGTCTTTGTTAACTAATGGCTCGTGTATTACATTTTTATGCCCGAGCTGATTACGATCCCTGATAGGCCACACCTTTCTTGCATAATGTTCCTGTCTGTTGCGGCTGTCTCATTCACATAGGAAGCAACAAAATTTAGTATACCCAGTCTGCATGCCCGTGAGAATTGCAATGACCTTTAGGTCTCCACAAATCCGCCATTGGTAGTCATTGTACTTTATTTTTGCCAAAAGTATAGCCATATTGTCATAAGTTTCTTTCATATGAACAGAGTAGGCGACTGGAATTTTGCAATAGCAAATGTCATCATCCATCTCAAAGTATTGAACAAGTTCTCTGTGTCTATGACGAAATTTAGATATCAAAGTATTGGGCGCTAAAAGATTCCATTCTTTGAGTCGCGAACCGAGTAATTCCACTTGTCCTTTGGTAAGAGCGAGATCACGTATTAGATCTGAAAGGTTAATTAAGTGAACACCATCATTCACCGGTTTATAATCCGAGTCAGAATTAGTTTCTGAAGCAGGTAAACTATCACTTTCTGATGGTTCATTGACGTCCAACGGATATTGTTCTTGTGGAACTGGGATCGGACACGTGATTGGATCACGAGACACTGGTTTCGAAACCGATTCAATATTTGGATAAACCACAGACTTTCTAGTTTTAAAAGTGAAACCATGGATATTTGTCAAGCAGAAGTAACAATCAGTACCGTGATTTGTCTTGTTCATGCCATATTACTGGCACTCCAAAAGGCATCGACTTATGCTTCGGCGATTTTCGTAACCAACCTGCCAATGTATTTGCACAAAGTCGAACAAACTGCATTTGGCTTCCAAGATTTATTTGCATCATCAACTTTCGAATCGAAATAAAGTTCATATGCTTTCTTTAGTAATGGTGTAAAGTTTTTCTGGTGAACACGATCGGTAAAATATCCGCACACGTAACAGAACAGATCAGCTGAATTTCTACAACTTCTAGAAGCCATATTTTGCTCAGAATTATTTCAAAATACAGTAACTATTGGAAAAATAGCGTAACATATGTCATGCATCTTTTAGCAGTATAAAAAGTGGAATTATTTTGCATTTTATTAATTTTTAATAAGTTATGTAGTAAAAATGAAACGGAGCACATAACGGTTTCCCAAAAATATATGTATTCACAAATATCTTAAAAACCTGACGTGATAGAGATAAACGGATTTCAAATTTGAAATCAGCGCAAAAAACTGACATAAGAACACTTATTCTTATATAAGAAAGAAAAATGTTGTTTGTCAGTGTAATCAGATTCACCTATGTCTAGACTAAGACATGTGTAGCGGAACACACTGATCCTCAATATACTCTGACCCTCATAGCTACAATGCTTAGATTCTAACACAGCAATCATTCAAACTATTTGTAACGAATAATCACGACCAAAACACAGTGAATGATGATAATAATGAAGTACACCGTTGACACTAGAACCATAAACAAACGAACAACAACCGACAGATGCGGGGGATAATACAAGAAAGTATATAGGTAGATAAAAAAAGTATAAGAAAGTAATGAAGTAGTTATAGATGTAAACTACCACACCTGCAATACAAACAACAACAATAGAACTGTGATATGAACGTATTTACAAGATAGTAGAAAATTCCCGCCAGAAAATTACAAGTAAACACGACAAAAGAGACTACATTATGCAACAATGATTACACAAACCAAACTGAAATAGCTAACACCAATAAATGTTCAAAGAATTCCACGGGGCACTAGACACCGAGTCTCTACAAGACCGGGCCTCCCATATACTGGAATTTTTTTTACAAAAAACCTACAGAATAGATTAATACCAATTCTTTCTAATAAAGAAAAAAGTATTAATAATATATAACCAAGTAACACAAATAGAAAACGCTAATACTACAACGAATACAAATGAATGACCATCAGGAATGTCAGTAGAATGGTATTTGAACAAAGAAATTTTAAAAATAGGTATCACTACACCAGCCATATCGACCACAATTTATAGAGACACATGAATGCCTACGCGAGTTAAATAGTTATCATAAGCAAAGAAGAGGAAGCTGATGATAGAGTAGAGAAAAAAACGATGAAAATGAACAAACATAACATTTCTATAAATAAAAAAATATAAAAAAGAAAGAAAAACCTACGGTCACATTTGGTTTGATCAGTTTCGTTAAGGATGTAGTCCGGCGGGCAAGGAGCAGTTACAACCTGGTCGAACTAGTTCATAGTTGCACGCTAGATCACAGTCTTCGTATACAATATCAAATGCTGAAAAAGTGTGGTAAATATGAGGCGTGAAGAATAGAAATTTGTACAATAACACTGAAAGGCTATATAATTAAGAGATACAAAAATAAAGGATAACCAGCATAATAAAATATCTAGTGAGCCAAGGGCTCAAAGATTTATAACATACAAACATCACTAATACCAAGTTCCATAAAAGTGTTTAAAAACGCAACACATAGATTTCAGCAAGGACAAATCTATCACGTGAACTTAAATATGCAGTATAAACTAAGAACAATAATTCCTAAATTAATCAATACATAATCAATTGTACTTACGCCATAAAACTATTCCATTGGTCACAGCTAGAAGGGCAACGAAAATGATTATTTTGTAGAAGAACATTGCTGTATGTTGTTTTCTGTCTGTATTGAGAACCTAGGGTACAGTTAACAGAACATGTATTAAGAACCTAGGGTACAGTTAACAAAACGTGTATTGAGAACCTAGTTGCAGTTAATAGAACGTGTATTGAGAACCTAGGGTACACTTAACAGAACGTGTATTGAGAACCTAGGGTACAGTTACCAGAAAGTGTATTGAGAAATCAAAATTATAAAACATTCTGGTATTTTGAATATTGGTCATTATTATCATTATAATTACCCTTATACTCCTCAAGGAGCATAACTTGTCAATCAATAAATGCCAGGTTGCCCTGCCTCTGCCAAAAGCTTATATCTTTCAATATGTTCTTTATGCCTTTCATTTCTGTCACCAGTTTTCGTCCGCTTGTGGCTTTTTTTTTTTGTGGCTCTTACCTTTCGAATTCTAGATCATGTTTTCGACTTCATTCTTACCTTGGGAACTCCAGGACAAGTGTTGGTCTTCACTCTTACAATTGGAATTCTAGATCATGTTTTGGACTTCATTCTTACCTTGGGAACTCCAGGACAAGTGTTGGTCTTCACTCTTACAATTGGAATTCTAGATCATGTTTTGGTCTTAATTCTTACCTTGGGAACTCCAGGACAAGTGTTGGTCTTCACTCTTACAATTGGAATTCTAGATCATGTTTTGGTCTTCATTCTTACCTTGGGAACTCCAGGACAAGTGTTGGTCTTCACTCTTACAATTGGAATTCTAGATCATGTTTTGGTCTTCATTCTTACCTTGGGAACTCCAGGACAAGTGTTGGTCTTCACTCTTACAATGGGAATTCTATATCATGTTTTGGTCTTCATTCTTACAATGGGAATTCTAGATCATGCTTTGGTCTTCATTCTTACCTTGGGAACTCCAGGACAAGTGTTGGTCTTCACTCTTACAATTGGAATTCTAGATCATGTTGTGGACTTCATTCTTACCTTGGGAACTCCAGGACAAGTGTTGGTCTTCACTCTTACAATGGGAATTCTAGATCATGTTTTGGTCTTCATTCTTACAATGGGAACTCCAGAACAGGTTTTTGGTCTTCACTCTTACTGTGAGAACTCCAGGACAAGTGTTGGTCTTCCCTCTTACAATGGGAATTCTAGATCATGTTTTGGTCTTCATTCTTACAATGGGAATTCTAGATCATGTTTTGGTCTTCATTCTTACCTTGGGAACTCCAGGACAAGTGTTGGTCTTCACTCTTACAATCGGAATTCTAGATCATGTTTTGGTCTTCATTCTTACAATGGGAATTCCAGAACAGGTTTTTTGGTCTTCACTCTTACTGTGGGAACTCCAGGACAAGTGTTGGTCTTTACCTTTACATCGGGAATTCAAGAACAAGTGTTGGTCTCTACCCTTACCTTGGGAATTCCAAACTAAGGTTTGCTTTGTGACAAACGCCGTATAAGCAAAGTTGTTGTTGTTATTATTGCTGTTGTTGTTGTTATTATTGCTGTTGTTGTTGCTATTAATTCGGTTGTTGTTAGTATTGCTGTTGTTGTTATTATTGCTAGTGTATTTATTATTGCTGTTGTAGTTATTATTGCTGTTGTTGTTGTTATTGCTGTTGTTGGTATTATTGTTGTTGTTGTTATTATTGCTGTTGTTGTGGTTATTACTGCTGTTGTTATTATTGCTGTTGTTGTTGCTATTATTGCTGTTGTTGTTGTTATTGATGTTGATGTTGTTATTGCTGTTGTTGTTATTATTGCTGTTGTTGTTATTATTGCTGTTGTTGTGGTTATTATTGTTGTTGTTATTATTGCTGTTGTTGTTGTCATTATTGCTGTTGTTGTTATTATTGCTGTTGTGGTTGTTATTGCTGTTGTTGTTATTATTGCTGTTGTTGTTATTATTGCTGTTGTTGTTATTATTGCTTTTGTTGTTTAACTAGAACTAGCACGTCTAATGCGTGTCAGCAACACAGTGTCGCTCATGCGCAGCATCAATTTACTGTCACAAGGTTAAGAATGTGCTTGTATTTCTTTTGCTGTTGAGCGGTGCTGACACTGTTGCCCTAAGACGCCACTAGGCGTAATGGCCACTGACTGCTTTGACGGTCGGTGGCTAAGGACGGAAGAAGAAGAAGAAGAAAGTGATACTCTGATACCTACTGGAAAGCAGACGTGATAGCAACAAGAGAAATTATGAAATCATAAAAACAATTTTATGTATTGTAGACAGAATAGCTGTAGACCAACTAGGAAAATGGCTAAAGGGAACAAAGACAGACCACGTGGTATATAGGCACTATTATATTTTCAGTGTTTAAGTCATGGGCGGACTTAACGTGGCAGTGTTTGTAACGTAATGATAACAAGGATGAAAAAAAAATATGCTTGTAATCGATTATGGCACCAAGTTTGCGCTCGTAAAGTAGTAAGAAATGGTTATAGGCAAGATGGCTAGAAACGATACGTCAAGATTTTGTTAAGTGTGAAATCTTCATGCGAAAACGTATTTAGATATATAAGTGTTAAAGTCTGTTTGTCTTAAACTAGGGAAGTAAACTTTTTTATATGGTCTAAGGGAGATTACAGGTTGTAATACTTTTTGGTACAGGTCTGATTTAGTTATCTCCATTGACTTGCCATTTGTTTATTTAAGATTTTCTGTTCGAAGATTTTTCTAGAACAGTTTACGAGAACGTTGCAGATTGTTCTCGTGTGAGCTAAACTCATGTCACGTGATTATCCGCGCACGCCTGTTGGTATGGCGGGACCGGGAGACTGTATCTCTTGACAGTCGGCCTGGGCGTTTTGAGCTGAGAAGGTGTTCAGCCATGTTTCTCTGACTATGTGAACGGGGAACAGAGTCTTTTGTGTGATAGAAATGTTTGAGATTTCCCCTGATATATTTCTTTTATATTTCTGAGAGCCTAGGATGGCGTATGTTTAAGTGATTTATTCCTGGATGGCAGTAAAGTTAAAAGTACTTTTATGCTATTCTGTAGCCAAGAACTTTTTGTTATGATGTTACAAGCCCAAGTGGGTTGGCTGATATTGAGGTGGCTTACTCCTGGTGCGGTCTTCTGGAGTTTAAGAGCAAATATATATTATTAGCACTGTGATTCCCACAGTCTGTTGGAAGAGGCTTATTTTGCCAGAGATGTACATGACTTATTTTGTCAGAGGAGATACAGAGAATTATATATATTTGGAAGCCCGGCACTTATGCGGCTTATTTTGCCAGAGATGTACATGACTTGTTTTGTCAGAGGAGATACAGAAAATTATAAATATTTGGAAGCCCGGCACATATGCGGCTATATTTTGCCAGAGTCTCTGTCGTATTGGATGCAGTGAAATAATATTATCTACATGATATTGATGTGCTTGAACCTTGTCTCAACGACATTATATATATTTGATGTCAACGTTTACGTGTTGTATTGTAATAAATAGTTGAAATCGTACAAAACGTTTTCAACCTTCCTGACTTCTACATGTGGTATGAGGGTGTGTGTGTACTATGAATAGTTGATCAAGGACCTATACCCATTTGCGTCTATGGACTTATCTATACCTTACACACCATGTCGGCCACACCTTATCATCACTTCATACCACCAACAATAAACTTACTTGCAACAGGAAACAAACATCGCTTTGCAACAGTGGTTTGCCAGCTTGATGGGGCTATTAACAAATTAGTTTAACTGTTGTCATTATCATCTGGAAGTACCTGGCGTTGCCCGGAAGTTTTCTACACAAGTTAACTAGAATTCCAGGATTCCTTTACGCCTTCTTGAGTTCCAGTGTCGAGCGCCATTGGAGTTGTTTCGTGTCAAGAATGCAGTGTTCCAGCCAACTTCGGATGTCAGTACTTGGAGTTGTGTTGAAAGTCACTTCTACTTGGAAGTTCAAGGATTGACAGCCAACGGAGCTCTTTAGCTGTGTTTTGCTGTTTCATCATTGCTGCTATTGTGGAAGCTGGGATTTCTTTTGTCATCTTAAAAGATAAGTGGCTATTTGATTGTTTGTAGACTGTGCCTCTATATTGTGGTTTAATTAGACCTTCCTCAATATATTTAGGCTAATTTTATTGTGTGTTTTATGTCATTTATGTTTTATTTCTGCGGGTTTGGTTGGGAGGAGACTTTCGTAGGATATCCCACTTCACCGAGGGCCTACGAAAGCGTTCTTTAGGGACCTTATTGCGAATTTCCCGCAGTGGAAATTGCCAGCAACTTATGTTGCTGTCGTATTTTGTCCACTACGTTTGTCTTTCGTGATATTTTTGTTTAGTTGTGACGAGATGTTCTACGTTGTTTTCGTATATTTTTTCTCCGTTCTTTAGTTTTGATTAATGTGTTTGTATTTGTCTGCCTCATCTTCCTATCATTTATTTCTTTACATCTTTTTGTTTATACACTGTGTTGTCGGTTGTTTTGTTAGGATATTCGCAGCTGTCATTACAAGCTTTGTAATATTCTACTTTAGTTCTGCTTTATTGTTTTGTTGATTTCTGCGAACGTTTTCATTTGTTATTTATATCGGACCTTTGTCTTTCTTGTCTGTGCTATCCTTTAGGTTATACAATGATTATATGCACAATAGGTATATAGATAATTAATTGTATTATTGGAAGTTAAATTAACTATACAAGTTCTTGAGGAAAGACTTGTCACCCACTAAGTTGGGATAAAGTGAGTTTCTCATATAAGATATTTACACCGGTTATTGACATCATATAATTAGACATAATGTCTACTTTGGATTACTTTATTGAGCAAGGGAGATCCCTTAGAATGACTGAAGAGGAAGTAAGAGAATTTGCTCTTGCTGAATATGCCAAGGCGCAGAAGGCTGAGGAAAAGAAAAAGAAAATGGAAGAGAAAAGAATTACGATGCAAATAGAAGCTGAAGAGAGGAAATTCCAAATGGAGATGGAAAAACAAAAAGTAGAAGCTGAAGAGAGAAAACAGAAAGTAGAAGCTGAAGAAAAATAAATCCAAATGAAAACGGAGGCTGAAAATAAAATAAAAAGTGCAAATGGAAAATGGAAATAAAAAATGCAAATGGAGGCTGAAAAAAAAAATGAAAATAGAGGCTGAACAAAAGAAATTAGAAGCCGAAGAAAGAAAAATCAAAATGCAAATGGAGGTTGAACAGAAGAAACTAGAAGCTGAAAAAGAGAAAATGTTACAAGATGAAAGAGTCTTAGCAATGGAGCTGGAGAAAATAAAGGTGGTGAATATGGGTAATTCACAAAGTGAATCAAATAATTCTTCTAATAAGGCACATATTAATCCTGATGATATTAAATTACTTGCTTTCAACTCTACCCGAGACGATATGGCATTCTATCTAACTAGATTTGAACTGGCATGCGACTCTCATAAGATAGACAAGTCGCAATATTGTGATCAACTTCGTAGGTTACGTACAGGTGATGCTAAAAATACTATGATGTCGGTGGAAGATACTGACAAAAAATAACTATAATGTTGTCAGAGAGGCCTTATTTAAAAAAATACCAATTGGATGAAGAAGGTTATCGCCTACGCTTTAAGTCTCTATTGCTAGAGACAGGGAAGAATTTTTTTAGATTTGATATCCGATATTCGCCTTATTTTTTCACGTTGGGTGGAATTGTCAAAAACTGAACACACATATGAGGCCATTGTTGACTTACTGCTTCGTGACAAAGTTATGTCATCAGTTAGTAAACCTGTTCTTTCCTTTTTACGTGATCGAAGACCTCCAAACATAAAAGATATGGAGCAATGCTGTCGTCAATATGTCACCGCACATCCTAATGTAATGGTTAGCAATTCTAAAGTTGAAGAAGGTTTTCCTGTAGCTTCTGCAATGCCATATGATCCTAATTGGTGCCGTAGATATCAAAATGCTGATCGAAACTTTGGTAGGAGAGATAATCGTAATTTTGGACAGAACCAAGGTGGTCTATTACGTAATGATTCTTCTTCTTCGATGAACTGGAGTCAATTTAGTGGTCCTCAAAATTTAGTTCCAATAATTATAAAAATTTTGTAAGAAATAACTACAATAGAGGTTATCAACCCTATAATAATATTTTTTCTCGAAAACAACAAAACTCATCTAACAGATATGTTGATCAAAGGGGAAATAACAATCGCAACGATGCTAACTGGAGTTCAAACCAGAACAATAATTTCAGTAGAGCAAACAATAATGCTTCTAATAGAAACAATAGCTGCGATAGATCGAAACACGACAATAATATAACCTTTCGCCATGCTAACTCTGCTCAACAAGAGACTCAAGATGTTAATAATCAAGGTAACAATAATAATAGTGTCACTAATGCTAGTGCTTGCTTTGCTTTTTATTTTGAGAGGTGTCGTAGATTTTTTATAGGAGAATTAAGACTTGGGTTGGTCCCTTCTGAATAGATTAGAATGAGTGATAGCCACAGTGAGAGATGATGGTAGAAATAGATTTCCACGAGTGAGATGGTAGAATGTGATAGAGGCTGTCTATAAGATCGAGAAATAATCTCTCTCTCACCTATCTTCTACGACAGATTTAGAGTAGTCGGACAGTCTAACACCTATACATATATTCATATATATATATATTACCATTCACGTGCACACACACAATTGACGACAGTGAGACATACAGACGTGGGAAAACTATAACAATGATTATATAGATATTTTGGAACGAAACAGACCGACACGCTGGAATAATTATTGAGTAGTTTAATTATCATAACAAATTTCTCTCACAACATATAACATTACATCAAAGCATATACAGAAAATCATTTAAAAAATCAAGGAATGCTACAAGAATGATAGACCCGTTGGTATGATCCTTCCCCTCGATGTATAGCTCACAGTCCCGTTAGAAGACAGTGATAGCCCCAAAGAGACACAGATACAAATGATTGGGTCTAATATTTTCCCCTTTTGAAGGTATGAACTGACTTTGATAGCAGTATCTATTCTAAGGAAAAATATAGTTTAGCAACAAAATCTTGCATAAGGAAAGTTACAAAGTGAGTGAATCAAACGAAGAACATCCTTCAGTCTACTTTCACTCGGTTCTTTCATCAGGGCCCTGACTCACACAACCCTTACCTATAAGCGTGCTGCTGTTCGCCGTCTGGCGCAAACTTTAGGACACTTCTGTTCAGTGAATCTGTATTCTTTGGATAAAGAGAATCCCAGCTCTGCAGATACAGGTTTCTTCCACTGCATCCGGGGAGCATTCACTTCACAAGTTTAATTTTAAGATTTCTGTTAAGGTCACTTTAATCAGTTTGGGTAAGAAAGTTAAACGGGTACACAGTGTCAGAAACACGAGGTTTCCCTTAATTAGGAAAAAAACCGGTGGACGACTTCTCTCATCAAATAATCTTGGTTCACCACACACTTGGTCAAATAATGTCGAAAAAGTTAATGTTTTTGTTCTGTAATTATTCTCGCCACAAGGCAGCATGTACATTAGAGTTTGTGAAGAAATATGATCTGGCTCAAAGGCCCAGTATAAGCATTTATTCTTTAAAAAAAACCCGTTAGTGGGATTGGTATTCTGTCTATCTCTGAAGGCACACGCCCTGCCAGACAGGTGTTACTTGAAAATCCGCGTGGTTAAAGATATAAAATGTTTATGTTTCTCACAGGTATGTCTCTGTATTAAACGCCGGCAAAGTTGGGTTACTCCAGTATTCACTGAATAAAGAAAAAACACATTTGAAATATTCTACATATTATGTACTCGACATAACTTACATTTTGAACTGCAAGCGTAGAGCATGACGTTTAAACTTTCCCGTGTAATAAGTTATATATAAAAATCCATCATCATGAATTAGGAATACATACGTATTCCGTCAACACTCATGAGGCATCTAGCATTTATAAGTTAGTTTAGAAAAATTATTCTCGTCTGATTATTTAGCAGTTCAATTAAATTCATTTATGGCTGCATGAGTTTAAGCTTAAAATTTTAATTTATTCTGTTTTCCACTGTAATTTGTCGATTAGAGAATATAACAAACTTATAAATTAAGCACTCTGCACAAAAATCTAACTAGAGAGATATGAAATAAGCGATATCACTTTAAACACTTCACAAAATATTAGATACTTAATATAATATTTACCTCCACACAGAACTACAGGTAATCGCACACTTTAGAATTATACGCTGATATATTTATTAGAAGTCAAGAAGCTCGGCAAATTTTCGAACAAACTCAGAGCTTCGCTATACAGCTTATTCTATTCACGAGCCACAAGTCTACTTCGAATATTGAGGACTGAATGAAATTAAAGTTTAAAACTCTCGTTAATATATTAAACGAACAAAGGATGAGCGTTATTTCAAAATCCGAAATCATCTCCCCTTTCCCGTCTTTAACACTGCACATACACAGACACCAGCCATAGCTGCCAACCGCGTCTTAACACCTTCTCCCGACGTACGGCTTTCCTGAGCTATGTAAGTCTGGCGCTGTTCGTGCCTCATGCTGAAACTTTAACCGTGGGAGCGTGAGTGTCATGGAAAAACAGAGACGCACGTCTGCCATTCGGTCTCTCGAGAGCGAATTTCTCTAACCTCAGGCCAAAAACCGTCCGAAGAAACACTGTGACAGGGGAAACTGTAGACATATGTCTGCTCTCTATGTCTGACTAGCCCGTATAACCAGTTATTTCGTCTAGTGCAGTGTCTGACACATTATGTCATAAATGCGTTCTCAGTAAGAGAAAGAAACAGGTAAACGTTAGAATGGGAAAATAAATATTTTTCGCAAACGAATGAATGCGAAAATTACAGGAAAAGGATAAAGAGCGATAATAAAATAGAGGACACGGGTGGAAGAAGGAAAGAATATATAGAACATTTATTGATCATAATCTCTATGCGACAGAACGTCCCCCCTTTAAGATATGGAAGCACTCCATGTCTATGTTATGGAAATAAATTTCCTACATCCGTAGCTTCAGGGTGTCTGTCTTCTTCCCTCTCATCTCCCCCCTCCATCTCTCTCCAATTCCTACTCAAGTCTACTCCCAAAGTTTCCTTTCTCTGGAATGTCTCCCATGCGCATTTAAAAGAGCGTCGCCGCTTTTGACATTTTTGAATGATTCCGTGTGCTTGCAGTGGAATTTCCCTGCCACTATCGTCATCTTCCTCAGTTTTGGCGATCGTCAGTTATACAGGATGAGAAAACTACTTTTTCAGATGTTAACCTACCTCTTCCTATGATTCCACTTACTTCTACGGAATCATGGAGAAACGTTACTGTTTCTTCTAATTTGTCTTTTTGAAGAACAGCGACAAATATCTTCTACGTTACAAGTTTTTCAGGATGTCCTTACCGACATTCCTGGACACACACATGTCATTGAGCATGACATTATACTTACTGATCATAATCCGATCAGAGTAAGACCATATCCTATTCCTATTCATTTTCAAGCACAAGTCTAGAAAGAATTGGATGAAATGATACAATTAAAGATAAGTGAACCATCCACCTCAGCATACTCTTCGTCCATGGTTATTGTTCGAAAGAAAGACAATGACATACGCCTTTGCGTAGATTATCGCAAATTAAACCAAGTTACGAAGTTCGATGCTGAACCTATGCCTTTATTAGAAGATCTACTTATTAGACTTTCTAACTCTAGATTCTTTACTAAGCTTGACTTGTCAAAAGGCTATTTGCAAGTTCCGTTAACTGAACACGCCAAACCTTTCACTGCTTTCTCAACACGTAGGGGTTTGTTTCAGTGGAATTTTATGACTTTCGGAGTTATGAACGCCCCGGCTACTTTCGTACGCATGATGCGTCAAATTCTCTCATATCGTTCAGATGTCATTGCATACTTAGATGACATCTGTCTTTTCAGTAATACTTGGGAAGATCACTATTTGGGGTTAAATGAATTGCTGTCAACTCTACGCGAGCATAATTTGACTGCGAAACCCTCTAAAACCTTTGTTGGGTTTAGCGAGATTTATTTCCTGGGTCATCGAGTTGGTCATGGTCTATTGAAGACAGAGGACCAATACATTTCTAAGATATTATATATCTCTGTGCCTAAAACAAAGAAACAAATACGTAGTCTTTTGGGATTAATACAATTCTACGGAAGATTCATTAAGAATCTATCCTCTATCATGGCACCACTCTCAACCCTATTGAAGAAAGGGTCTCCTAACATGGTGCGCTGGTCTCAAGAATGTCAAGCTTTATTGGATCAGATTAAGAATTTGTTCTCTTCCCCACCTATCTTAAGACTATCTATTGCTGATAAAACTTTTGTTCTTCGTTGTGACGCCTCATCCACAGAGATCGGAGCGGCACTAATGCAAGAGTATTCCGGAACTCTGCATCCTGTAATGTATATTTCTAGGAAACTGAATGCGGCAGAAAGGAATTACTCGGTTTTAGACCGTGAGTTGTTGGCTATGGTTTGGTCAATCCTTAAGTTACAAAGATTCCTTCTTGGTGCGCATTTCATTGTGGAAACAGACCAAAAAGCCCTTATAGCTATTCAGTGTAAGAATTGGAAGAGCTCGAGATCTACTCGATATGCTACTGCTCTTCAACCTTTTCATTTAACAGTGGGAGCTATCCGTGGTCTGGATAATGTGATGGCAGACATACTGTCTAGATGCCCACATGAGTCCACTTAAGTCTTGTGTCCTAGTTTTTCCTGATACACTGCTAGACATATGTCTCTTCACTATACCTATATATATTAACACATTTGTTGTCAACTTAGAGTGGTAAATTAATTGTCTTCTTTCTCTATTACCATGTTTAGTGTAATGGAGAAGGTTGAGTTGACATAATATAAAGGTCGAAAAAAATTAATGCGGCCACATGTAACATGTATTAGTAATTATAGTACATTATAGCATGTTGCTAATTGTGTTATTTATATTGTTCTCAGCGCAAACTAGTACCAGGTACGGAGTGCTTTTGAGAACCATGACGATGCTGCTTACATGATCTACGACATACAGAATTGATTTACACTTTGTGGCTGTCATCTTCTATTTTGTTAGAGTATACACTTGAATTGTCACATGTATATATAGAATAACTTTACAAATTTTGATTATGTCCATCCATTAGATGATAGTCATTATATAACATGATACTTTTATAGATATGTTTGAATGACTTTGCAAGATATGTTATCATTCGCATTACTATAACATTGCAATTTTTTGATATAAATGTGATTTTTGTTAGCATCGCTAGATGTTTATTTGATGGTACCTCCCTGAAATATTTTCTCTTATTTTATGAGGTGAACTTTTGTTCTCACTAGACGCGCTATTGTGCGTTGATTGGGTCGGACATTATGTCGTTATATTTATTGATCCTTTCATCGGCGCATCATCCATGCGTTATGAGATTGATGCAACTCGCTCATTGATGTATTTCCCAAAAAATGTATCAATATTTTTTAATCCGGAGAGGGTGGTAGTCTGTTACCGTCATTTTTGTCGGTTCCAGAAGATGTAAACCTAATTTATATTTTTGATAATCGAAGGTACAGAACTGTATGTTAACTCCCTGACACAGGTTTAGGGGTTACCTTCCCTGTGTTTATTCTTTCTTAAGACGGGATAGTTAACTGTTCTCAAATCTGTTCTGTCTACGCATGCGCTAGCTTTTAGCGCGAACCGAACAGACTTCCGTCTGTGAGTTATGAGCTGGTTTCTGCCGGACGAAGATGTCCGTTGTGTCATCTCTGCATTATCTGGGGAAAAGATAGTTTTGTCATATTAGTGATTCCCCAGAGTTACTCTGTTCGTCTGGAATGACGACAGGTGTTATTTGTGTTGTGTTTGGAATTCTGTCCAAGGTAAAATTACTTTATTATTACGCAAAGTTTGCAGAACATTTAGTATGAACCTGTGAGTAGCGCTCACAGTTCTTGTGATCAAGAGTCCATTATGTTTGCTTGACGTAGCCAGTTAGGTCTATTCGTTGAAGTACTTTATAGAAGCACAATAACCATATATTGTTATGAAACCCGCAGGATGGCGGTACGTTTCAGCATGAAAGATAATACATGCCTATGGAAAAATGTACAGTTGTTTATCAACCATTATAAGGCCTGTCATTACGGCCTATAACTTGGAGCAGAAGAAGAAGTACCTGAAAGGTGAAGCCAGATGAAGTCTTGAGTTTATGAACAAGTTCACAGACTTCCATATTAAGCAACTATATTTGTTTAAGGACTACCTGACGCGTTTAGTCAGGGGGGCCCTGAGTTACAGTAGGAAAAGAATGGGTTGTCAAGCCAGCGTTATTAGCATCATACCCATGAGCTATACAGAACTGATGATGTTCGATGTTATTAATTATTACCACATATGAACAGTTGTTAAAGGACAGACCATTATCGATAACGTCCTTATAGATGAGTGGTTCAAGCTTGATTTACCAGATGTTTTGCCAGTGATGTCCAATATACATGATGTGTCTTGATTCTCGTCCATTTGACTGTACCTGTTGATGTCACTGTGTCACGTAATTAAATGGTTGAAAGTTTCAGCAGTTTTCTACGATTACTGACTACTGCATGTGAGTGAGTGGGTGCCTTGTTTACATTTCAAAGATCCTATACGCATTCGTGTCTCTACACATCCACCTCACTTGTCAACCATACAATCTTCGAGTACCTTACATACAAGAAATGTCTGATGTTCGAATGTCAACATGACACCCTTTCAGCGCCTCAACGCCTGGTGAGCTACTCATGCATAACAAAGCTGCTTGGCCCAGGTCGGACGGACTACAACAGTACACAGCAAGGAGATTGTTACGTCCCTACATATCATACGTAAATCCCACCTTCACATTTGTGGTCACATAAAAAAGAGACTTAACGTTCGTGGTGGCCGTAAATATACGGTAACACTTACTTATGTTACTTTGTTCTTCTATTATCTTATTTATGTGCCTTTGTTCTTCTAGTATCTTACTTATGCAACTTTGTTCCTTTAGTACCCTACTTATGTGACTTTGTTCTTCGGGTATCTTACTTTTGTGAATTTGTTCTTCTTTTATATTACTTATGTGACTTTGATCTTCTAGAATCTTACATTTGGTACTTATTTCTTCTAGAATCTTATTTATGTGACTTTGTTCTTCTAGTACCCTACTTATGTGACTTTGTTCTTCTGGTATCTTACTTTTGTGAATTTGTTCTTCTTTTATATTACTTATGTGACTTTGGTCTTCTAGAATCTTACATTTGGTACTTATTTCTTCTAGTATCTTATTTATGTGACTTTGTTCTTCTAGTATCTTACTTATGTGACTTTGTTCTTCTAGTATCTTACTTAAAAAGCTTTGTTCTTCTAGTGTGTCACTTACAAAAGGTGTTTCTTCCTATGTCTTACTTATGTGACTTTATTCTTCTAGTATTTTACCTTTGAGACTTTGTTCTTCATGAATCTCACTTATGTGACTTTGCTCTTCTAGTGTCTTACATATGTAACATTCTTCTTCCAGCGTTATCATTGTGTTACTTTGTTTTTCTAGTGTCTTTCTTATGTGACTTTGCTTTTCTAGTATATTACTTATGTGACTATGTTCTTCTAGTATCTTACTTATGTGACTTGGTTTTTCTAGTATCTTACTTAAAAAGGTTTGTTCTTCTAGTGTCTTACTTATAAAACTTGTTTCTTCTTATGTCTTACTTATGTGACTTTATTCTTCTAGTATTTTACCTTTGTGACTTCGTTCTTCTAGTATTTTACTTATGTTACTTTGTTCTTCTAATATCTTACTTATGTGACATTGTTCTTCTAGTATCTTATTTATAAGACTCTGTTCATCTAGTATTTTACTTGTGTAACTTTGTTATTTTAGTATCTTACTTTTGTGAATTTGTTCTTCTAGGATCTTACTTTTGTGACTTTGTTGTACTACCATCTTAGTAATGTGACTTTTTTCGTCTAGTAGCTTACATATGTGACTTTGGTTCTACTAGTATCTTACTTCTGTGATTTTGTTCTTCTAGTATCTTACTTATGTGACTTTGTTCTTCTAGTATCTCATTTCCGTGACTTTGGTCTTCTATTATCTTTCTTATGCGACTTTGTTCTTCTAGTATCTTACCTGTGTGACTTTATTCTTCTAGTATATTATTCATGTGACTTTATTCTTCTGGTATCTTACTGATGTGACTTTCTTCTTCTAGTATCTTACTTATGTGACGTTGTTCTTATAGTCTATTACTTATGTGACATTGTTTTTTTACTGCCTTATTTGTGTAACTTTGTTCTTCTATTGTCATTCTAATGTAACTTTGTTCTTCCAGTGTTTTACATATGTGATTTTACTATACTAGTGTATTACTTATTTGACTTTGTTCTTCTAGTGTCTTACTTATGATACTTTGTTATTCTAGTATCTTACTTTTGTGACTTTGTTCTTCTAGTTTCTTACTTGTGAGACGTTGTTCTTCTAGAATCTTACTTATGTGACTGTGTTCCTCGAGTATCTTACTTACGTGATTTTGTTCTTCTAGTATCTTACTTATGTGACTTTGTTCTTCTTGTGTCTTACTTATGAGACTTTCTTCTTCCGGTCTCTTACTTTTGTGACTTTGTTATTCTAGTATCTTACTTACGTGACTTTGTTCTTCTGGTATTATACTTTTGTGAATTTGTTCTTCTTTTATTTTAATTATGTGACTTTGATCTTCTAGAATCTTACATATGGTACTTTGTTCTTCTAGTGTCTTATTTATGTGACTTTGCTCTTCTAGTATCTTACTTATGTGACATTGTTCTTCTAATGCCTCACTAATGTGAATTTGTTCTTCTAGTATGTTACTTTTTTTTTCGTACGCCCGCTAATACTCGAGGCGAAATCTCCGGTTATTATTAATGTCTAACCTGACATTGATTTTACGTGAGTATCCCTTTTTTTCTTGTAAAGAAACAGGTGTCCCTCGCCATTCAGGCAGGTACTCGCCGATTTCGGAGGTAACCATTAGAACTGGGTCGGCTCAGGAGCCACCAATCCCTGGTCGACGACACACCTTTTAATGTCCTCGCCAGGTCTCCAGTTAATCCAGTCCAAATCGCGGTCGACGAAAAATCCTCAAATGCCTTCGCTCGGGTTTGATCCTGGATCAACCGGTCGCAAGAGCGGTGTGGTAACCACTACCCTAGCGCGGCTCCCAGTATCTTACTTAAAAAGCTTTGTTCTTCTAGTGTCTTACTTACAAAAGTTTTTTCTTCTTATGTCTTTCTTATGTCACTTTATTCTTCTAAAATTTTACATTTGCGACTTTGTTCTTCTAGTGTCATTTATGTGACTTTGTTCTTCTAGTGTCTTACATATGTGACTTTGTTCTTCTAGTGTTATCCTTGTGTTACTTTGTTTACTAGTGTCTTATTTATGTGACTTTGTTCTTCTAGTGTCTTACTTATGTGACTATGTTCTTCTAGTATCTTACTTAAAAAGCTTTGTTCTTCTAGTGTCTTACTTATAAAACGTGTTTCTTCTTATGTCTTACTTATCTGACTTTGCTCTTCAAGTATTTTACCTTTGTGACTTTGTTCTCCTAAAATCTTACTTTTGGGACTTTGTTCTTCTAGTATCTTACTTATGTTACTTTGTTCTTCTAATATCTTACTTATGTGATATTGTTCTTCTAGTATCTTATTTATACGACTCTGTTCTTCTAGTATTTTACTTATGTGAATTTGTTCTTCTAGTATCTATTTTCTGTGATTTTGTTCTTCTAGTATCTTAGAAGACGCAGCAATAGAGACCGCAGTCAGCGACTCATAGCTTGAGTGCCTGCGTCAGGACTAGCGAACCAGAGCTGGTCAAGACCGTGCTCCACCTCCACGTGGTGGTCCTGGAAACAGTCTGCAGCAGTGCAGGCTGGCTGAGCGAGCACGGATCGCAATGGGAAGGCAAACCCGGTCCTAAAAAATGCCGTGCAGAAGTCGGATGTGTCGACCGAAAGGTGCAGATATCACAGCTACGTTGTAAACAGACACAACGCAACCACCGTCCTTTTCAGGGCGAACGAGGAAGAAGAAGAAGAAGAAGTATCTTAGTTATGTGACTTTGATCTTCTAGTATCTTCTAGTATCTTTCTGATGTGACTTTGTTCTTCCAGTATATTATTTATGTGATATTATTCTTCTAGTGTATTATTTATGTGATTTTGTTCTTCTGGTATCTTACTGATGTGACTTTCTTCTTCTAGTATCTTACTTATGTGACTTCGTTCTTCTAGTCTTTTACTTATGTGACTTAGTTCTTTTAGTGTTTTATGTATGTGACTTTGTTCTTCTATTGTAATTCTTATGTAACTTTGTTCTTCTTGTGTTTTACCCATTTGATTTTACTCTACAAGTGTATTACTTATTTGAATTTGTTCTTCTAGTATCTTACTTATGATACTTTGTTAATCTAGTATCTTACTTTTGTGACTTTGTTCTTCTAGTTTCTTACTTATGATACGTTGTTCTTCTAGAAACTTAATTATGTGACTTTATTCTTCGAGTATCTCACATATGTAATTTTGGTCTTGTATTATCTTACTTATGTGACTTTGTTCTTGTATTATCTTACTTATGTGACCTTGTTAATCTAGTCTATTACTTATGTGACTTTGGTCTTCTAGTATCTTACATATGGTACCTTCATCTTCTAGTGTCTTATTTATGTGACTTTGTTCTTCTAGTATCTTACTTATGTGACTTTGTTATTCTAGTATCATACGTAAAAGGTTTGTTCTTCTAGTGGCTTACTTATAAATCTTGCTTCTTTTTATGTCTTACTTATGTGACTTTATTCTTCTAGTATTTTACATTTGCGACTTTGTTCTTCTAGTGTCTCACTTATGTGGATTTGTTCTTCTTGTGTGTTACAAATGTGACTTTGTTCTTCTCGTGTTTTCCTTGTGTTACTTTGTTTTTCTAGTGTCTTACTTAGGTGACTTTGTTCTTCTAGTGTCTTACTTAGTGACTTTGCTTTTCTAGTGTCTTACTTATGTTAGTTTGTTCTTCTAGTATCTTACTTATGTGATTTTGTTATTGTAGTATCTTACTTATGTGACTCTGTTTATGTAGTGTCTTACTTCTGGGACTTTGTTCTTCTAGTATCTTATAATGTGACGTTGTTCTTTTAGTATCGAACTTAAGTGACTTTTTTCTTCAAGTTTCTTACTTATGTGACGTTTGTTCTTCTAGTACCTTACTTATGTAACTTTGTTCTTGTAGTATCTTACTTATGTGACTTTGTTCATGTAATGTTTTACTTATGTGACTTTGTTCTTCTAGTATAATACTTATGCGACTTTGTTCTTTTGGTGTCTTACATATGTGACTTTGTTCTTCTAGTACTTTACTTATGTGACTTTGTTATCCTTGTAAATTTTTTTATGTTCTTCTGGCATCTTACTTATGTGGCGTTTTTCTTGTAGTATCTTACTTATGTGACTTTGTTCTTCTGGTATCTTGTTTATCTGATTTTGTTCTTCTGGTATCTTACTTATGTGACTTTGGTCATTTAGTATCTTACTTAAAAAGCTGTGTTCTTGTAGCGTCTTCCTTATAAAAGATTTTTCTTCTTATGTCTTACTTGTGTGACTTTATACTTCTAGTATTTTACCTTTGCGAATTTGTTCTTCTAGTGTCTCACTTATGTGACTTTGTTCTTCTAGTGTCTTACATATGTGACTTTGTTATCCTAGTGTTATCATTGTGTTACTTTGTTTTTCTAGTGTCTTACTTATGTGACATTGTTCTCCTGGTGTTTTATTCTGTGACTTTGTTCTACTAGTATCTTACTTAAAAAGCTTTTTTCTTCTAGTTTCTTACTTATAAAAGTTGTTTCTTCTTTTGTCTTACTTATGTGACTTTATTCTTCTAGTATTTTACCTTTGCGACTTTGTTCTTCTAGTATCTCACTTATGTGACTTTGTTCTTCTAGTGTCTTACATATGTGACTTAGTTCTTCTAGTATCTTCCTTATGTGACTTTGTTTTTCTAGTATCTTACTTAAAAAGCTTTTTTCTTCTAGAGTCTTACTTATAAAACTTGTTTCTTCTTAAGTCTTACTTATGTGACTTGATTCTTCTAGTATTTTACCTTTGTGACTTCGTTCTCCTAGAATCTTACTTTTGTGACTTTGTTCTTCTGGTATCTTAGATTTGTGAATTTGTTCTTCTTTTACGAGTATATTACATATGTGACTTTGATCTTCTAGTATCTTGCATATGGTCCTTTGTTCTTCTAGTGTCTTACTTATTTGACTTTGTTCTTCTAGTATCTTACTTATGTGACTTTGTTCTTCTAGTAGCTTACTTAAAAAGCTTTGTTCTTCTAGTGTCTTACTTATAAAACTTGTTTCCTCTTATGTCTTACTTATGTGACTTTTTTCTTCTAGTATTTTACCTTTGCTGCATTGTTCTTCTAGAATCTTACTTATGTGACTTTGTTGTTCTATTATCTTATAAATGTGACTTTTTTCTTCTACTATCTTATTTATGTGAATTTGTTCTTCTAGTATCTGACTTATGCTATTTTTTCTTCTAGTATCTTACTTATGTGACTTTGTTCTTCTAGTATCTTATTTCTGCGACATTGGTCTTCTAGTATCCTTTTTATGTGACGTTGTTCTTCTAGTATCTTAGATATGTGACTTTGTTCTTCTAGTGTTTCACTATGTGACTTTGTTCTTCTAGAGTTAATCTTGTCTTACTTTATTTTTCTAGTGTTTTAATTACGAGACTTTGTTCTTCTAGTATCTTACTTATGTGGCTTTAATCTTCTATTATCTTACTTATGTGACGTTGTTCTTCTAGTGTCTTAGTTATGTGACTTTGCTGTTCTAGTAATTTCCTTTTTTTAACCTAGTTTTTCTAGTGTCTTTCTTATGCGACTTTGTTCTTCTATTATCTTACTTATGTGTCTTTGTTCTTCTAGTATCTTACTTATGTTACTTTGCTCTTCTAATATCTAACTTATGTGATGTTGTTCTTCTAGTTTCTTATTTATACGACTCTGTTCTTCTATTATCTTACTTATGTGACTTTATTCTTCTATTATCTTACTTATACGACTTTGTTCTTCTTATTGCTATTTTAGACACCATACGTCAAATCGTCATTGATTAAGTCATAAATCAGCTGGAGTTAAGGAAGACCACACTATCGGTAGACACAAGAGGAAATGAAAAACACACATGGATCTTCATTCCAGCTAGTAGTACTTATAACGACACGTCGGTTCACTCGCAATAATAGATATAGAAGTAAAATCGTTACACTTAGATAATATAAATAAATACGTATAGGGATTGAACAAGCAGCAACACTTGAATAAACTTATGACGTTGCCGCCAAACATCCAGCTAGCAGTAGTTTACAGAAGTAAACCTTTTCATGGCTTATAAAAGGCCCCCCCCCCCCCTCCCCCTTAAATTTAAAAAAAAGGAAAGAGATAACAGTCCAGCGGTAAAAATGTTATAAAAATGTACACAATATACACGACTTATAACCGGGAGATTACAACTCTTGTCAGGTTTTGACGTGATGTTCAACTTCGGAAATAAGTGAACCCCCCCCTCCCCCTTCCCCCCCCCCCCAAAAGGAACTTAACTATGTGACACTTTGAGCAGCACAGATAAAGAAGTTAGGGGAAGGCATCCGATTTACTTCCGAAGGGGAACAATTCAACTATTAATAAAATATCAAACTAAATTATATGTTTTTTTTAATATTTTTTTTAAATCAATTCATTTTACAAATTTATATGAGGGAAAAAAGAATCTCTTATTTTCATTAATACATTTGTTAAGTTGTTAAATAAACTTGTGCTTACTATGTTTAGAATTCAAATACTTTAAATAATATGAAGTATGATGTGCAAGTTAAAGAAGTGAACACTTATATCATCTGCCACATTCAATGATAATTTCCACAATTCGCGTTTGATGGTTGCATTTTTTCGAGAACTTTTTGAAGTTTTGTCCCTACACTATAAATAAGAGCACATAATTGTAGGATGGGATGTGTTTTGTCTGACTTGGATCTTACTGGTGGAATCGTACATAGACAGAACCATTTTGTTACTAACGAACAGGTATCTCAGCTGAAGATATTGCAGTCTATTCTAGAAGAACATGATCTGGCTGATTGTCGTAGATTTTCGATAAGGGAATTAAGACATAGTTTGGTCCCTTCTGAATAGAACTGTTGTTCGTCCATCACAAGTGATGAAGACCACTCTGTTCATCCAATTATTAGGATGTTAGGATAGTCTATGAGTACGAAGGTGACTGATGAGCCCGATGCGGGCCTGGAAGGATCTCGGACAGTGTGGGCAGGGAATGTTTGCTTCATGTGAAGATTTTATTTCACGATCTTTTCTAGCTTGTCTCCGCTGTTCCGCTGCTGCTCTTCTGGAAGATTCGCATGCCACTGCACCTTTACGAAGAGATGTGCGCCAGGCAGTTCGGTGTGCATAGAACTAGACAGGTGGTGACTCAGTGAGAGATACGATAAGAAATATATTTTCACGAGTGAAATGGTGAAAAACAATAGGAAGAGTCTGTCTCTGGACTCGAAAAGATCCACTCGTTTAGGCTATCTTTACAACAGAACTTTGTTTGTCAGACAGTATATGTAGTGGATTTTGATGGTATTGTATAGTTGATGTCACCTAGTGTGATGTATGAGGTCAGTTGTGAAGGCTCCTGAGATAAATGTAGATGTGAATTACAGAAGGCCCTTCGTACTACCACTTACGACCTCACACATATCTTTTTTAACTAATGAATGTGGCTACGTTAAATGTCTAGGGTAATGATATGTACTGTGTTGTGGTAGATTACACACCCACACACACACAGATAATTAAGAAGTCTAATAATATGTCACAAACAGAAGTACTCTTACAAAGTACAATCAGTTTTTAATCAATAAACACTCAGAAGATTGTTAATTTCACAAATTACAACAACAGGTCATATTGTTGTAAAAAAGAGGAAATTTCAGTTTATACATCAGAAAGATGGGAATTATATTATTTACACATGAATAATTGTTAGTAACTGCATCTTGTGCATAATTTAAATTTATCAATGAAACTTATTAGTTAGTAAAATTTAAAGTAAAATGGAGGCGGAATAAGAAGCAGGTAAATTTGAAAGAAATAGATATATTCTTACCTTGCCGAGCTGCTCCTCTTATGAAGATATTATCCATAGGAAAACACATAATCATAATCCATAGGAAAGCACAAAATCCATAGGAAATCACAAAAGATCACTTTCGCTATCCTGTGAATATACTGCAATCACTCTAAAAAATGCCTTCAAATAACTTACGAGCTTGATCTGACGTTAACCTTTTGGGACTACCATTCGAAGAAGTGGGTGTGGCCATATTTTGTTAGAAAATATGCGCTTAAAAAAATCGCTTTAAAAATCTAAAATAAATATCTCAAAACAGAAAAACGTCCACTCTTAGAACACGTGCGGTATTTAAGAGAATGTACTTCCAGTCGGAAATGACGTTTTGGGTGGTTTGTGGGTAGTTATAATTAGAAACAGAGGCACATACACTAAATGCTTTTTAAAGTCGATTGGGCCAAGCGCGTCTAACCCCTGAGGATATATAAAGTCGATTGGGACTTAAAGAGTTAAGATAGTCACAGGAGAACTTATTACTAGATATGCTGTTGGGGTGGTGTCATTACAGAAGGCCCTTCGTACTACCACTTACGACCTCACACATATCTTTTTTTTACTAATGAATGTGGCTACGTTAAATGTCTAGGGTAATGATATGTACTGTGTTGTGGTAGATTACACACACACAGATAATTAAGAAGTCTAATAATATTAATAAAATTTATGACACACTGAACTAACTCAGGCTGTTTTAGTTTTACAAGTTAATCTTTTGATAAATTTATTTTGTTCTGAACCAAATGTTTAGTTGGTCAGAACATAAGAAATATTATGGAGTCAAAAATGGAATGCAAAATCATATGACATAAAAAATGGAAAATGTGTAATTAATTATTTCAAATGACTGGTTAATAATAATAATATTAAGATAGTCACAGGAGAACTTATTTCTAGATATGCTGTTGGGGTGGTGTCATCACTCCCAGTCTATGACTGCCAAACATTGTTCGTTGACTTAAGGAATAAATATATATAGTTTAATTTCCCCAATGTCATGGCTTTATTTAATGCTGAATTGGGAATAATTTAGTGAAAATGTCGTTGGTGAAAGTCCAGCAGGCCAGATATGACTTATCTGCCTGCATCGATCCTGTAAAGAAGTCTGGTGGCCCCACCTCTCCGTGCATGGGGCAATTTACGGCTGCTCTGACAAAATGACAGACTGCTCTGGTCCACACTTGTATATATTAACAAATCATTTGACACCGCTTTGGTGCCAAATAGAAACGCACAGTTCTGAAACAAAAGTATTGGTCATGTGTCAGAGCTCTATCTTCTGAACCACTTCTACACACAACACTACACACAACAACACCACATAGACTAGGTCAGATCTCTCTGACCACACAGCACATCTTACCAAGTTGGTTTCCCATAGTATCAGTTCTCCAAGACTACATTACATCTGAGATATGTTCAATAGCTTCCTGCTATTAAATAAGATAGGTGATATGTTCCACTGATCTCAACACTAGATCCTTTTTCATAGTTTCATTTAGGCGTTCCTATATATTTTCTTTGTATGTATGTCTCTAGACCCTGATCTAGGGCTGGGGATCTAGAGCGAACACTTACTTGTCGTAATCATTTTTATGATATGGCAGTATCAATCACTCGAATTATTAAAATATACAGAATAAATATTGTTCATTCTTACCAGAATTCAGAATTGAGAACGCAGTTAAAGTTTGCTAGCAAAACTCAGCTGAGCTGCTTGCTGTATGATGGCGTCCCACTTATAAAGTTATATTCTTATGGAATCAACACCACTTATGGATTCAAACAGCGTCTCTGAACAGACTTAGGTAAAATGGCTAACTTTCACCTCTCTATCACGCTACTATAAAATGCGTTGACCAATCGCCGACTTCCCCCCTAACTTTCAAATTGGCAACCAAAAGTCACTTCAGTCAAATCTCAGTCAAGTATGTATTACGGTCTGTTAGTCCGTCTGCCTCTACTTGTTTTATCATAAAAACACACTTGGTTTTTCATGCATTTCCTACACGCATCTGCTGTCCAAGTTATTTTTAGCTACAATGCTCCACCACATTCCATCTCTTTAATTACAGCTCGATTTTTACGTTTGCAGACTCAAGGCCAAGATTTTGGTTACTTTTAGTGACATGGGTTAACAGTGCAGTCGCTTGTCTGTTATGAACAATACAGTCTTTTGTCAATATCTTCCTTATTATCTATCCGTCTGTATAATTGAAAGCATATTATTTCTCTGCTCAAGATGGGCTATCAAACTAGCTAGGTTTTATTTTCGTAACTCTATTATTAAGAAAAACGTATTTTTTCTCAAGTTTAATTTTTTGAAATTTGTTCGGGAACCTTCCCTAATGAGTTTTGCCGCGGCATTCAAAATAAAGACCAAGTATCGAAAAACGCTCAAGAAATGACTGTCTCGATCCAGAGCTAATGTCCATTTCTTGTCCATTTCCTTACTTTATGTCAACTCGGGACGTGAATTTTTTTCCTTTCACCCCCACTTGCGTCTTTTTGCCGTTCGAACTTCAAACACGTGTTCAGTCATATTTTTCTTTTTTTTGTGTCCTCCGTTCTCTCCCGTCTACAAAGGGTAAACGTTCCGTCTGCACTTCTAACTCGTTAGTTTGAAATGGCGGTGGGAAATCTAGCATGGGCGAGCATGTCTCCTAGTATCTTACGCATTATTTTTAACACTACATTTCATCGTTAATTTTGGAGATATTTTAACGTTGTATCATTGTGACATCATCACACATGTCCCCACCTGAGAACATGCACTACGGCAAGTTCCAAAACCAGTGATACACATAGACAAAATCTCTCCTCACGCCTGCCACTATCTAATCTTGATCACAGGGGTGCCGACTGAGGAAATCTGCACCGACATTCAATTTGCCTGGGATGTATTCGATAATAAACTGATAAGGTTGAAGTAACAAAGACCACCTCAGCAATCTTGCGTTTTCATGCTTAGCCTGAGATAAGAATACGAGGGGCTGATGATCCGTCTGGACCACAAAAGTCCTACCATACATATAGATTTGAAACTTCTTTATTGCCCAGATTAACGCTAAACATTCCTTTTCGCTTGTAGAATATCCTTGATCCGCTTTACTCAATTTGCGGCTTGCATAAACGACTGGGTTCAGTTCCCCATCTGGTGAAGATGACCTCTGCAACAAGGCCGCCCCGAGGCCTACATTACTTGCATCTGTTCTCACCACAAAGTCCTGTGTCAAATCAGGCAATTTGAGAATAGGCTTGCTAGTGAGTTTTTCCTTTAATTCTTGGAAAGCTAATTCACATTGCGCAGTCCAAATAATTTTATCTGGAAGTCCCTTGCGAGTCAGATCAGTCAGAGGAGCACAAATAGAGTTAACATTTTTGATGTATTTTTGATAAAATCCGCATAACGACACGAATGATCGCACGTCCTTTTTTGTTTGTGGTCTAGGTGCTCTCTGCAGTTTTTCCAAGTTCTTGGGATCAGGGGTCATGTTACCCTGATATACAGTGTGTCCCAAGAATTCCAACTCTTAGCATCCAATACAACATTTTGTTGGCCTAGCAGTTAAGTTCGCCTCCCTAAGCCTATTAAATAACATTTTTAGAGCGTCAATGTGTTCTTCAAATGTCTCTGTGGCGACGAGAATATCATCCATGAAATTCGTGATACATGGGTTATTCAGGGGATCCAACAATTTGCGCATCATCCTTGAAAATACACTCGGAGCATTTTTCAATCCGAATGGTAGCATGTTGAATTCATAATGTCCTTTCGATGTGCTAAACGCTAAATAAGGCCTCACTTCAGGCTTCACTGGAATCTGGTAATAGCCTTTACTAAGATCCACCTTTGAAAAGTATTTTGCCTTGTTTAATCTGGCAAATAACTGTTTTGTGTCTGGTAATGGATCCACTTGTCCTTCTGTGACAGCATTCAGTTTCCTGTAATCTATGCACAGTCTGTGTTCCCCAGACGTTTTCCTCAACAAAACGACACTGGAGCTAAAAGATGATTCACTGTGTGAAATAATCCCCTCCTTTAACAAATAATCTATTTCTTCCTTCAATGCCTTCTCCTTCGCGAACGGAATAGAATAGGCTCTCATACAGATTGGGTTTGAGTCTACCAGTTTCATGTCATACTGTAGCAAATTTGTATGTCCTGGTTTATCTGTTAATACATCTGTATGTTCCTCCAGAACCTGTTGAACTCTCTCCCTCTGATTTTTAGTCAGGTGCTTACTGACTTTTACTTGTGCCGCTGTTTCACAAGGATGTAATGGGTATTCATGCGAGGTGAGTGGTTCCTTTTGCATTTGAGTTGCGATAGCCAAGGTCAGTAAGGGGGTGCTTTCCTGGAGTGGTCTGTCCAGATACTTCTTTAACAGGTTTACATGATAAACTTTCTCCTTCCCCTTTTTGTCAATTTTATAGTTTGTTCTAGACACCTTCTCTAGAACCGTATATGGACCTTGCCATCCAATTTGTAATTTATTCTGGCTGCCGGGTAGTAGAAGAAGCACCTTCTCTCCCACAGCTAGTTCTCTGTCCTTTGCCTTCCTATTAAAATATGCTGCATGTTTCTTCCTGGCTTGTCTCAAATTATCATTTGCCAGTTTTCATCCAGCTTTCAGACGAGTGGTCAGTTCGTTCACGTATTGATAGGATGAGGTAACAGTCTCTTCTGCCTTCTCATCTGTCCAGGTCCTTAATAGTGCTTCTAATGGACCTTTTATTGGCCTCCCAAATAGCAGAGTTGCGGGAGCCATCCCGGTTGAACTATGTGGTACCTCCCGATACGCAAACAATGCGGCGGGTAGGAATTGATCCCACAGATCCGGTTTTTCGTGTGCCAGCTTCCTCAGGATAGAAATGAGAGTCCCATTAAACCTCTCTACCTGGCCGTTCCCTTGCGGATGGTACGGACTACAATGAAAGTGTCTGGCTTGAAATAGCTTAAAAACTTCTTCCGTTAGTTTCCCCTTGAACTGAGAGCCATTATCAGTCAAGATTTGATGCGGGAATCCTAATCTTGTGAATATAGTAAGTAGTGCCTCTGCTACATGTTTTGAATCAATTGATGGCAGGGCTACCGCCTCTCCCCACATAGAACAAGTGTCCACCAGAGTAAGGATGTAACTGTTCCTCCTCTTAGTCCGAGTGAGAGGTCCCACAATATCCACTGCAACCCTCTCAAAAGGTGTTCCCACTATGGGCATTTCCCCTAGAGTTGCAGGAGCAGTCCAGTGCTTTGGAGCTACCCTTTGACATTCTGGACAGGATTTGACATATCTTTTTATATCCTCCGTTATCCCTGGCCAGAAGTAATGACAAGCTATACGCTGTCCTGTGGCGCTGATCCCCATGTGACCACTGAAGGGAATCGCATGCCCGAGTTCCATCACTTTATCTCTATATGAAGTGGGAAGAACCAGCTGGTTGTGACCATTTGTTCCAGTTCCGGCCTTCCTGTATAATAGTTTGTTCTTCATAAAATATTCCCCCTTGCTTGGAGGTGTGTGGCATTTGGGCAATTTTTTAAAACATGGCTTGAGTGTCCTATCCTCAGCCTGCGCCTTTATCATCTCCTCTGGATGAGCATTTATAGGTTCACCTTCTTCCTCCTTTTTCTGTGACCTGGTCTGCACTGTCGCCATGATCACAGGTCTCTCGGGATTCCCCAAGAAGACGTATCTACACCCCAATATCAGAGGGTAGATTGGTTCATCTATCACTGCTGCTCTGATCTCTCCTTCCACATAGCGAGTTTTCACCGTTATCTTTGCGATAGGAAGTGTCATGAGTGGTATGTCCTTAGTCGCCCCTTGTATTTCCACTGTTTCTGTGGTATACTGACTTGGGTCCACTAGGCTAGACTTCACAACTGAATCATAATCCAAACCTGTATCATAAAGGCACCTTATGGTGACCCCATTACAAATAACATCCTCACAAACTGGGGGTGATAAGGTTCCTGCTGTCCATTAGGATTAACCTTAATCTTTGAGTCCCCGACTTCATTGCAGCAATTTGTAACCTCTTCCCTTCAGCCAACCTTTGTTATTTTGTGTGATGGCGGAGTTAGCAAAGTTCAGATCAGCTGCTGTGCTAACGGCGAAGGATATGGGAATGGATGGTCAGGTTTTAATTCAGTATGTAACTGCTGAATGTGACAAGTATATTGAACGGGAAGAAAGAATATTAGAAAAAGAGGCCGAAAGAAAATTAGAGTCTGAAAGGTTGGCTAAAGAGAAGAGGTTACAAATTGAGGCTGATAGAGAACTTAAGAGGCTGCAGATTGAGGCTGACAAAGAGGCTAAAGCATTAGAGGCAGAAGAAAAACGACGGAATTTTGTAGAAGGAAACCTTCAAACATTGCTGCAATGAAGTCGGGGACTCAAAGATTAAGGTTAATCCTAATGGACAGCAGGAACCTTATCACCCCCAGTTTGTGAGGATGTTATTTGTAATGGGGTCACCATAAGGTGCCTTTATGATACAGGTTTGGATTATGATTCAGTTGTGAAGTCTAGCCTAGTGGACCCAAGTCAGTATACCACAGAAACAGTGGAAATACAAGGGGCGACTAAGGACATACCACTCATGACACTTCCTATCGCAAAGATAACGGTGAAAACTCGCTATGTGGAAGGAGAGATCAGAGCAGCAGTGATAGATGAACCAATCTACCCTCTGATATTGGGGTGTAGATACGTCTTCTTGGGGAATCCCGAGAGACCTGTGATCATGGCGACAGTGCAGACCAGGTCACAGAAAAAGGAGGAAGAAGGTGAACCTATAAATGCTCATCCAGAGGAGATGATAAGGCGCAGGCTGAGGATAGGACACTCAAGCCATGTTTTAAAAAATTGCCCAAATGCCACACACCTCCAAGCAAGGGGGAATATTTTATGAAGAACAAACTATTATACAGGAAGGCCGGAACTGGAACAAATGGTCACAACCAGCTGGTTCTTCCCACTTCATATAGAGATAAAGTGATGGAACTCGGGCATGCGATTCCCTTCAGTGGTCACATGGGGATCAGCGCCACAGGACAGCGTATAGCTTGTCATTACTTCTGGCCAGGGATAACGGAGGATATAAAAAGATATGTCAAATCCTGTCCAGAATGTCAAAGGGTAGCTCCAAAGCACTGGACTGCTCCTGCAACTCTAGGGGAAATGCCCATAGTGGGAACACCTTTTGAGAGGGTTGCAGTGGATATTGTGGGACCTCTCACTCGGACTAAGAGGAGGAACAGTTACATCCTTACTCTGGTGGACACTTGTTCTATGTGGGGAGAGGCGGTAGCCCTGCCATCAATTGATTCAAAACATGTAGCAGAGGCACTACTTACTATATTCACAAGATTAGGATTCCCGCATCAAATCTTGACTGATAATGGCTCTCAGTTCAAGGGGAAACTAACGGAAGAAGTTTTTAAGCTATTTCAAGCCAGACACTTTCATTGTAGTCCGTACCATCCGCAAGGGAACGGCCAGGTAGAGAGGTTTAATGGGACTCTCATTTCTATCCTGAGGAAGCTGGCACACGAAAAACCGGATCTGTGGGATCAATTCCTACCCGCCGCATTGTTTGCGTATCGGGAGGTACCACATAGTTCAACCGGGATGGCTCCCGCAACTCTGCTATTTGGGAGGCCAATAAAAGGTCCATTAGAAGCACTATTAAGGACCTGGACAGATGAGAAGGCAGAAGAGACTGTTACCTCATCCTATCAATACGTGAACGAACTGACCACTCGTCTGAAAGCTGGATGAAAACTGGCAAATGATAATTTGAGACAAGCCAGGAAGAAACATGCAGCATATTTTAATAGGAAGGCAAAGGACAGAGAACTAGCTGTGGGAGAGAAGGTGCTTCTTCTACTACCCGGCAGCCAGAATAAATTACAAATTGGATGGCAAGGTCCATATACGGTTCTAGAGAAGGTGTCTAGAACAAACTATAAAATTGACAAAAAGGGGAAGGAGAAAGTTTATCATGTAAACCTGTTAAAGAAGTATCTGGACAGACCACTCCAGGAAAGCACCCCCTTACTGACCTTGGCTATCGCAACTCAAATGCAAAAGGAACCACTCACCTCGCATGAATACCCATTACATCCTTGTGAAACAGCGGCACAAGTAAAAGTCAGTAAGCACCTGACTAAAAATCAGAGGGAGAGAGTTCAACAGGTTCTGGAGGAACATACAGATGTATTAACAGATAAACCAGGACATACAAATTTGCTACAGTATGACATGAAACTGGTAGACTCAAACCCAATCTGTATGAGAGCCTATTCTATTCCGTTCGCGAAGGAGAAGGCATTGAAGGAAGAAATAGATTATTTGTTAAAGGAGGGGATTATTTCACACAGTGAATCATCTTTTAGCTCCAGTGTCGTTTTGTTGAGGAAACCGTCTGGGGAACACAGACTGTGCATAGATTACAGGAAACTGAATGCTGTCACAGAAGGACAAGTGGATCCATTACCAGACACAAAACAGTTATTTGCCAGATTAAACAAGGCAAAATACTTTTCAAAGGTGGATCTTAGTAAAGGCTATTACCAGATTCCAGTGAAGCCTGAAGTGAGGCCTTATTTAGCGTTTAGCACATCGAAAGGACATTATGAATTCAACATGCTACCATTCGGATTGAAAAATGCTCCGAGTGTATTTTCAAGGATGATGCGCAAATTGTTGGATCCCCTGAATAACCCATGTATCACGAATTTCATGGATGATATTCTCGTCGCCACAGAGACATTTGAAGAACACATTGACGCTCTAAAAATGTTATTTAATAGGCTTAGGGAGGCGAACTTAACTGCTAGGCCAACAAAATGTTGTATTGGATGCTAAGAGTTGGAATTCTTGGGACACACTGTATATCAGGGTAACATGACCCCTGATCCCAAGAACTTGGAAAAACTGCAGAGAGCACCTAGACCACAAACAAAAAAGGACGTGCGATCATTCGTGTCGTTATGCGGATTTTATCAAAAATACATCAAAAATGTTAACTCTATTTGTGCTCCTCTGACTGATCTGACTCGCAAGGGACTTCCAGATAAAATTATTTGGACTGCGCAATGTGAATTAGCTTTCCAAGAATTAAAGGAAAAACTCACTAGCAAGCCTATTCTCAAATTGCCTGATTTGACACAGGACTTTGTGGTGAGAACAGATGCAAGTAATGTAGGCCTCGGGGCGGCCTTGTTGCAGAGGTCATCTTCACCAGATGGGGAACTGAACCCAGTCGCTTATGCAAGCCGCAAATTGAATAAAGCGGATCAAGGATATTCTACAAGCGAAAAGGAATGTTTAGCGTTAATCTGGGCAATAAAGAAGTTTCAAATCTATATGTATGGTAGGACTTTTGTGGTCCAGACGGATCATCAGCCCCTCGTATTCTTATCTCAGGCTAAGCATGAAAACGCAAGATTGCTGAGGTGGTCTTTGTTACTTCAACCTTATCAGTTTATTATCGAATACATCCCAGGCAAATTGAATGTCGGTGCAGATTTCCTCAGTCGGCACCCCTGTGATCAAGATTAGATAGTGGCAGGCGTGAGGAGAGATTTTGTCTATGTGTATCACTGGTTTTGGAACTTGCCGTAGTGCATGTTCTCAGGTGGGGACATGTGTGATGATGTCACAATGATACAACGTTAAAATATCTCCAAAATTAACGATGAAATGTAGTGTTAAAAATAATGCGTAAGATACTAGGAGACATGCTCGCCCATGCTAGATTTCCCACCGCCATTTCAAACTAACGAGTTAGAAGTGCAGACGGAACGTTTACCCTTTGTAGACGGGAGAGAACGGAGGACACAAAAAAAGGAAAAAATATGACTGAACCCGTGTTTGAAGTTCGAACGGCAAAAAGACGCAAGTGGGGGTGAAAGGAAAAAAATTCACGTCCCGAGTTGACATAAAGTAAGGAAATGGACAAGAAATGGACATTAGCTCTGGATCGAGACAGTCATTTCTTGAGCGTTTTTCGATACTTGGTCTTTATTTTGAATGCCGCGGCAAAACTCATTAGGGAAGGTTCCCGAACAAATTTCAAAAAATTAAACTTGAGAAAAAATACGTTTTTCTTAATAATAGAGTTACGAAAATAAAACCTAGCTAGTTTGATAGCCCATCTTGAGCAGAGAAATAATATGCTTTCAATTATACAGACGGATAGATAATAAGGAAGATATTGACAAAAGACTGTATTGTTCATAACAGACAAGCGACTGCACTGTTAACCCATGTCACTAAAAGTAACCAAAATCTTGGCCTTGAGTCTGCAAACGTAAAAATCGAGCTGTAATTAAAGAGATGGAATGTGGTGGAGCATTGTAGCTAAAAATAACTTGGACAGCAGATGCGTGTAGGAAATGCATGAAAAACCAAGTGTGTTTTTATGATAAAACAAGTAGAGGCAGACGGACTAACAGACCGTAATACATACTTGACTGAGATTTGACTGAAGTGACTTTTGGTTGCCAATTTGAAAGTTAGGGGGGAAGTCGGCGATTGGTCAACGCATTTTATAGTAGCGTGATAGAGAGGTGAAAGTTAGCCATTTTACCTAAGTCTGTTCAGAGACGCTGTTTGAATCCATAAGTGGTGTTGATTCCATAAGAATATAACTTTATAAGTGGGACGCCATCATACAGCAAGCAGCTCAGCTGAGTTTTGCTAGCAAACTTTAACTGCGTTCTCAATTCTGAATTCTGGTAAGAATGAACAATATTTATTCTGTATATTTTAATAATTCGAGTGATTGATACTGCCATATCATAAAAATGATTACGACAAGTAAGTGTTCGCTCTAGATCCCCAGCCCTAGATCAGGGTCTAGAGACATACATACAAAGAAAATATATAGGAACGCCTAAATGAAACTATGAAAAAGGATCTAGTGTTGAGATCAGTGGAACATATCACCTATCTTATTTAATAGCAGGAAGCTATTGAACATATCTCAGATGTAATGTAGTCTTGGAGAACTGATACTATGGGAAACCAACTTGGTAAGATGTGCTGTGTGGTCAGAGAGATCTGACCTAGTCTATGTGGTGTTGTTGTGTGTAGAAGTGGTTCAGAAGATAGAGCTCTGACACATGACCAATACTTTTGTTTCAGAACAGTGCGTTTCTATTTGGCACCAAAGCGGTGTCAAATGATTTGTTAATATATACAAGTGTGGACCAGAGCAGTCTGTCATTTTGTCAGAGCAGCCGTAAATTGCCCCATGCACGGAGAGGTGGGGCCACCAGACTTCTTTACAGGATCGATGCAGGCAGATAAGTCATATCTGGCCTGCTGGACTTTCACCAACGACATTTTCACTAAATTATTCCCAATTCAGCATTAAATAAAGCCATGACATTGGGGAAATTAAACTATATATATTTATTCCTTAAGTCAACGAACAATGTTTGGCAGTCATAGACTGGGAGTGATGACACCACCCCAACAGCATATCTAGAAATAAGTTCTCCTGTGACTATCTTAATATTATTATTATTAACCAGTCATTTGAAATAATTAATTACACATTTTCCATTTTTTATGTCATATGATTTTGCATTCCATTTTTGACTCCATAATATTTCTTATGTTCTGACCAACTAAACATTTGGTTCAGAACAAAATAAATTTATCAAAAGATTAACTTGTAAAACTAAAACAGCCTGAGTTAGTTCAGTGTGTCATAAATTTTATTAATATTATTAGACTTCTTAATTATCTGTGTGTGTGTAATCTACCACAACACAGTACATATCATTACCCTAGACATTTAACGTAGCCACATTCATTAGTAAAAAAAAGATATGTGTGAGGTCGTAAGTGGTAGTACGAAGGGCCTTCTGTAATGACACCACCCCAACAGCATATCTAGTAATAAGTTCTCCTGTGACTATCTTAACTCTTTAAGTCCCAATCGACTTTATATATCCTCAGGGGTTAGACGCGCTTGGCCCAATCGACTTTAAAAAGCATTTAGTGTATGTGCCTCTGTTTCTAATTATAACTACCCACAAACCACCCAAAACGTCATTTCCGACTGGAAGTACATTCTCTTAAATACCGCACGTGTTCTAAGAGTGGACGTTTTTCTGTTTTGAGATATTTATTTTAGATTTTTAAAGCGATTTTTTTAAGCGCATATTTTCTAACAAAATATGGCCACACCCACTTCTTCGAATGGTAGTCCCAAAAGGTTAACGTCAGATCAAGCTCGTAAGTTATTTGAAGGCATTTTTTAGAGTGATTGCAGTATATTCACAGGATAGCGAAAGTGATCTTTTGTGATTTCCTATGGATTTTGTGCTTTCCTATGGATTATGATTATGTGTTTTCCTATGGATAATATCTTCATAAGAGGAGCAGCTCGGCAAGGTAAGAATATATCTATTTCTTTCAAATTTACCTGCTTCTTATTCCGCCTCCATTTTACTTTAAATTTTACTAACTAATAAGTTTCATTGATAAATTTAAATTATGCACAAGATGCAGTTACTAACAATTATTCATGTGTAAATAATATAATTCCCATCTTTCTGATGTATAAACTGAAATTTCCTCTTTTTTACAACAATATGACCTGTTGTTGTAATTTGTGAAATTAACAATCTTCTGAGTGTTTATTGATTAAAAACTGATTGTACTTTGTAAGAGTACTTCTGTTTGTGACATATTATTAGACTTCTTAATTATCTGTGTGTGTGTGGGTGTGTAATCTACCACAACACAGTACATATCATTACCCTAGACATTTAACGTAGCCACATTCATTAGTTAAAAAAGATATGTGTGAGGTCGTAAGTGGTAGTACGAAGGGCCTTCTGTAATTCACATCTACATTTATCTCAGGAGCCTTCACAACTGACCTCATACATCACACTAGGTGACATCAACTATACAATACCATCAAAATCCACTACATATACTGTCTGACAAACAAAGTTCTGTTGTAAAGATAGCCTAAACGAGTGGATCTTTTCGAGTCCAGAGACAGACTCTTCCTATTGTTTTTCACCATTTCACTCGTGAAAATATATTTCTTATCGTATCTCTCACTGAGTCACCACCTGTCTAGTTCTATGCACACCGAACTGCCTGGCGCACATCTCTTCGTAAAGGTGCAGTGGCATGCGAATCTTCCAGAAGAGCAGCAGCGGAACAGCGGAGACAAGCTAGAAAAGATCGTGAAATAAAATCTTCACATGAAGCAAACATTCCCTGCCCACACTGTCCGAGATCCTTCCAGGCCCGCATCGGGCTCATCAGTCACCTTCGTACTCATAGACTATCCTAACATCCTAATAATTGGATGAACAGAGTGGTCTTCATCACTTGTGATGGACGAACAACAGTTCTATTCAGAAGGGACCAAACTATGTCTTAATTCCCTTATCGAAAATCTACGACAATCAGCCAGATCATGTTCTTCTAGAATAGACTGCAATATCTTCAGCTGAGATACCTGTTCGTTAGTAACAAAATGGTTCTGTCTATGTACGATTCCACCAGTAAGATCCAAGTCAGACAAAACACATCCCATCCTACAATTATGTGCTCTTATTTATAGTGTAGGGACAAAACTTCAAAAAGTTCTCGAAAAAATGCAACCATCAAACGCGAATTGTGGAAATTATCATTGAATGTGGCAGATGATATAAGTGTTCACTTCTTTAACTTGCACATCATACTTCATATTATTTAAAGTATTTGAATTCTAAACATAGTAAGCACAAGTTCATTTAACAACTTAACAAATGTATTAATGAAAATAAGAGATTCTTTTTTCCCTCATATAAATTTGTAAAATGAATTGATTTAAAAAAAATATAAAAAAAAAAACATATAATTTAGTTTGATATTTTATTAATAGTTGAATTGTTCCCCTTCGGAAGTAAATCGGATGCCTTCCCCTAACTTCTTTATCTGTGCTGCTCAAAGTGTCACATAGTTAAGTTCCTTTTTTGGGGGGGAGGGGGGGGGGGTTTCACTTATTTCCGAAGTTGAACATCACGTCAAAACCTGACAAGAGTTGTAATCTCCCGGTTATAAGTCGTGTATATTGTGTACATTTTGATAACATTTTTACCGCTGGACTGTTATCTCTTTCCTTTTTTTTAAATTTAAGGGGGAGGGGGGGGGGGCACTTTTATAAGCCATGAAAAGGTTTACTTCTGTAAACTACTGCTAGCTGGATGTTTGGCGGCAACGTCATAAGTTTATTCAAGTGTTGCTGCTTGTTCAATCCCTATACGTATTTATTTATATTATCTAAGTGTAACGATTTTACTTCTATATCTATTATTGCGAGTGAACCGACGTGTCGTTATAAGTACTACTAGCTGGAATGAAGATCCATGTGTGTTTTTCATTTCCTCTTGTGTCTACCGATAGTGTGGTCTTCCTTAACTCCAGCTGATTTATGACTTAATCAATGACGATTTGACGTATGGTGTCTAAAATAGCAATAAGAAGAACAAAGTCGTATAAGTAAGATAATAGAAGAATAAAGTCACATAAGTAAGATAATAGAAGAACAGAGTCGTATAAATAAGAAACTAGAAGAACAACATCACATAAGTTAGATATTAGAAGAGCAAAGTAACATAAGTAAGATACTAGAAGAACAAAGACACATAAGTAAGATAATAGAAGAACAAAGACACATAAGTAAGATAATAGAAGAACAAAGTCGCATAAGAAAGACACTAGAAAAACTAGGTTAAAAAAAGGAAATTACTAGAACAGCAAAGTCACATAACTAAGACACTAGAAGAACAACGTCACATAAGTAAGATAATAGAAGATTAAAGCCACATAAGTAAGATACTAGAAGAACAAAGTCTCATAATTAAAACACTAGAAAAATAAAGTAAGACAAGGTTAACTCTAGAAGAACAAAGTCACATAGTGAAACACTAGAAGAACAAAGTCACATATCTAAGATACTAGAAGAACAACGTCACATAAAAAGGATACTAGAAGACCAATGTCGCAGAAATAAGATACTAGAAGAACAAAGTCACATAAGTAAGATACTAGAAGAAAAAATAGCATAAGTCAGATACTAGAAGAACAAATTCACATAAATAAGATAGTAGAAGAAAAAAGTCACATTTATAAGATAATAGAACAACAAAGTCACATAAGTAAGATTCTAGAAGAACAATGCAGCAAAGGTAAAATACTAGAAGAAAAAAGTCACATAAGTAAGACATAAGAGGAAACAAGTTTTATAAGTAAGACACTAGAAGAACAAAGCTTTTTAAGTAAGCTACTAGAAGAACAAAGTCACATAAGTAAGATACTAGAAGAACAAAGTCAAATAAGTAAGACACTAGAAGAACAAAGGACCATATGCAAGATACTAGAAGATCAAAGTCACATATGTAATATACTCGTAAAAGAAGAACAAATTCACAAATCTAAGATACCAGAAGAACAAAGTCACAAAAGTAAGATTCTAGGAGAACGAAGTCACAAAGGTAAAATACTAGAAGAATCAAGTCACATAAGTAAGACTTAAGAAGAAACAAGTTTTATAAGTAAGACTCTAGAAGAAAAAAGCTTTTTAAGTAAGATACTAGAAAAACAAAGTCACATAAGGAAGATACTAGAAGAACTAAGTCACATATGTAAGACACTAGAAGAACAAAGTCACATAAGTGAGATACTAGAAGAACAAAGTCGCAAAGGTAAAATACTAGAAGAATAAAGTCACATAAGTAAGACAAAAGAAGAAACAACTTTTATAAGTAAGAAACTAGAAGAAAAAAGCTTTTTAAGTAAGATACTAGTAGAACAAAGTCACAGAATAAAACACCAGGAGAACAATGTCACATAAGTAAGACACTAGAAAAACAAAGTAACACAATGATAACACTAGGATAACAAAGTCACATATGTAAGACACTAGAAGAACAAAGTCACATAAGTGAGACACTAGAAGAACAAAGTCGCAAAGGTAAAATACTAGAAGTATAAAGTCACACAAGTAAGACATAAGAAGAAAAAACTTTTATAAGGAAGACGCTACAAGAACACAGCTTTTTAAGTAAGATACTAAATGACCAAAGTCACATAAGTAAGATACCAGAAGAACAAAATCAGATAAACAAGATACCAGAAGAACAAAGTCACATAAGTAAGATACTACAAGAACAACGCCACATAAGTAAGATGCCAGAAGAACATAAAAAAATTTACAAGGATAACAAAGTCACATAAGTAAAGTACTAGAAGAACAAAGTCACATATGTAAGACACCAAAAGAACAAAGTCGCATAAGTATTATACTAGAAGAACAAAGTCACATAAGTAAAACATTACATGAACAAAGTCACATAAGTAAGATACTACAAGAACAAAGTTACATAAGTAAGGTACTAGAAGAACAAACGTCACATAAGTAAGAAACTTGAAGAAAAAAGTCACTTAAGTTCGATACTAAAAGAACAACGTCACATTAGTAAGATACTAGAAGAACAAAGTCCCAGAAGTAAGACACTACATAAACAGAGTCACATAAGTAAGATACTACAATAACAAAATCACATAAGTAAGATACTAGAAGAACAAACTAACATAAGTAAGACACTAGAAAAGCAAAGTCACTAAGTAAGACACTAGAAGAACAAAGTCACATAAGTAAGACACTAGAAAAACAAAGTAACCTAAGGAAAACACGAGAAGAACAAAGTCACATTTGTAAGATACAAGAAGAACAAATCCACATAAGTGAGACACTAGAAGAACAAAGTCGCAAATGTAAAATACTAGAAGAATAAAGTCACATAAGTAAGACATAAAAAGAAGCAAGATTTATAAGTAAGCCACTAGAAGAACAAACCTTTTACGTATGATACTAGAATAACAAAGTCACATAAGTAAGATACTAGAAGAACAAAGTCACATAAATAAGACACTAGAAGATGAAGGTACCATATGTAAGATACTAGAAGACCAAAGTCACATAAGTAATAGACTAGATTAACAAGGTCACATAAGTAAGATAATACAAGAACAAAGTCACATAAGTAAGATAATACAAGACCAAAATTACATATGTGAGATACTCGAAGAATAAAGTCACATAATTAAGTTTCTAGAAGAACAACGTATCATAAGTAAGAAACTAGAAGAACAAAGTCACAAAAGTAAGATACTAGATTAACAAAGTATCATAAGTAAGATACTAGAAGAACAAATTCAAATAAGTAATACACTTGTAGAGTAAAATCAAATGGGTAAAACACAAGAAGAACAAAGTTACATAAGAATGACAATAGAAGAACAAAGTCACATACATAAAACACTAAAAGAACTAAGTCACATAAGTAAAAGACTAGAAGAACGAAGTCACATAAGTAAGATACTAGAAGAAGAAAGTCACATCAGTAAGATACCAGAAGAACAAAATCACATAAATAATACACTAGAAGAATAATATCACATAAATAATATACTGGAAGAACAAAGTCACATCAGAAAGATACTAGAAGATACTAGAAGATCAAAGTCACATAACTAAGATACTTCTTCTTCTTCTTCTTCCTCGTTCGCCCTGAAAAGGACGGTGGTTGCGTTGTGTCTGTTTACAACGTAGCTGTGATATCTGCACCTTTCGGTCGACACATCCGACTTCTGCACGGCATTTTTTTGGACCGGGTTTGCCTTCCCATTGCGATCCGTGCTCGCTCAGCCAGCCTGCACTGCTGCAGACTGTTTCCAGGACCACCACGTGGAGGTGGAGCACGGTCTTGACCAGCTCTGGTTCGCTAGTCCTGACGCAGGCACTCAAGCTATGAGTCGCTGACTGCGGTCTCTATTGCTGCGTCTTCTAAGATACTAGAAGAACAAAATCACAGAAAATAGATACTAGAAGAACAAATTCACATAAGTAAAATACTAGAAGAACAGAGTCGTATAAATAAGATACTAGAAGAACAATATCACCTAAGTAAGATATTAGAAGAACAAAGTAACACAAGTAAGATACTAGAAGAACAAAGTCCCAAAAGTAAGATTTTAGGAGAATAAAGTCACAAAGGTAAAATACTTGAAGAGCAAAGTCAGATAAGTAAGACATCAGAAGAAACACGTTTTATAAGTAAGACACTAGAAGAACAAAGCTTTTTAAGTAAGATACTAGAAGAACATAGTCACATAAGTAAGACACTAGAAGAACAAAGTCACATAAATAAGACACTAGTAAACAAAGTAACACAAGGATAACACTAGAAGAACAAAGTCACATATGTAAGACACTAGAAGAACAAAGTCACATAAATGACACTAGAAGAACAAAGTCGCAAATGTAAAATTTTAGAAGAATAAAGTGACATAAGAAAGACATAAGAAGAAACAACTTTTGTAAGTAAGACACTAGAAGAACAAAGCTTTTTAAGTAAGATACTGGGAGCCGCGCTAGGGTAGTGGTTACCACACCGCTCTTGCGACCGGTTGATCCAGGATCAAACCCGAGCGAAGGCATTTGAGGATTTTTCGTCGACCGCGATTTGGACTGGATTAACTGGAGACCTGGCGAGGACATTAAAAGGTGTGTCGTCGACCAGGGATTGGCGGCTCCTGAGCCGACCCAGTTCTAATGGTTACCTCCGAAATCGGCGAGTACCTGCCTGAATGGCGAGGGACACCTGTTTCTTTACAAGAAAAAAAGGGATACTCACGTAAAATCAATGTCAGGTTAGACATTAATAATAACCGGAGATTTCGCCTCGAGTATTAGCGGGCGTACGAAAAAAAAAAAGTAACATACTAGAAGAACAAATTCACATTAGTGAGGCATTAGAAGAACAATGTCACATAAGTAAGATACTAGAAGAACAAAGTCACATAAATAAGACACTAGAAGAACAAAGTACCATATGTAAGATTCTAGAAGATCAAAGTCACATAATTAAAATAAAAGAAGAACAAATTCACAAAAGTATAATACCAGAAGAACAAAGTCACGTAAGTAAGATACTAGAATAACAAAGTCACAAAAGTAAGAGACCGGAAGAAGAAAGTCTCATAAGTAAGACACAAGAAGAACAAAGTCACATAAGTAAGATACTAGAAGAACAAAATCACGTAAGTAAGATACTCGAGGAACACAGTCACATAAGTAAGATTCTAGAAGAACAACGTCTCACAAGTAAGAAACTAGAAGAACAAAGTCACAAAAGTAAGATACTAGAATAACAAAGTATCATAAGTAAGACACTAGAAGAACAAAGTCAAATAAGTAATAGACTAGTATAGTAAAATCACATATGTAAAACACTGGAAGAACAAAGTTACATTAGAATGACAATAGAAGAACAAATTTACACAAATAAGGCAGTAAAAAAACAATGTCACATAAGTAATAGACTATAAGAACAACGTCACATAAGTAAGATACTAGAAGAAGAAAGTCACATCAGTAAGATACCAGAAGAATAAAGTCACATGAATAATATACTAGAAGAATAAAGTCACACAGGTAAGATACTAAAAGAACAAAGTCGCATAAGAAAGATAATAGAAGACCAAAGTCACGGAAATGAGATAGTAGAAGAACAAAGTCACATAAGTAAGATACTAGAAGAACAAAATCACAGAAGTAAGATACTAGTAGAACCAAAGTCACATATGTAAGCTACTAGACGAAAAAAGTCACATTACTAAGATGGTAGTACAACAAAGTCACAAAAGTAAGATCCTAGAAGAACAAATTCACAAAAGTAAGATACTAAAATAACAAAATTACACAAGTAAAATACTAGATGAACAGAGTCTTATAAATAAGATACTAGAAGAACAATGTCACATAAGTAAGATATTAGAAGAACAAAGTAACATAAGTAAAATACTAGAAGAACGAAGTCACAAAGGTAAAATACTAGAAGAATAAAGTCACATAAGTAAGACATAAGAAGAAACAAGTTTTATAAGTAAGACACTAGAAGAACAAACCTTTTTAAGTAAGATACTAGAAAAACCAAGTCACATAAGTAAGATACTAGAAGAACATAGTCACATAAGTAATATACTAGAAAAGCAAAGTCACATAAGAAAGACACTAGAAAAACAAAGTAACACAATGATAACGCTGGAAGAAGAATGTTACATATGTAAGACACTAGAAGAGCAAAGTCACATAAGTGAGATTCATGAAGAACAAAGTCTCAAAGGTAAAATACTAGAAGAATAAAGTCACATAAGTAAGACATAGGAAGAAACACCTTTTGTAAGTGACACACTAGAAGAACAAAGCTTTTTAAGTAAGATACTAGAAGAAAAAGTCACATAAGTAAGATGCTAAAAGAACAAAGTCGCATAAATAAGATACTAGAAGAAATAAGTACCAAATGTAAGATTCTAGAAGATCAAAGTCACATAAGTAATATAAAAGAAGAACAAATTCACAAAAGTAAGATACCCGAAGAACAAAGTCACATAAGTAGGGTACTAAAGGAACAAAGTTGCATAAGTAAGATACTAGAAGAACAAAGGCACATAAATAAGATAATAGAAGAACAAAGTAACATAAGTAAGTGTTACCGTATATTTACGGCCACCACGAATGTTAAGTCTCTTTTTTATGTGACCACAAATGTGAAGGTGGGATTTACGTATGATATGTAGGGACGTAAAAATCTCCTTGCTGTGTACTGTTGTAGTCCGTCCGACCTGGGCCAAGCAGCTTTGTTATGCATGAGTAGCTCACCAGGCGTTGAGGCGCTGAAAGGGTGTCATGTTGACATTCGAACATCAGACATTTCTTGTATGTAAGGTACTCGAAGATTGTATGGTTGACAAGTGAGGTGGATGTGTAGAGACACGAATGCGTATAGGATCTTTGAAATGTAAACAAGGCACCCACTCACTCACATGCAGTAGTCAGTAATCGTAGAAAACTGCTGAAACTTTCAACCATTTAATTACGTGACACAGTGACATCAACAGGTACAGTCAAATGGACGAGAATCAAGACACATCATGTATATTGGACATCACTGGCAAAACATCTGGTAAATCAAGCTTGAACCACTCATCTATAAGGACGTTATCGATAATGGTCTGTCCTTTAACAACTGTTCATATGTGGTAATAATTAATAACATCGAACATCATCAGTTCTGTATAGCTCATGGGTATGATGCTAATAACGCTGGCTTGACAACCCCTTCTTTTCCTACTGTAACTCAGGGCCCCTCTGACTAAACGCGTCAGGTAGTCCTTAAACAAATATAGTTGCTTAATATGGAAGTCTGTGAACTTGTTCATAAACTCAAGACTTCATCTGGCTTCACCTTTCAGGTACTTCTTCTTCTGCTCCAAGTTATAGGCCGTAATGACAGGCCTTATAATGGTTGATAAACAACTGTACATTTTTCCATAGGCATGTATTATCTTTCATGCTGAAACGTACCGCCATCCTGCGGGTTTCATAACAATATATGGTTATTGTGCTTCTATAAAGTACTTCAACGAATAGACCTAACTGGCTACGTCAAGCAAACATAATGGACTCTTGATCACAAGAACTGTGAGCGCTACTCACAGGTTCATACTAAATGTTCTGCAAACTTTGCGTAATAATAAAGTAATTTTAACTTGGACAGAATTCTAAACACAACACAAATAACACCTGTCGTCATTCCAGACGAACAGAGTAACTCTGGGGAATCACTAATATGACAAAACTATCTTTTCCCCAGATAATGCAGAGATGACACAACGGACATCTTCGTCCGGCAGAAACCAGCTCATAACTCACAGACGGAAGTCTGTTCGGTTCGCGCTAAAAGCTAGCGCATGCGTAGACAGAACAGATTTGAGAACAGTTAACTATCCCGTCTTAAGAAAGAATAAACACAGGGAAGGTAACCCCTAAACCTGTGTCAGGGAGTTAACATACAGTTCTGTACCTTCGATTATCAAAAATATAAATTAGGTTTACATCTTCTGGAACCGACAAAAATGACGGTAACAGACTACCACCCTCTCCGGATTAAAAAATAGTGATACATTTTTTTGGGAAATACATCAATGAGCGAGTTGCATCAATCTCATAACGCATGGATGATGCGCCGATGAAAGGATCAATAAATATAACGACATAATGTCCGACCCAATCAACGCACAATAGCGCGTCTAGTGAGAACAAAAGTTCACCTCATAAAATAAGAGAAAATATTTCAGGGAGGTACCATCAAATAAACATCTAGCGATGCTAACAAAAATCACATTTATATCAAAAAATTGCAATGTTATAGTAATGCGAATGATAACATATCTTGCAAAGTCATTCAAACATATCTATAAAAGTATCATGTTATATAATGACTATCATCTAATGGATGGACATAATCAAAATTTGTAAAGTTATTCTATATATACATGTGACAATTCAAGTGTATACTCTAACAAAATAGAAGATGACAGCCACAAAGTGTAAATCAATTCTGTATGTCGTAGATCATGTAAGCAGCATCGTCATGGTTCTCAAAAGCACTCCGTACCTGGTACTAGTTTGCGCTGAGAACAATATAAATAACACAATTAGCAACATGCTATAATGTACTATAATTACTAATACATGTTACATGTGGCCGCATTAATTTTTTTCGACCTTTATATTATGTCAACTCAACCTTCTCCATTACACTAAACATGGTAATAGAGAAAGAAGACAATTAATTTACCACTCTAAGTTGACAACAAATGTGTTAATATATATAGGTATAGTGAAGAGACATATGTCTAGCAGTGTATCAGGAAAAACTAGGACACAAGACTTAAGTGGACTCATGTGGGCATCTAGACAGTATGTCTGCCATCACATTATCCAGACCACGGATAGCTCCCACTGTTAAATGAAAAGGTTGAAGAGCAATAGCATATCGAGTAGATCTCGAGCTCTTCCAATTCTTACACTGAATAGCTATAAGGGCTTTTTGGTCTGTTTCCACAATGAAATGAGCACCAAGAAGGAATCTTTGTAACTTAAGGATTTACCAAACCATAGCCAACAACTCACGGTCTAAAACCGAGTAATTCCTTTCTGCCGCATTCAGTTTCCTAGAAATATACATTACAGGATGCAGAGTTCCGGAATACTCTTGCATTAGTGCCGCTCCGATCTCTGTGGATGAGGCGTCACAACGAAGAACAAAAGTTTTATCAGCAATAGATAGTCTTAAGATAGGTGGGGAAGAGAACAAATTCTTAATCTGATCCAATAAAGCTTGACATTCTTGAGACCAGCGCACCATGTTAGGAGACCCTTTCTTCAATAGGGTTGAGAGTGGTGCCATGATAGAGGATAGATTCTTAATGAATCTTCCGTAGAATTGTATTAATCCCAAAAGACTACGTATTTGTTTCTTTGTTTTAGGCACAGAGATATATAATATCTTAGAAATGTATTGGTCCTCTGTCTTCAATAGACCATGACCAACTCGATGACCCAGGAAATAAATCTCGCTAAACCCAACAAAGGTTTTAGAGGGTTTCGCAGTCAAATTATGCTCGCGTAGAGTTGACAGCAATTCATTTAACCCCAAATAGTGATCTTCCCAAGAATTACTGAAAAGACAGATGTCATCTAAGTATGCAATGACATCTGAACGATATGAGAGAATTTGACGCATCATGCGTACGAAAGTAGCCGGGGCGTTGATAACTCCGAAAGTCATAAAATTCCACTGAAACAAACCCCTACGTGTTGAGAAAGCAGTGAAAGGTTTGGCGTGTTCAGTTAACGGAACTTGCAAATAGCCTTTTGACAAGTCAAGCTTAGTAAAGAATCTAGAGTTAGAAAGTCTAATAAGTAGATCTTCTAATAAAGGCATAGGTTCAGCATCGAACTTCGTAACTTGGTTTAATTTGCGATAATCTACGCAAAGGCGTATGTCATTGTCTTTCTTTCGAACAATAACCATGGACGAAGAGTATGCTGAGGTGGATGGTTCACTTATCTTTAATTGTATCATTTCATCCAATTCTTTCTAGACTTGTGCTTGAAAATGAATATGAATAGGATATGGTCTTACTCTGATCGGATTATGATCAGTAAGTATAATGTCATGCTCAATGACATGTGTATGTCCAGGAATGTCGGTAAGGACATCCTGAAAAACTTGTAACGTAGAAGATATTTGTCGCTGTTCTTCAAAAAGACAAATTAGAAGAAACAGTAACGTTTCTCCATGATTCCGTAGAAGTAAGTGGAATCATAGGAAGAGGTAGGTTAACATCTGAAAAAGTAGTTTTCTCATCCTGTATAACTGACGATCGCCAAAACTGAGGAAGATGACGATAGTGGCAGGGAAATTCCACTGCAAGCACACGGAATCATTCAAAAATGTCAAAAGCGGCGACGCTCTTTTAAATGCGCATGGGAGACATTCCAGAGAAAGGAAACTTTGGGAGTAGACTTGAGTAGGAATTGGAGAGAGATGGAGGGCGGAGATGAGAGGGAAGAAGACAGACACCCTGAAGCTACGGATATAGGAAATTTATTTCCATAACATAGACATGGAGTGCTTCCATATCTTAAAGGGGGGACGTTCTGTCGCATAGAGATTATGATCAATAAATGTTCTATATATTCTTTCCTTCTTCCACCCGTGTCCTCTATTTTATTATCGCTCTTTATCCTTTTCCTGTAATTTTCGCATTCATTCGTTTGCGAAAAATATTTATTTTTTCATTCTAACGTTTACCTGTTTATTCTCTTACTGAGAACGCATTTATGACATAATGTGTCAGACACTGCACTAGACGAAATAACTGGTTATACGGGCTAGTCAGACATTGTCCTCTTTCATGGATCAAGGAAAAGTAATGAGGTGGAGAGAAATTCGCTCTCAGGATTATGAGAGACCGAATGGCAAATGTGGTCCTCTCTGAATTCAGACATGCGTAACAGAATCAGTGCGGTAACTGAGAATGAATCCCAGGGGGGCGGTTAAGGGGAGGGGGGAGGGAGAGTTGAAGGTCAAGTTAGAGGGGAGTAATTTAGAGGGGGAGGGGCGGAGGGGGGGGGAGGGGAGATACGGAAAGATGCGTGGGGGAAAGGGTTAGGGGGGAGAGGGGGGGGGATCCGGGAGAATTTGGGGGGGATGGGAGGATGGTGGAAAAAAGGGATTAAGGATAATTTAAAAGAATTTTGTAATGGACTTTAATTTCAAGTGTGGACATGAGGGGGGGGGGGGGAGGTTAAATAGGGGGGGGGGGATTCGAAGTATGTTAGGAAGGGAGGGGGGGGACTAGAGGTAGGGGTGTTGGGGAAGTAAAAAGCAGAGGAGGGGGGGGGGAGGTGACAAGGGGGGGTGGAAGGTGGGGGGGGGGGAGGGGATTTGAAGTTGGGAGGGAGGGGTTCTACAGGGGGGAAAGGAGAAGAGAGAGGGAATAAGGGGGGGAAGGATAGGGGGGGGATTGGAGAAAAAACAAGAAGGGGAAGAAGAGAAGGAGAAAATGGAAGAAAAGAGGAGAGAGAGGGGGAGAGGCTATGGGAAAAGTAGAGAGGGTGGGGGAAGGGGAAGATATGGCAGGGGTGAAAGTGAGGGGGGGGGAAAGGATGGAAGATGAGAGGGGGGGGAGGAGGGAGGAATAATGGGAGGGAAGAGGGGAAAAGAAAATGGGAGGGTTAAAATTAGAAGTTTCAATGAGGGGGGGGGAAAGAAATGGGAGGGGGGGGGGGGTGGGGGGGAAAAGAAAAGGGGGGCTCGAGGGGAGGGAGGGGGGGATGGAGGGGGGGGAATCGGGGGGGGGGGGAAATGAGGAGAAGAGGAGGAAATAAAGGAGAAGAGGAGGGGGAAAAGGGAGGGGCTGGGGTTGATTAGGGGGGGGGGGAGGGGGTGAGGGGGATAGGGGAGGGATTGGAGGGGGGAGTGAGGAGAATAAGAGGGGGGGGGAATGTTTCAAAAAAGGGGGGGGTGGGGTGAGGATGGGGGGGAAGGATATTAAAGGAGATTAGGAGGAAGGGGGATGGGGATTGGAGGGGAAAAAAGGGTTGAGGAAGGGGGGGAGAAGAGGGGGGGGGGCTGAAAGTATGGGAAAAGGGGGGAATGAGGCTGGAGGGGGGGGAAAGAATGAGGGAAAAAAAAGGGGGGAGGGGGGAGAGGGATGGGGGGGGGGGTGGTTTAAGGGGGGGGGAGGGAGGGGGGGAGGGGAGGGGGGGGGGGGGGAATTTTGAAGGGGAAAGGGGGAGAAAGGGGGGGGGGGGGGGGGGGATAGGGGGGAAAAAGAGAGGGGGAAAGGAGGGGGGAAAAAAAGAAGTTTTAAAGGGGGGGGGGGGGGGGGGGGGTGAGAGGGGGAGAGGGGCGGGGGGGGAGGGGGGGGGGGGGGGGAGGAAGAGGGGGGGGGGGGGGGTGTGTGGGGGTGGGGGGGGTGGGGGGGGGGAAGGGAAAGGGGGGGGGGGGGGGGGGGGGGGGGAGGGGGGGGGGGGGGAGGGGGGGGGGGGGGGGGGGGACAGAGGGGGGAGAGAGGGGGGGGGGGAGAAGGGGGGGACGGGGGGGGACAGGGTGGGAGGGTTGGGGAAAAAGGGGGGGGGGGGGGGGGGAAGGGGGGGGGGAAGGGAAGGGGGAAGGAGGGGGGGGGGAGGGGAAGGGGGGGGGGGGGGGGGGGGGAGGGGATAAGTGAAGGGGGGAGGGGGGGGGGAACGGGGAGGGGGTAAAGGGGGGGAGGGGGGGGGGGCAGGGGGGAGGAGGGGGGGGGGGGGTAAGGGGGGGGTAAGAAAAGGGGAAAGGGGAGAAAGGGGAGGGGGGGAGGGGAAGGGGGGAAGGGGGGGGGGGGGGAGGGGGGGGGGGGGGGAAGGGGAAGGGGGGGGACAGGGGGGGGGGGGGGAAGGGAAATGGGGGGTGGAGTAGGGGTTGGGGGGGGGGGGGTGGGGGGGGGGGGGGGAGGGTGGGGAGAGGGGGGAGGGGGGGGGGGAGGGGGTGGGAGGGGGGGGGGGGGGGGGGGGGGAAGGGGGGGGGGGGGGGGGGGGGGGGGGGGGAAGGGGGGGGGGGGGGAGGGGAGGATGAAAAAAAGGAGAGAGAAGGGGAGGAAGGGGGGGGGAGAAAAGGATTAAAGGGGTGAATTGATTAAGGGGGAGGGGGAAAAGGAAGGGTGGCGGATTTGGAATAGGGTGGGGGGGGGGGGGGGAGGGGGGGGGAGGGGGGAATGGGGGGGGAAGGGGGGGGGGAGGGGGGGGAGATTAAAAGGGGGGGGGGGGTGGGGAGTAGGGGAGGGGGGGGGGGGGGGGGGGGGGGAAGCTCTTAGGGAGGGGGGAATAGCGTTGGGGGGAGGGTTCGGGGGGGGGGGGGGGGGGGGAGGGGGGAAATTGGGAAGAAGGGATAGGGAAAGGGGGGGTTTTTTTATGGGGGGAGGGGGGAAAAAGAAAAGAAGGGAGTTGGGGGGGGGGGGGGGGGGATTAGGGGGGGGATTTGGGGGAGGGGGGGGGAAACATAAGGTGGGGGGGAGTAGGAAAGGGGGGGGGGAGGGGGGGAAGGGAGGGGGGAGTGAGGAGGGGGGGGAGTTGGGGGGGAGGGGGGGGGGAACAGGGGGAAGAGAGAGAAGGGGGTGTGAGGGGGGGAAGGGGGGGGGGGGGGGGGGGGAGGGTTGATTGAGGAGGGAGGGGGAAGAGAGAGGGGGAAGGAGGGAGGGGGGGGGGGGAGGGGAGAAGTGGGGAAATTGGTTAGGGAGGGGGGTGGGGTTGATGAAAAATATTTAGAAGGGGGGAGGGAGGAAGGGCTTAGGGTTGGGAGAGCTTGAGGGGGGGAGGGAGAAAGGTTTTATGATGTTGAGGTTTTAGGGGGGTGGGGGGTGGGGGTCAAGAAGATGAAAGAGAAAGGAGAGGGAAAGGGGGGAAATATAAGGTGAAGTCAAGGGGATGTAAGATTGTGTGAGAAACTTACTGAGAACGCATTTATGACATAATGTGTCAGACACTGCACTAGACGAAATAACTGGTTATACGGGCTAGTCAGACATAGAGAGCAGACATATGTCTACAGTTTCCCCTGTCACAGTGTTTCTTCGGACGGTTTTTGGCCTGAGGTTAGAGAAATTCGCTCTCGAGAGACCGAATGGCAGACGTGCGTCTCTGTTTTTCCATGACACTCACGCTCCCACGGTTAAAGTTTCAGCATGAGGCACGAACAGCGCCAGACTTACATAGCTCAGGAAAGCCGTACGTCGGGAGAAGGTGTTAAGACGCGGTTGGCAGCTATGGCTGGTGTCTGGGTATGTGCAGTGTTAAAGACGGGAAAGGGGAGATGATTTCGGATTTTGAAATAACGCTCATCCTTTGTTCGTTTAATATATTAACGAGAGTTTTAAACTTTAATTTCATTCAGTCCTCAATATTCGAAGTAGACTTGTGGCTCGTGAATAGAATAAGCTGTATAGCGAAGCTCTGAGTTTGTTCAAAAATTTGCCGAGCTTCTTGACTTCTAATAAATATATCAGCGTATAATTCTAAAGTGTGCGATTACCTGTAGTTCTGTGTGGAGGTAAATATTATATTAAGTATCTAATATTTTGTGAAGTGTTTAAAGTGATATCGCTTATTTCATATCTCTCTAGTTAGATTTTTGTGCAGAGTGCTTAATTTATAAGTCTGTTATATTCTCTAATCGACAAATTACAGTGGAAAACCGAATAAATTAAAATTTTAAGCTTAAACTCATGCAGCCATAAATGAATTTAATTTAACTGCTAAATAATCAGACGAGAATAATTTTTCTAAACTAACTTATAAATGCTAGATGCCTCATGAGTGTTGACGGAATACGTATGTATTCCTAATTCATGATGATGGATTTTTATATATAACTTATTACTCGGGAAAGTTTAAACGTCATGCTCTACGCTTGCAGTTCAAAATGTAAGTTATGTCGAGTACATAATATGTAGAATATTTCAAATGTGTTTTTTCTTTATTCAGTGAATACTGGAGTAACCCAACTTTGCCGGCGTTTAATACAGAGACATACCTGTGAGAAACATAAACATTTTATATCTTTAACCACGTGGATTTTCAAGTAACACCTGTCTGACAGGGCGTGTGCCTTCAGAGATAGACAGAATACCAATCCCACTAACGGGTTTTTTTTAAAGAATAAATGCTTATACTGGGCCTTTGAGCCAGATCATATTTCTTCACAAACTCTAATGTACATGCTGCCTTGTGGCGAGAATAATTACAGAACAAAAACATTAACTTTTTCGACATTATTTGACGAAGTGTGTGGTGAACCAAGATTATTTGTTGAGAGAAGTCGTCCACCGGTTATTTTCCTAATTAAGGGAAACCTCGTGTTTCTGACACTGTGTACCCGTTTAACTTTCTTACCCAAACTGAATAAAGTGACCTTAACAGAAATCTTAAAATTAAACTTGTTAAGTGAATGCTCCCCGGATGCAGTGGAAGAAACCTGTATCTGCAGAGCTGGGATTCTCTTTATCCAAAGAATACAGATTCACTGAACAGAAGTGTCCTAAAGTTTGCGCCAGACGGCGAACAGCAGCACGCTTATAGGTAAGGGTTGTGTGAGTCAGGGCCCTGATGAAAGAACCGAGTGAAAGTAGACTGAAGGATGTTCTTCGTTTGATTCACTCACTTTGTAACTTTCCTTATGCAAGATTTTGTTGCTAAACTATATTTTTCCTTAGAATAGATACTGCTATCAAAGTCAGTTCATACCTTCAAAAGGGGAAAATATTAGACCCAATCATTTGTATCTGTGTCTCTTTGGGGCTATCACTGTCTTCTAACGGGACTGTGAGCTATACATCGAGGGGAAGGATCATACCAACGGGTCTATCATTCTTGTAGCATTCCTTGATTTTTTTAATGATTTTCTGTATATGCTTTGATGTAATGTTATATGTTGTGAGAGAAGTTTGTTATGATAATTAAACTACTCAATAATTATTCCAGCGTGTCGGTCTGTTTCGTTCCAAAATATCTATATAATCATTGTTATAGTTTTCCCACGTCTGTATGTCTCACTGTCGTCAATTGTGTGTGTGCACGTGAATGGTAATATATATATATATGAATATATGTATAGGTGTTAGACTGTCCGACTACTCTAAATCTGTCGTAGAAGATAGGTGAGAGAGAGAGATTATTTCTCGATCTTATAGACAGCCTCTATCACATTCTACCATCTCACTCGTGGAAATCTATTTCTACCATCATCTCTCACTGTGGCTATCACTCATTCTAATCTATTCAGAAGGGACCAACCCAAGTCATAATTCTCCTATAAAAAATCTACGACACCTCTCAAAATAAAAAGCAAAGCAAGCACTAGCATTAGTGACACTATTATTATTGTTACCTTGATTATTAACATCTTGAGTCTCTTGTTGAGCAGAGTTAGCATGGCAAAAGGTTATATTATTGTCGTGTTGCGATCTATCGCAGCTATTGTTTCTATTAGAAGCATTATTGTTTGCTCTACTGAAATTATTGTTCTGGTTTGAACTCCAGTTAGCATCGTTGCGATTGTTATTTCCCTTTGATCAACATATCTGTTAGATGAGTTTTGTTGTTTTCGAGAAAAAATATTATTATAGGGTTGATAACCTCTATTGTAGTTATTTCTTCCAAAATTTTTATAATTATTGGAACTAAATTTTGAGGACCACTAAATTGACACCAGTTCATCGAAGAAGAAGAATCGTTACGTAATAGACCACCTTGGTTCTGTCCAAAATTACGATTATCTCTCCTACCAAAGTTTCGATCAGCATTTTGATATATACGGCACCAATTAGGATCATATGGCATTGCAGAAGCTACAGGAAAACCTTCTTCAACTTTAGAATTGCTAACCATTACATTAGGATGTGCGGTGACATATTGACGACAGCATTGCTCCATATCTTTTATGTTTGGAGGTCTTCGATCATGTAAAAAGGAAAGAACAGGTTTACTAACTGATGACATAACTTTGTCACGAAGCAGTAAGTCAACAATGGCCTCATATGTGTGTTCAGTTTTTGACAATTCCACCCAACGTGAAAAAATAAGGCGAATATCGGATATCAAATCTAAAAAAATTCTTCCCTGTCTCTAGCAATAGAGACTTAAAGCGTAAGCGATAACCTTCTTCATCCAATTGGTATTTTTTAAAATAAGGCCTCTCTGACAACATTATAGTTATTTTTTGTCAGTATCTTCCACCGACATCATAGTATTTTTAGCATCACCTGTAAGTAACCTACGAAGTTGATCACAATATTGCGACTTGTCTATCTTATGAGAGTCGCATGCCAGTTCAAATCTAGTTAGATAGAATGCCATATCGACTCGGGTAGAGTTGAAAGCAAGTAATTTAATATCATCAGGATTAATATGTGCCTTATTAGAAGAATTATTTGATTCACTTTGTGAATTACCCATATTCACCACCTTTATTTTCTCCAGCTCCATTGCTAAAACTCTTTCATCTTGTAACATTTTCTCTTTTTCAGCTTCTAGTTTCTTCTGTTCAACCTCCATTTGCATTTTGATTTTTCTTTCTTCGGCTTCTAATTTCTTTTGTTCAGCCTCTATTTTCCTTTTTTTTTCAGCCTCCATTTGCATTTTTTATTTCCATTTTCCATTTGCACTTTTTATTTTATTTTCAGCCTCCGTTTTCATTTGGATTTATTTTTCTTCAGCTTCTACTTTCTGTTTTCTCTCTTCAGCTTCTACTTTTTGTTTTTCCATCTCCATTTGGAATTTCCTCTCTTCAGCTTCTATTTGCATCGTAATTCTTTTCTCTTCCATTTTCTTTTTCTTTTCCTCAGCCTTCTGCGCCTTGGCATATTCAGCAAGAGCAAATTCTCTTACTTCCTCTTCAGTCATTCTAAGGGATCTCCCTTGCTCAATAAAGTAATCCAAAGTAGACATTATGTCTAATTATATGAGGTCAATAACCGGTGTAAATATCGTATATGAGAAACTCACTTTATCCCAACTTAGTGGGTGACAAGTCTTTCCTCAAGAACTTGTATAGTTAATTTAACTTCCAATAATACAATTAATTATCTATATACCTATTGTGCATATAATCATTGTATAACCTAAAGGATAGCACAGACAAGAAAGACAAAGGTCCGATATAAATAACAAATGAAAACGTTCGCAGAAATCAACAAAACAATAAAGCAGAACTAAAGTAGAATATTACAAAGCTTGTAATGACAGCTGCGAATATCCTAACAAAACAACCGACAACACAGTGTATAAACAAAAAGATGTAAAGAAATAAATGATAGGAAGATGAGGCAGACAAATACAAACACATTAATCAAAACTAAAGAACGGAGAAAAAATATACGAAAACAACGTAGAACATCTCGTCACAACTAAACAAAAATATCACGAAAGACAAACGTAGTGGACAAAATACGACAGCAACATAAGTTGCTGGCAATTTCCACTGCGGGAAATTCGCAATAAGGTCCCTAAAGAACGCTTTCGTAGGCCCTCGGTGAAGTGGGATATCCTACGAAAGTCTCCTCCCAACCAAACCCGCAGAAATAAAACATAAATGACATAAAACACACAATAAAATTAGCCTAAATATATTGAGGAAGGTCTAATTAAACCACAATATAGAGGCACAGTTTACAAACAATCAAATAGCCACTTATCTTTTAAGATGACAAAAGAAATCCCAGCTTCCACAATAGCAGCAATGATGAAACAGCAAAACACAGCTAAAGAGCTCCGTTGGCTGTCAATCCTTGAACTTCCAAGTAGAAGTGACTTTCAACACAACTCCAAGTACTGACATCCGAAGTTGGCTGGAACACTGCATTCTTGACACGAAACAACTCCAATGGCGCTCGACACTGGAACTCAAGAAGGCGTAAAGGAATCCTGGAATTCTGGTTAACTTGTGTAGAAAACTTCCGGGCAACGCCAGGTACTTCCAGATGATAATGACAACAGTTAAACTAATTTGTTAATAGCCCCATCAAGCTGGCAAACCACTGTTGCAAAGCGATGTTTGTTTCCTGTTGCAAGTAAGTTTATTGTTGGTGGTATGAAGTGATGATAAGGTGTGGCCGACATGGTGTGTAAGGTATAGATAAGTCCATAGACGCAAATGGGTATAGGTCCTTGATCAACTATTCATAGTACACACACACCCTCATACCACATGTAGAAGTCAGGAAGGTTGAAAACGTTTTGTACGATTTCAACTATTTATTACAATACAACACGTAAACGTTGACATCAAATATATATAATGTCGTTGAGACAAGGTTCAAGCACATCAATATCATGTAGATAATATTATTTCACTGCATCCAATACGACAGAGACTCTGGCAAAATATAGCCGCATATGTGCCGGGCTTCCAAATATTTATAATTCTCTGTATCTCCTCTGACAAAACAAGTCATGTACATCTCTGGCAAAATAAGCCGCATAAGTGCCGGGCTTCCAAATATATATAATTCTCTGTATCTCCTCTGACAAAATAAGTCATGTACATCTCTGGCAAAATAAGCCTCTTCCAACAGACTGTGGGAATCACAGTGCTAATAATATATATTTGCTCTTAAACTCCAGAAGACCGCACCAGGAGTAAGCCACCTCAATATCAGCCAACCCACTTGGGCTTGTAACATCATAACAAAAAGTTCTTGGCTACAGAATAGCATAAAAGTACTTTTAACTTTACTGCCATCCAGGAATAAATCACTTAAACATACGCCATCCTAGGCTCTCAGAAATATAAAAGAAATATATCAGGGGAAATCTCAAACATTTCTATCACACAAAAGACTCTGTTCCCCGTTCACATAGTCAGAGAAACATGGCTGAACACCTTCTCAGCTCAAAACGCCCAGGCCGACTGTCAAGAGATACAGTCTCCCGGTCCCGCCATACCAACACGCGTGCGCGGATAATCACGTGACATGAGTTTAGCTCACACGAGAACAATCTGCAACGTTCTCGTAAACTGTTCTAGAAAAATCTTCGAACAGAAAATCTTAAATGAACAAATGGCAAGTCAAGGGAGATAACTAAATCAGACCTGTACCAAAAAGTATTACAACCTGTAATCTCCCTTAGACCATATAAAAAAGTTTACTTCCCTAGTTTAAGACAAACAGACTTTAACACTTATATATCTAAATACGTTTTCGCATGAAGATTTCACACTTAACAAAATCTTGACGTATCGTTTCTAGCCATCTTGCCTATAACCATTTCTTACTACTTTACGAGCGCAAACTTGGTGCCATAATCGATTACAAGCATATTTTTTTTTCATCCTTGTTATCATTACGTTACAAACACTGCCACGTTAAGTCCGCCCATGACTTAAACACTGAAAATATAATAGTGCCTATATACCACGTGGTCTGTCTTTGTTCCCTTTAGCCATTTTCCTAGTTGGTCTACAGCTATTCTGTCTACAATACATAAAATTGTTTTTATGATTTCATAATTTCTCTTGTTGCTATCACGTCTGCTTTCCAGTAGGTATCAGAGTATCACTTTCTTCTTCTTCTTCTTCCGTCCTTAGCCACCGACCGTCAAAGCAGTCAGTGGCCATTACGCCTAGTGGCGTCTTAGGGCAACAGTGTCAGCACCGCTCAACAGCAAAAGAAATACATGCACATTCTTAACCTTGTGACAGTAAATTGATGCTGCGCATGAGCGACACTGTGTTGCTGACACGCATTAGACGTGCTAGTTCTAGTTAAACAACAAAAGCAATAATAACAACAACAGCAATAATAACAACAACAGCAATAATAACAACAACAGCAATAACAACCACAACAGCAATAATAACAACAACAGCAGTAATGACAACAACAACAGCAATAATAACAACAACAATAATAACCACAACAACAGCAATAATAACAACAACAGCAATAATAACAACAACAGCAATAACAACATCAACATCAATAACAACAACAACAGCAATAATAGCAACAACAACAGCAATAATAACAACAGCAGTAATAACCACAACAACAGCAATAATAACAACAACAACAATAATACCAACAACAGCAATAACAACAACAACAGCAATAATAACTACAACAGCAATAATAAATACACTAGCAATAATAACAACAACAGCAATACTAACAACAACCGAATTAATAGCAACAACAACAGCAATAATAACAACAACAACAGCAATAATAACAACAACAACTTTGCTTATACGGCGTTTGTCACAAAGCAAACCTTAGTTTGGAATTCCCAAGGTAAGGGTAAAGACCAACACTTGTTCTTGAATTCCCGATGTAAAGGTAAAGACCAACACTTGTCCTGGAGTTCCCACAGTAAGAGTGAAGACCAAAAAACCTGTTCTGGAATTCCCATTGTAAGAATGAAGACCAAAACATGATCTAGAATTCCGATTGTAAGAGTGAAGACCAACACTTGTCCTGGAGTTCCCAAGGTAAGAATGAAGACCAAAACATGATCTAGAATTCCCATTGTAAGAATGAAGACCAAAACATGATCTAGAATTCCCATTGTAAGAGTGAAGACCAACACTTGTCCTGGAGTTCTCACAGTAAGAGTGAAGACCAAAAACCTGTTCTGGAGTTCCCATTGTAAGAATGAAGACCAAAACATGATCTAGAATTCCCATTGTAAGAGTGAAGACCAACACTTGTCCTGGAGTTCCCAAGGTAAGAATGAAGTCCAAAACATGATCTAGAATTCCAATTGTAAGAGTGAAGACCAACACTTGTCCTGGAGTTCCCAAGGTAAGAATGAAGACCAAAGCATGATCTAGAATTCCCATTGTAAGAATGAAGACCAAAACATGATCTAGAATTCCCATTGTAAGAGTGAAGACCAACACTTGTCCTGGAGTTCCCAAGGTAAGAATGAAGTCCAAAACATGATCTAGAATTCCAATTGTAAGAGTGAAGACCAACACTTGTCCTGGAGTTCCCAAGGTAAGAATGAAGACCAAAACATGATCTAGAATTCCAATTGTAAGAGTGAAGACCAACACTTGTCCTGGAGTTCCCAAGGTAAGAATTAAGACCAAAACATGATCTAGAATTCCAATTGTAAGAGTGAAGACCAACACTTGTCCTGGAGTTCCCAAGGTAAGAATGAAGACCAAAACATGATCTAGAATTCCCATTGTAAGAGTGAAGACCAACACTTGTCCTGGAGTTCCCAAGGTAAGAATGAAGTCGAAAACATGATCTAGAATTCGAAAGGTAAGAGCCACACAAAAAAAAAAGCCACAAGCGGACGAAAACTGGTGACAGAAATGAAAGGCATAAAGAACATATTGAAAGATATAAGCTTTTGGCAGAGGCAGGGCAACCTGGCATTTATTGATTGACAAGTTATGCTCCTTGAGGAGTATAAGGGTAATTATAATGATAATAATGACCAATATTCAAAATACCAGAATGTTTTATAATTTTGCTTTCTCAATACACTTTCTGTTAACTGTACCCTAGGTTCTCAATACACGTTCTGTTAAGTGTACCCTAGGTTCTCAATACACGTTCTATTAACTGCAACTAGGTTCTCAATACACGTTTTGTTAACTGTACCCTAGGTTCTTAATACATGTTCTGTTAACTGTACCCTAGGTTCTCAATACAGACAGAAAACAACATACAGCAATGTTCTTCTACAAAATAATCATTTTCGTTGCCCTTCTAGCTGTGACCAATGGAATAGTTTTATGGCGTAAGTACAATTGATTATGTATTGATTAATTTAGGAATTATTGTTCTTAGTTTATACTGCATATTTAAGTTCACGTGATAGATTTGTCCTTGCTGAAATCTATGTGTTGCGTTTTAAAACACTTTTATGGAACTTGGTATTAGTGATGTTTGTATGTTATAAATCTTTGAGCCCTTGGCTCACTAGATATTTTATTATGCTGGTTATCCTTTATTTTTGTATCTCTTAATTATATAGCCTTTCAGTGTTATTGTACAAATTTCTATTCTTCACGCCTCATATTTACCACACTTTTTCAGCATTTGATATTGTATACGAAGACTGTGATCTAGCGTGCAACTATGAACTAGTTCGACCAGGTTGTAACTGCTCCTTGCCCGCCGGACTACATCCTTAACGAAACTGATCAAACCAAATGTGACCGTAGGTTTTTCTTTCTTTTTTATATTTTTTTATTTATAGAAATGTTATGTTTGTTCATTTTCATCGTTTTTTTCTCTACTCTATCATCAGCTTCCTCTTCTTTGCTTATGATAACTATTTAACTCGCGTAGGCATTCACGTGTCTCTATAAATTGTGGTCGATATGGCTGGTGTAGTGATACCTATTTTTAAAATTTCTTTGTTCAAATAGCATTCTACTGACATTCCTGATGGTCATTCATTTGTATTCGTTGTTGTATTAGCGTTTTCTATTTGTGTTACTTGGTTATATATTATTAATACTTTTTTCTTTATTAGAAAGAATTGGTATTAATCTATTCTGTAGGTTTTTTGTAAAAATAATTCCAGTATATGGGAGGCCCGGTCTTGTAGAGACTCGGTGTCTAGTGCCCCGTGGAATTCTTTGAACATTTATTGGTGTTAGCTATTTCAGTTTGGTTTGTGTAATCATTGTTGCATAATGTAGTCTCTTTTGTCGTGTTTACTTGTAATTTTCTGGCGGGAATTTTCTACTATCTTGTAAATACGTTCATATCACAGTTCTATTGTTGTTGTTTGTATTGCAGGTGTGGTAGTTTACATCTATAACTACTTCATTACTTTCTTATACTTTTTTTTATCTACCTATATACTTTCTTGTATTATCCCCCGCATCTGTCGGTTGTTGTTCGTTTGTTTATGGTTCTAGTGTCAACGGTGTACTTCATTATTATCATCATTCACTGTGTTTTGGTCGTGATTATTCGTTACAAATAGTTTGTATGATTGCTGTGTTAGAATCTAAGCATTGTAGCTATGAGGGTCAGAGTATATTGAGGATCAGTGTGTTCCGCTACACATGTCTTAGTCTAGACATAGGTGAATCTGATTACACTGACAAACAACATTTTTCTTTCTTATATAAGAATAAGTGTTCTTATGTCAGTTTTTTGCGCTGATTTCAAATTTGAAATCCGTTTATCTCTATCACGTCAGGTTTTTAAGATATTTGTGAATACATATATTTTTGGGAAACCGTTATGTGCTCCGTTTCATTTTTACTACATAACTTATTAAAAATTAATAAAATGCAAAATAATTCCACTTTTTATACTGCTAAAAGATGCATGACATATGTTACGCTATTTTTCCAATAGTTACTGTATTTTGAAATAATTCTGAGCAAAATATGGCTTCTAGAAGTTGTAGAAATTCAGCTGATCTGTTCTGTTACGTGTGCGGATATTTTACCGATCGTGTTCACCAGAAAAACTTTACACCATTACTAAAGAAAGCATATGAACTTTATTTCGATTCGAAAGTTGATGATGCAAATAAATCTTGGAAGCCAAATGCAGTTTGTTCGACTTTGTGCAAATACATTGGCAGGTTGGTTACGAAAATCGCCGAAGCATAAGTCGATGCCTTTTGGAGTGCCAGTAATATGGCATGAACAAGACAAATCACGGTACTGATTGTTACTTCTGCTTGACAAATATCCATGGTTTCACTTTTAAAACTAGAAAGTCTGTGGTTTATCCAAATATTGAATCGGTTTCGAAACCAGTGTCTCGTGATCCAATCACGTGTCCGATCCCAGTTCCACAAGAACAATATCCGTTGGACGTCAATGAACCATCAGAAAGTGATAGTTTACCTGCTTCAGAAACTAATTCTGACTCGGATTATAAACCGGTGAATGATGGTGTTCACTTAATTAACCTTTCAGATCTAATACGTGATCTCGCTCTTACCAAAGGACAAGTGGAATTACTCGGTTCGCGACTCAAAGAATGGAATCTTTTAGCGCCCAATACTTTGATATCTAAATTTCGTCATAGACACAGAGAACTTGTTCAATACTTTGAGATGGATGATGACATTTGCTATTGCAAAATTCCAGTCGCCTACTCTGTTCATATGAAAGAAACTTATGACAATATGGCTATACTTTTGGCAAAAATAAAGTACAATGACTACCAATGGCGGATTTGTGGAGACCTAAAGGTCATTGCAATTCTCACGGGCATGCAGACTGGGTATACTAAATTTTGTTGCTTCCTATGTGAATGAGACAGCCGCAACAGACAGGAACATTATGCAAGAAAGGTGTGGCCTATCAGGGATCGTAATCAGCTCGGGCATAAAAATGTAATACACGAGCCATTAGTTAACAAAGACAGCATCATTTTAACACCGTTACATATAAAGTTGGGGCTCATGAAGAATTTCGTAAAAGCATTAGATAAAATGAGCAAAGCTTTCACTTATCTTCGAGAAAAGTTTCCGCAAGTTAGCGATGCAAAGATAAAGGAAGGTATCTTTGTAGGACCTCATATTAGGAAAGTTATTGCAGACAAACAATTCGAGAACTTGTTACATGGTAGTGAACTTCACGCATGGATGGCATTCAAATCGATCGTCGATAACTTTCTGGGAAATCACAAATCTGTCGACTATGTGCATATTGTTAAGCAGTGCATAGATGCATACAGAATTATGGGCTGTAACATGTCCCTCAAAATCCATTTGCTCGATTCGCATCTTGACTTTTTCCCTGACAACCTTGGCGAAGTCAGCGATGAACATGGAGAACGATTCCATCAAGATATCGCCGTAATGGAGTCACGTTATCAACTACGGTGGAGTGTGACCATGCTTGCCGATTATTGTTGGATGTTTCATCGCGATGTACCACATGCCATTCACCGACGAAAGTCGACTGCAAAGAAATTCAAGCCTACATAACTGTTATACTTCTTGTACGAATGATGTTATAATACTGTATGCGTTGTTAAAAAACTTCAATTGCGTATTTCTCGAGATCCCGACCTGATAGAGAAAAACGGTTTGCAGATTTAAAAACAGCGCATTAAAATTGACCAGAAAAACATAGAAATGTTAGAGAAAGAAAAAAAAATTTTTTTTTTGTTAGCCAGTGTTATTATAAGTAATTGATTCTAGAGTTACTAGTTTGTTTTATCTTTAGAATTATTGGGGATATATTACTATTTTGTTGTAATATTTAGGTAGAGGTATATTAATACTGATAATTTGGTATTGTAGTTGTGATGACAATTTCTTATTTGGGAATCTGTAAATCTATAGTCATGGCAGATTGTTCAGGAACAATTAGAAACAGAAAGAAAAGAATAGCCTTAAGAGATTTGATTTTAGCTATCAGAGATTGTGAGTTTTACGAATTGTTTAATACTATGATAAAAGTGGATGATAAATACAAGCCACATAGAGCAAAGGTATATCTGATAGAGATTAAAGAAATAAGTGAAGTTACAACTGGAAATGCATTACCAGTATTGGATGAGAGTAAGAGAGCAAATCTTAATCTAATAAGGAAAGCTAATATAGCAGGTGATTGTTGCCGTGGGTTCGGTTCGTGTTCGTTGGGTCTTTCATTCTATTAGTATTATTTGAATATGTATGCTTGGTTATTCATCATTATCTCAGTTAATGTCCATACATAGGTTTTCATTGATTACTGAGTGTCCAAGGAAACATTGGTTCCGTACGAACCTCATTATCATTAATATAAATTTCATATGAAGAAGAGTTCATCAGGTCAAACAACAATCAATACTCAAGTTGAAGCAACTAAGCGTAACCGAAGTAATGTGGGTAAGTCCTTGCTTGAGTCCACGAAAACAACGGATGAAGACATTACATATGTTATTCATTGATAGCATACATCTATAATTTAGTACATTGTGAATTCATATCATATTCTCAGTCCGTGTCCAGTAAAATGAATCAACATCGCCAGAACAGCATAGCTGTGTGCATGCGTAGTTGAGATTTCCAACGACCGACAATGAGCGTATGCGTCTGATAAATTTAATCATATGGACTGAAATAATCTTCTTAGAAGTTGGTTATATACCAACCTATTATATTACTTTATTCACATACATTTGGACTGACCCTGAGTCCCTACTTCGAAGTACTTATATAAATATGTGGCAATACTAGGCCTAACACTGGACGTCTAAAGGACGCGTCTTCACATCTTGACGGTCAACGTAAAAGGGGTCTCGTATCTAAGTCACGATGCAGGACCTACCAACGCTAACACGTCATAAATCGATCGTGTTATATAGCGTTCAATAGTCCGTGATTTTCTTAACCTACAATTATATTAAACGCTGTGACCCTAGAAGTAGCATACTGCCAACCCTAGCAGACGACTTCAATAAAATACCGTAGCAGTGATATGATGAAAACTGAAACTAGGAATGTTTCTGTTCAAACTGAGAGGAAAGGGATCACTGTACAAACAGATAACTGTTGTGAAGACTGTTCAGTCTCAGTTGGAAAAAATGTCCAAACTGACTGTACATGAACCACAGAAGAGGACTGTGATCAGTTTTAGATTCAGTTAGGAGCAAAGCTAACTTATATTCTATAGAAAGAAGATCAATATGTGTTAGTAAGAATGCAGTGTCTACAAAAGCCGATGAGACAACAAAGGGAGTGACAAGGCCTGTGCATAATGAAAAATACCACGCATCCCAAGAAGTGTTTTTACCAAAAATGGGTTTTTGGTGTGACAAAGATCAGTTAAAGATAGACAAATTGATTCAGGAAGAGGTAACTTTCGAGGAAAAAGTGTACAATACTAGAAGGAAAATTCAAGATTGTTGAGCAGTTATTAGAAAAGGAACACAAAGATGGTATTCAAATATTAGATGATGAATTCAAGGTGGATAGGAACAGGATAGTAGTTGAGTATAAGGGTAATACTCAAGTAAAAGAGCAACATTGCAGGGTCCTGTCAGCTCGTTGGAAGGAGAAATATAATGCAGTGTGGTGGGTTTTGATGTTAAGAAGAATGGTGTGCGTATAGTGAGATCAAATGTGAAGGTCTCTGAGGTAAACAATGGACAACTGTGTTACAGAGTACCTTTCTTGTTACCACCCTACGATCTCACTCTAAGTTATATTCTTTATTGACTAGCGTGACTGAAAGCTACATAAAGTGTCTAGGGTATTGTAAGAGTGTTGTTAAAGAATCTCAATACAAAAACATATACAAACATATACTAATTACTATGATAAACTCAACTAACTCCAGCTGTTAAATTTTATATATTAAAATTTCATTTGTTAAACTTTATTGGTCCTGAGCCTAAAGTTGTTTTGGTCAGAACTACAGTTCAATGAGAATAAATTTAGATGGATAGATATATTTACAAATATATATAAAGATATTTACATACAACAGACAATATGTCCATAGTACATTGTTACAAATTTTAAAGTTGATGTTAATTACTCTATTTAACTACTGGTAAGCAGGTTGGGGATTATCATCATCCCAATGTTCTTTTGTTTCACTAGGATTGTTTATGTTAGTTTTTTGGAGTAACGTTTTTGTCTATATAGGAGATTTTTCTTTAGTCGTGATAAGTTGTCCCAGGCCAGATATTGCACATATCTGGTTCCTGGAATCACAGCAGTTGTAGTTGGTTTGGCCAAACACTTCAGTCTCCTCTGGTCTTGAACTTCTTTAATACAAGCAGGTACCAGAGACTCTTAGAAATCGTGCTGAATTTCTCTATCATCGAGTACCAGCACCAGACAAGTGTCAGCAGGAACCCCTGTCGATGCAAGTTATGGTTCTGTCTTAATATCAAACTAATTCCTCCTAATTTACATGTAAACATACATTCAATACAAAAGAACATGGTCAGCTCTCTCTGACAACTCTGCTTCTCCACTTTAGTTTGATGGATAAACTTGGTACCAGTTTCCTTTTCTCTTCCCTAATGGATGCTACGCCTCTGTCATTCCTTCAGTAATCTTTTCCATGCAATAAGATAGGTGTAATGTTCCTGTATGACCATCATATATATAGTTCTGTAGTTTTAAACTTCTTAGATAGTCCCTTATATGATGGATCAACATCTAGGCTATGCCTAAGTCTGCCATGGAACGATTTAATTACAATCTTTTACATGGCCTTTTCTTTTTTCACACAACCCTTTTTTAATTAAAAAGTCAATAAAATCAATCTTACCACATTTCAAGGAAATATAAACAAGTAACGATGAATTAGGAAATAGAATATGGCACACTTTCATCACTGCCTCTGTGCAGACTGCTTTCTGTTGTTAGTTATTTTAAAACAAAGCACAAGTCTGCTCATCGCTGCTTGTTCCTCAGAATATTTTGAAAAAATGGCAGCGAGCAGCCTACTATTTCGTTAAAGTAAAAGGCTTTGGCCAATGAGACCAAGCTTATCTTTCATTTGAATGAATCTTTTTTTTTTTAAATATCTCAAACCACTCTGTGTTACTATTACCAACTAGATTTGTATATTTAGGTTAGCCAATAATATTTCGGCTTCCTTCAAATTTCATCCAATCCACTTCATCGTACTATCTTAGCCTTTCTTTCACCTAATTTTTTCCCCCCAAAAATATGATATCCAATCTAAGCAGACATGACTTGACCTGACAGTATCTCCGATTCTCTATGTATTATTACCAATATTTGATTATTTAATGGACTATTTAGATAACTAACAACATATTCTTGGTCAGCAAGTCTTCAGGTACACGAATATTTGATTTTTATGGGGCTAAGTGGCTTGGTTCAAAATTCTGTCTTTTTTCTATGTTAGTTGTTTATTTTTAAACTACCTCCTGTTCAATTCTTTTTCCATGTACTTTCAAGATAATTACGAGAGTCTCTCGTAATACACGAGAATTTACGTCATTCGCAATAAGAGCTAAGCGTGTTTTCCTGATCGTAGTGTCCACATTTTCTAACGTTACATTGTATTTTGAAAATCGCCTAAGGGCAAGGCTAGCAAGTTGGTTTTATTTTTAGAAACAATGTGAGACGGGATTAGCGTTGGTTATCTATTCGTTCCCCTCCCTTCCACAATGTATTTTAGGCAAATACTTCTTTTGAACTTGGAAAGTGGTACGTTTGTCTCAAGGACGAATTTGAAAAATAGGGTACCTTTTTTGGTTCGGCCAAAGCGTTATCAATTAATACGCTGAAGGCGTAGGCGACGACTACAATTCTCGCCGAAAATGTGTAGTACTATCCTATCTTTGACTTTATGCACTATACTGTTATAGTCTAATTTAGATATTGTATTTAGAAGTTCACCACATGCAGTAAGCAAGAGTTTCTTTGATAAAGTTCAAGCACAATAAGAGCAATTTAAGGCTGGTAAACAAAGATTAGAGCAGCAAGCTGAAGCATTGAAAGATCAAGCTAAGTCTACAAAGGAGCGACATGAGGCTGTGCTTGATACAGATCCATCAAATTGGGAGAAGGAACCCTTAGATGCTCAAATGCAGTATAGGAGGGCGAAGATGAAGGATGCTGCATCTGTTGCCAAGAAAGCAGTACTGGAAGAGACTGAAGCTTCAAAGAAGGAAGTGTGGAAGACTGTAATGGATGGTCTGAAAGGGAATTGTGCTGGAGTTACAGACCAGTTAGAGTTAATATTAATATTATCTTTCAATTTCAAAAACAGATACATGGATAAAGGTAAAGAACCATTGAAGTTGTTAATGTTAAACGCCATCAAAAAATTACAACCTGATAAGTGGGACATAAGTGATCTGTTTACTTTACTAAAGATACTGTGCTATTTGGAAATACTTTTTTGATCGTGGTAGTGATGATGATGGATTCTAGATTGAAAATAGTTTTGATGTTAGTTGGAAGAGATTGGTACTTGTTACGACTCATCATGCGAGGTTAATTGTTACTGTGCATAGAACAAGGCTGAAAGCTATAACTTTCCTAGAGACGGTTGTCTAGAGAGACTTAATATTTTTCAAGAATGGAAATTTGACAGAGTGTATATAAACAACAAATAGTGAACAGATTTACAATACAAGTCAGTATAACTAAGTGTTTTAGATTGACTTATTTCATTAACTAAACTAGTAAAGCTTAATTGGGAGGTACAGGGTGTAGTATCTAATGCCGCTAATCACGAATACATGTGAAATGGGTATATCATCCCTTAATTGATTATTTTGTCACCCCACTGGGAATGTTTAGTGGGATGGGGAGGACATGGAAGGGTATGTGATGTGGCATAATGTGATACAAAATTTGCGAGGTAAATGATTATTTTCTTGCCTAATTGTGTTTATCCATAGGAAAGTATGCTATGCCATGAGATACCAGTGTTGTTGGTGGAATTGTCTATCATTACAGCAGCTGATGGGTGGTCATCAACAGGCTTGCTCACCGATACCTCTTCTTAGTGAGACATCAGTCCTTTACTCTGGTTTTGGAGCAATTGAGACTTGATTTACAGATGAAATTCAGCATTTAGTATAGATTGTTTTGTATTTATTAATCATATTTGCGTTAGTTTGATAAGTTGTAAGTGTTAACTTATAATATAAATATATTACTTAATGAACAGTGCTGACGTACCATTTGGTTCACCTATGTATTTTTGTCTGGTGAATCCACGTATGATTTGGTTAATATATTTATTGAGGCACACATTGTTAGATTTGCATCAAACACAGTTTGATGTATAGGATGGAATTTTTTTTTGGGTTTGCCAGTAGAATATGATTCCTATGGCGAAGCCTTCATCACGTTCCGGTGAAAAACTGCGTTTTTCATTTGGAGAGGGGGGTAATGTCATGAGATACATGACGTGTATACATGTGTGTGGGTAGAGAATGGTGTAACCTGTTTAGAGTGTATTATTATTGAAGTATGCAAGCTTGGAATGTTACATTTAAAAGTTCACTGTTTAGAAGCATGAAGTATTGTTGAAGAATACTAGGGGGCGTTCATGTGTGAATTAAGGTTTACGGGCACATGAGAAAAGCATGCGGAGTGAATGTAGTTAGCATACGTGTCAGAGAAGCATACTGAGCTGCTAAAGGGAGTCGGTGGCCATCCGTCGTGGGAGACGGTTGGTGTTTTCTAGAGTATGTGAATAGTTTCTTGATTTTGATTATGACATATTGGATGTGATGCGATGATGTTTCGCGTAAGGTGTATTTATAAGGCCTTTATATATTGTTATTTACCAGCGCGTTGTGATCTGTCACGCGCTTGGAAGTGGATGGATTAAAAGTCACGTCATTTTCCCATGTCAGAAGGAGGTCTATGGTAAGACCATTATATGTTATTGTTTGAAGGCGCGTTGTTTGCTTTCCCCCGCCAATAGGGGGTCTACGTTATAAGACCTTGGCTGTTCCAGTGTTTGGAAGCCTAATAGGAGCTTTGATAGAAAGCTTGGGTGTATCGACACTATAAGCGCGTTGTGGTTTTCCCGCGCTGTGAAGTTCTGGAGGAACTTGGATGCCTGGTGATTAGACCAGAGATAGAGATATATGTGCGAGGAGTGAATGCCGCACTTACCTTTAATACAGACCATAGAGATATCGGTGCGAGGGGTGAATGCTGCACTTACATTGAATGCAGTTGCTACCAGTACATTAGGATGACTGTACTACATATTCTAATGATGCAAGTATTTTGTACTATTGTTACTGATGTCCAGGACTATGCTATTGAGATTATATGTATGGAACTGTGACCCAGAGAAGAAGGTTTGGAAGGAGAAGATGCGAAAGTTTTTGTCAGAGACGAACTGAAGAGATATGACGCGGAGAGGAAAGCAGCTGAAGCTAAAGAGGAAAAAGAAGAAGCTAGGAGGAAGGAAGAAGCAGACCGTCTATTTTAACAGAAGAAGATTGAGGAAGAAATGGAAATTCACAGGGCGAACGAAAGAGAGAAAGAGAGACAGCATGAGGAAAAAGAGAAGGAGAGACAGCATGAGGAAAGAGAGAAGGAGAGACAGCATGAGGAGGAGAGGGAACAGAGACAGCACGAGTTGGCGCTTAAAACTCTAGAGTTCCAAAGTCGTGGTGCTGCTTCTACCTCCAGCAGTGGAGAGTCTTCTCCTCATTCTTCCTTAACTGATCAAACTAACCCTCAATCTCTTCAACTCAACGCTATGTCCTTTGCTCTTGAATCTTTCCCTTGTCCTAATGAGAAGATTGACACATGGCTAGAAAAATTTGAGAAAATTACAACCCTGTACGGTTTAGAGAGGTCGCGTTGGTGTATGAAACTTTCCCAGGCCGTTAAAGGTTCTGCTTATGATGTTTATTCTAAACTAGAAAGTGGCCAACAAGACAACTATGACTCGTTGAAGAAAGCTTTGCTTGAGCGCTTTGAAATGAATGCGCGAAAGTTTCTGCAACTGTTTCGCAACAGCAGGAAGGAGAGCTCTGAAACTTTTCAGCAGTTCTCATCTCGTCTAAAGGGATATCTGACAAAGTGCCTTGAGCTTTCACAGCTCCCCTCTACCTATGAAGGTCTGGAGGAATTTGTTATTACAGAACAAATAAAGAACACTTTGTCTGCTGATACCCGGAGATTTCTAGCTGAGCAGGGTGCAAAAAAGCTTGAAGACATCTTAAAAAAGTCTGAGCGATATCACAAAGCGCTGGCTGAACTACCGGCCACAAAACGTAAACCGACAGAATAGCATTTTCGGAAAAATAATCTAGACCAATCTTCTCATATTCCTCATGTTTCTAACCAAAATAACTACAGAGAAACTGGACCTCAAAACCCTCCTCCTGAAAAATCCAAGTTCTACAAAAACAAGTACCCCAACCACAGTAAACAGTCTGATCAACCCGACCGCCCTTTATTGCAGCTTGGCCAGAAAGGTCAAGGTGACAAAGGGAGAACCCTTGAGCACGGGACTAATGATCAGAGTTAACATACCGAGCCTAAACGCATCGGATGCTTACTAACAGTCTCGCAAAGCGGAATTATTGATAGTGATTCCCAACCTGTTGGGGATACACCCTCAACGCGAGGTACTGTTATTATGAACGGTTCTCAAACTTCTTGTTTATTTGACACGGGGCTTTCGTATGATTGCATTGTTGCCAGAAACCTGGTTAAACCCGGTCAAGAGACAGGAGAGACCGTCCAACTGTGTGGAGTTCGTAAGAGTGATGCACCTACAGCGCTTCCCATTGCATTGGTGGAGATCCACTCTGATTTTGTCAGAGGTGTGATCAAAGCGGCTGTTATGGATGACCCCATCTTCCAAGTCATACTTGGCGGGAGATACGTGTGTTTTGGGAAACCGGAAGAGCCGATTGTGGCAGCAGTAACTACAAGAGGGCAAACCAAGAAGGAACGGGAGCCTGCGCCTAATTTGTTACCTATGGAACTTAAAGAAGCGCAACAAAAGGACCCTACTTTGGCACCCTGCTTTAGGAAACTGCCCATGGCTAAGGAACCCAGACAGCACGGGGACATTTTTCTAAGGATGGCGTACTTTATCGCAGAACGGGCAAGCCTGACCAAGGTTACAACCAGCTCCTAGTACCGAAACAGTGCAGAAGTCAAATCCTAGAAATGGGGCACTCTCTTCCCTTCAGCAGTCATATGGGACAGAACGCCACAAACCAACGGATAACCACTCATTATTGGTGGCCAGGAGTAAATACTGATATTATCAGATATGTCAAATCCTATGCCCAGTGCCAACGTGTGCCAACCAAGCAACGGTCACCCCCAGTCTCTTTGGGTGAAATGCCAATAGTGGGAACACCATTCGAACGGGTTGTGATCGACATTTTAGGACCCTTAGAAGGACTAACAGAAGGAACAGGTATATCCTGACCTTAGTCGATACATGCACTTTATGGGCAGAAGCTATCCCGCTAACATGCACAGATGCCAAGCATGTCGCAGAAGAACTCGTGCAGATTATCACTCGGTTGGGATTCCCTCAACAAGTGTTGACGGATAACGGATCTCCATACCGAAACCTGTTGATGGATGAGATCGTAAAGATCTTCAGGACCCAACACATCAACACAAAGCCTTATACTCCGGCCGGAAATGGGCTCGTGGAACGTGTTAATGGAAACCTCAACATGATGTTAAGTAAACTGGCACAAGTGAAACTTGAAGATTGGGATCTTTGTATTCCTGCAGCTTTATTTGGCTACAGAGAATCTCCTCATACTTCCACAGGATTTCCGCCAGCTACGCTTTTATTCGGCAGACCCATTAAGGGCCCGCTTGAAGCCTTACATTGGATGCTGACAGACCAGAAAGCTGATGAGACAGTTGTCTCAGCAAGTAAATATGTGTCGGATTTAAAGGAAAGGCTGAAACTAGGATGGGACCGAGCAACGACCAACTTTAAGCGAGCACGCACAAAGCACGCTAACGGATACAGGAAAGTCGCGAAAGAGAGAGAACTGGAAGCAGGAGAGACAGTTTTGGTGTTACTCCCTACCGGAAACAACCAACTGAGGATCGGATGGTAGGGGCCGTTTACCGTCCTGAAAAAGATTTCTAAGGCTAACTACCAATTCTCTATTCAAGGAAAGGAACAGGTTTTCCACTTACATCTGTTAAAGAGATACTTGGAAAAACCAGTGCCAACCTCTGACCATCTCCTGACGATCGCCAACACTGACGAAGATAACGATAGTGGCAGGGAAATCCCACTGCACACACAAGAAATCTTTCACAAATGTCAGAAGCGGCGACGCTCTTTCAAGCGCGCATGGGAGACATTCAAGAGAAAGGAAAGTTTGGGGAGCAGACTTGAGTAGGAATTGGAGAGAGATGGAGGGGGAGATGAGAGGAAAGAAGACAGACACCCTGAAGCTACGGATATAGGAAATTTAATTCCATAACGTAGACATGGAGTGCTTCTATATCTTAAAGGGGGGACGTTCTGTCACAGAGGATTTATGATCATTGAATTGCCTATATCCTCTTCTTTTTCTTTCTCCCGTATCTTCTATTTTATTATCACTCTTTACCTATTTCCTGTATTTTTCGCATCCATTCGTTTGCGAAAAATATTTTTTTCCCATTCTTACGTTCGCCAGTTTCGTTTCTCATTTAGAAACGCATTTCATTACTGATTAAACGAGTAACTTTTTACGTAACGTGTCAGTCCCTTGCACCAGACGATTTAGCGTGAGAATGCATTCGGTAAATCGCTGCAGATTGACAAAATAACTGTGAATTTTTGGCTATCTCAGACATTGGGCCGACATATCGTCTGCATTCTCACTTGTCAAAACGTAGCTTCTCGGTGAGTGCTGAGGTGAGGCGTCAATCCCGATATCTCCCCGGCGCAGTATCAGACATTTGTCTGGTATTTTGCATCTGACACGTAGTTTCCTCGGTAGATTCTCAGTGTTAGGGTGGAGAAGGCGCCATCACGCATTCGCTCAGAATGGTCATTTTGGCGTGAGGTGCGAAGACATGAGGTGTTAAGAGAATGGGAGGCTATTGAGTAGTTTATGGAAATAGTGTACATCTTTGTCTGGTGTTTTCATATATACTGGAGGGAGTTAGATTTCATTTTCACTCAGTAACTTCGCAGTCAAGACTAGAACAAGCCTTCGTTCGATTTCTAGAATCTCTGTTAATAGAGATGTCATTTAGTATGATCGTAGTGGTTTAAGTTCTTAGTAGTACTGTGTTGAGGTAAATCTTACATATCTAGTATTTTGTGAGTGTTAAAGTGTTAAATCGCTTATTTCATTTTGCAAGTTAGATTTGTGCAGAGAGTTAAATTATTAAGTCTGTTATATTCTCTAGTCGACGGGTTACAGTGGAAAGCGGGTTGAATTATAATTTCTAGCTTAAAATCATGTAGCCATAATGGATTTAATTTAACTGCTAATACGCAGTCGAGAATATTTTAAAACTAACTTATTAAATGACTGCTACATCTTGAGTATTGACGGAATGCGTAGGTATTCCTAATTCAGGATGTTTGATTTTTAAATATAACTTATTCCACGGGAAGTGTTAAACTATAAGACAAGCTACGCTTGCAGTTTAAATTATCAGTTATAGTATGTATAATTATTTGATATGTGTTCTTTCCATTTATATATAGTGAAACTGTGGTACCCAAACTTTGCCAGCGTTTGAGTAAAGAGATAAATCTGTGAAGAAAACAACAAACATTCTTACCTTAAAGATTTGATGTATAACTTTTACAAGAACTTTAAGATTTTAAAGAAGTAACGGGTCATCGAGCCTGATTTGATTCTTCCTGAGAAAACTCTAGTCATTTTTCAGCCTTTGTGGCAAGTAACATATTACAATCAGTAACTCTCCCGACACTGTTGACAAGTGGTGGTGTAACCGACTAAATTCCTATACTGAGAGAAGCTGCCGACCTGACATTCCTCATTCGTTTGAAATCTAAGATGTTGACACTGTGCTCGCTATAAACGCTCGTGCCTGGACAATTTTATGTGACTTAAACAGACATCCAAAACAACAGTATTCCCAAGAGAACGGTCCCGGAAGTAGTGAATTCAACCCGTCTTTTTGGACCTGGGGTTTTCTTGGCCAAGATTACCATTGAAGATTCTGTATGGGCAAGCCCAAAAAATATTGTTTTTTTGTTCCCGAAGTGGCTACCAAAGCTGTGAGTATGAACAAAATGCACGTGATCACAGTTGAATGAATAGAGTGAATGCAGGACTGAGCGATCCCTTTATGGTGGTATTTTGACACCCATTCATTTTTGCTGTCATAACATTTCTTTATGCAAGGTATTGCTAACTATATATATATATGTATGTATGTATGTATGTATGTATGTATGTATGTATGTATGTATGTGTGTGTGTGTATGTATGTATGTATGTATGTATGTATGTATGTATGTATGTATGTATATATATATATATATATATATATATATATATATATATATATATATATTCCCTTAGACTAGATCAGAGTATCCAGTCTGTTCATACCTTAAAGGGGAAGAATTTTAGACTAAATCATATGTATCTGTGACTCTTGGGGCTATCACTTTCTTCTAACGGGACTGTGAGCTATACATCGAGGGAAGGATCATACCAACGGGTCTATCACTCTTGTAGCATTTCTTGATTTTTTGTTTATGATTTTTTTTATATGCTTGATGTGATTTGATATGTTGTGAGAGAAGTTTAGTCTTGATAAATAAACTACTCATAAAATTTATTCCAGCGTGTCGGTCAGTTCGTTTTCCCAAACTCTTCATATAATCATTGTCATAGTTTTTCCCACGTCCGTACGTCTAACTGTCGTCTTATGTGTGTATGTATGGGAGTGGATATATACATATTTCATATATATGTGTGTAGACTGTCTGACTAAATCTAAATCTGTCGTAGAAGATAGGTGAAAGAGAGAAGATTTCTTTCTTTCAGAGACAGCCTCTATCACATTTCTACCATCTCACTCGTGGAAATCTATTGCTATTACTACTTCTCACTGTGACTATTACTTATTCTAATCTATTCAGAAGGGACCAACTCAAGTCTTAATTCCCCTATCAAAAATCTACAACAACAGATCAGATTGCATCGCCCCGTCAATCTAGCAATTCACCAGAGCTAGAAAGAGAAGGAGCAGACAAAGGATTCCAAAATTATAAGTGACAGATTAGGACAAAGGATTCCAAAATTATAAATGACAGATTAGAGTATTTTGTCAACTTTAAAACTTAAATAGTAAACCCGTATGCATAAATACAAAGACTGGAACCTTAAAGGACCAGGATGGAAGTATTTGGGCAACTTTAACACTTAAAAAAGTAAAACCGCATTTATAAATACCAAGACTGGAGACCTAAGGAATCAGGCCACCCGTCATAAGAGGAATACAACATTCCCAGACCAAGTGATTCAAAAGCATTTAACCTAAGTTGCTAGTGCCCATTCTAAACTGTGACAGGACATTGTGTTCCCAAAAGTTGCTTTCCCAAAAGTTGCTTTTGGTTAGTGGAACGAAGCTATCAGTCTGTTCATAGAACAAAGCTATAATACTGTGAAGTGTCATCATTACTGAAGAACTGTTGAAACCACGCCTGCAGTAGTCATCGATGCTAAGCTAAGTGCTTAACAAAAGACAACGACAAAGAACATTAACATTCCTCTATCCATTCTCTATGAAGATAACACTTTCATAAAAAATGCACCATCATTTTAACCTGTGAAAACTTATTGATTATCAAATTTGTTACATGTTATTTTAAAACACAACAACCATAATTGAATCGTTTATTATATGTATGAAAGCAAGCGTATGTGCAAGACTCTTTAATATATATTTACACTTAGACATATATTTACATATATAGAGCTAATTCTTATAAAAGAATTTCGCTAGATTTACACTAGCTGGGGGCTTGAACGGGCTAAAACCTTTGCTTAATTCTTCATAAATGGTGGCGAACCTATGTAATTTAACAATTGCCCTGCCATTACAGCATTGTTCTTGACTTCGGGAATATCTTATGAACACTCCCTTGGGATAGAAGCGACATTACTCCTCTGTCTACAACACTGCCAAGAGTAATCTTGTGTGAAGATAGACACCTTTGACGACCTATTTTACAAACTCTTGAGTTTTGGCCACTGTTGGACCACTACTGCAGAGCTAAGGGGAGGCAATCCGTCACAGGCTACCACGACACAAATGGGAAACCAAAAGCCAGGGATCAATATCTCCAGGACGACCAAGAATTCGCTAGGAGAACAACATTAGACAATCCTTGATGGACCGAGGACTGGACTGAAACCAGGCCAAAATATGTACAGCTTACAGGATACCATGGCGCTCTCTCTGGCTAATCTCTACACACCAAGGTAGAAGATGTTTGTTTGGTTTGGTTTGGTTTGTTTTAAGGACCATTTACATTGTACACGGAAAACTCCATCAGTGGTCCGATCTCCTCCTTTAGCTCACAAGGAGAATCTCGGCACAGTGCACGAACTCCAAAGCATCGGCGAGCGTATCAATGTGTGAATACATGAATCACACATTCTATAAATATTTTTGTATCGGGTAGGTTTTCTTTATTGTGTAAACTCTGGCATGGTAGCGGCCGTATGGCCTACTCTTTATGATTTACAGCTGCCGAATAATTTTTAACGTGCCAAACTTGTACACGGGACCTACAATTTTTTCGCCCTGATCCAAAAAGGCTAGCCATCCTATCTCACTACTCAGAGAATCAGGGGGGAGTAAGACATTATTAGTTCTGAAAAAATTCCATCAAGAATATTCCATGTACTGGGAACCGACCCAGGTGTCTTTGGAAGTAGATGTGGACGCCATGCCTCTTAACCACTCCGGTCCCCGGGATAGAAGAGAAAAGACCATGTAAGAAAATGTCTTGAAAGTATGGTCGAATGCGCTATTTGGCGCCGATGAAACATGTTGGTGTGCACATCTGCGAGTACATCAAACACTGGTGGTCAATTGATTGTCATTGAAAGTGGCAAAGGAAATAAGTATTCACTTCTTTAGCTTGCGCATCAAACTCCATATTATTTAAAGAATTTTCATTCTAAACATGGTAAACACAACTTTTTAAACAACTTAACAAATGTACAAATCAAAATAAGAGATTCCTTTGTGTCTTAAATAAATATGTGTACTGAATTGATAAAGAATAAATAAAAAATCAAAATCTGTTAATTAGTTTGATATTTTAATAATAATTAAATTGTTTCCCTTTGGAAGTAAATTGGATGCCTTCCCCTAACTTCTTTATATGTACTGATTAAAGTATCACATGGTTAAGTTTTTTGTGTTTATTTTTTCACTTATTTCCGAGATTGGACATCACGTCAAAACCAAACAAGACATGTGATCTCTCGGTTATAAGTCGGGGTATATTGTGTACATTTTTATAACATTTTGACCGCTGTACTGTTACTCTGTCCTTTTTTTTTAAATTTATTTGTGAGGGGTGGGGGGGGGGGGGGGGGGGGGGGGGGGGGGGGGGGGGGGCACTTTTATTAACCATGAAAAAGTTTATTTCTGTGAAGGACTGATAGCTGGATGTTTGACCGTCACGTCATCAGCGTATTCAAGTGTTGCTGCTTGTTTGTTTATACTTATTTATTATTTCTAAGTGTAATGATTTTTACCTCTATATCTATTATTGCGAGTGTACCGACGTGTCGTTGTTATAAGTACTACTAGCTGAAATGAAAATCCATGTGTGTTTTTCGTTTCCTCTCGTGTCTACCGATAGTGTCTTCTTCTTCTTTGATCCATAACCGCCAACCGTCAAAGCAGTCAGCGGCCATCACGCGTGGTGGCGTCTTGTAGGGCAGCAATAAATTGATTCCACTTTGCTCGGTCGGCGGCCATCCTTCGTACAGTGCCCAAACTGTGGTTCATTCTTTGCATCTCAGCTTCCACAGTTCTCCGCCAAGTTGGTTTTGGTCGGCCTCTCTTTCGCTTTCCCTCGGGGGTCCATAGCATAGCTGTTCTTGTGATGGTATCAGGATCCCTTCTGAGGACATGGCCAACCCAACTCCAGCGTCTGCCAGCTATGATGGTTTGCATGTCCTCCTGGTTACTCCGAATAAGTAGTTCTTGGTTGCTGATGGTGTTTGGCCAAAAGATTCGCAGAATTTTCCTTAGGCAGATTGTGTGGAAGGGGGACAGTTTCGACATTTCCTTCTCTGTTACTATCCAACATTCCGCACCATAGAGAAGCACAGAAAGTACACAGCTCTCATACAGTCTTAATTTGGTGTTTGTGCTGTATTGGGAAGACTTCCAAATGTTGTTGAGAACAGCAAAGGCTGTTCTCGCTTTATTCATTCTGTTGTTAATGTCCTTGCTTGTTCCGCCGTCAGGTGTTACTATGCTTCCTAGGTAAGTAAATGTGTCTGTCTGTTCTAACTTCTGATTCCTTACTGTTACTGGCTCAGGATTGCCCACATTTAGTGCCATGACCTCTGTCTTCTTCAAATTGATGTTCAGGCCAACCTGCTGGCCATACTTATTCAGTCTATCGGTTTTGTCTTGAATGTGTTGGTATGAATGCGCGAGTAGTGCAATGTCATCTGCATATTCCAAATCTTCCAGTGTAGAAAACGTTGTCCATCTAATTCCTCTTGGACTGCCCTCTGTTGTCTGGCGCATCATCCAATCTATGACTGTCAAAAATAATATTGTTGAGAAGGGGCATCCCTGTCGTACTCCTGTTTTCACTTCGAAGGTTACATTACTCGATAAAACACTGCATGTAAAGTTAGAATAGAGGCTTTTTATTATTGAAACAATGCGGCTGGGAATTCCATAAGCCCTCAGAATTTTCCATAGGCTGTCCCTGTGTATGCTGTCGAAAGCCTTTTCAAAATCAACAAAGTTAATGTACAGCTGTCTCTGCCATTCTGAGCACTGCTCTATAATGTTCCTGAGGATAAATATACGATCTGCACATCTTCTGCTCTTTCTGAAGCCCGCTTGTTCTTTCCTCAGTTTATGGTCAACTGCTTTTGAAATTCTCTGGATGATTATCCTGCCTAGTATTTTGCTGGGAATTGAGAGGAGGGTAATTCCTCTCCAGTTGTTGCAGTCTGCAAGGTCGCCCTTCTTGGGCAATTTGACAATTATTCCTTTACTCCACTCTGTTGGTGTTGTCTCAGTTTCCCAGACTTGTGCAAATAGTGGTTCTAATAGTTCTGCTGCTAGTTCAGGGTCTGTCTTGAATAGCTCAGCATTCAGATTGTCGTGAACAGGCGCTTTTCCATTTTTTAGCCCTTTGATAGCTGTGATAATTTCTTCTTTTCGTGGAATGTTTGTATTTACGTCTAAGTCACTTTCAGCCTCAGGAACATTCAGCTGAGTCTCTGGTGGTTCCTTATTCAGTGTTTCTCTGAAGTGCTCTGCCCATCTTGTTTCCTGCCCCTTTTCTGTGGTGATGAGATTTCCTTGCTTGTCTCTTACTAACGTTATGTTGTTTGCACCTGGTTTTCCACTGATAGCTTTAGTTATTTTATAAACTGTGCTTTGTTCATTTCTCAGTGCTGCATCTTCTGCCTGTCTTGCAAGGTCATCCAGAAATGTCCTTTTGTCAGTACCGATAGTGTGGTCTTCCTTAACTCCAGCTGTTTTATGACTTAATTAATGACGATTTGACGTATGGTGTCTAAAATAACAATAAGTATTTTTTCTATTGGATTGTTTATGGTTTGACTGTGTTGATATATTTCATATGTCAGTGATAAACTCTCTCTCTCTCTCTCTCTCTCTCTCTCTCTCTCTCTCTCTCTCTCTCTTGTTCTACGGTTTTGGTTCGTTGTTGGTTGACTGCTTTATTTTTCTACCCGCAGTTATATAACTGTAATCTCTGTAGTCAGTTGTTGGAGTTGGGGTTTGATGTGTAGTTTCTGCTTACTTGACAGCGTATTTGTTGTCAATTTATTTATTGTATTAGTTAAAGGTATGAACAATCATTCTTATATCACTATGACACATATAAATAATTTCACCAAACTTATCTGAAAGCGTTGCAATTCTCCTCCAGTCAGACCATCAGTAATTCTGTGAGTATTACTAATCTTTTCCAGTTAGATCGTCTGTAGCTCTGTCAACACTACACATCTGTCCCAGTTAGCTCAGCTCAACTGTAGTTATGTCAACATTACAAATCTGTCCCAGTTAGCTCAGCTCATCTGTAGTTCCGTTAAGATTGTGAGGATTCAGTTGTGCACTTTTATAACTTTCTTCCTCTCCGGCAGTATCACTTCTTTTCTTCATTTTCATCACCGATCGTCCTATGCTTTGACATATTTTATGCACCTACATTCTGATGTAGCCGCTCCCAGACTTGTGTACGTTTCGCAATGTGAATCGTTGTAAGCTAATTAGGCAGATCAGCAAATAATTTATCACCCAAGTCGTCTAGCCACCTTTAATGAAGTCGATAATTATTGACACAAGATGGTAGTGCACGATCGATGATGAGAAAGCCGTATTGTCTGTCTGAGAAATCCGTCTGAGGGATTTACGCAAACACAGGGGATAAGACGTAATCGTTTTCGCAGGATCATCTTTGTATCAATATTACCGATAATGTGTCTTTGGAGACAATATTGTGGGAAAGCATCTAGAAATAAGTTCACATATTTTTTTTAGTGAGTTTGCATAAAGATGCAATCGGAAGTATTACCGCATTATTAAAAAGTGGTCACGCTTTGGAATTTTAAGATTTGATATTTTAAAACACGGGTAGGGGGAGGGGGATATTAGTTCTAAAGAGTTTTCTATTGGCTTAATGTGAGAGCTGGAATAGACTTTGACTTTCATTGGCAAATTCGTCGGATAGACAATCTGGGATTTGAACTGAGAAATGGAAATGTAATTTAACGAAATCGAAGTCACAAATCAGACTGCATCGCCACGTCAAGCTAGCAATTCACTAGAGCCAGAGAGAACGATCGGACAAAGGTTTCCAAAATTAAAATTATAAGTGACAGATCGAAGTATTTGGGCAACTTTGAAACCCGCAGTTGTAAATTCGAAACTGGAAACTTTCAGGACCAGGACAGAGTATTTGGGCAACTTTAAAAACTTAGAAGTAAACCCGCATTTTTAAATACAAAGACTGGAGACCTAAAGAATCATATCACCCGTCATAAGAGAAAAATTAAAATTTTCCAGACCAAGTGATTCGAAAGCATCAACGTCTTCTTTTTTTTTTATCCTTAGCCGCCGTCTTGTAGGGCAAAAACATATTGATTCCACTTTGCTCGGTCGGCGGCTATCTTTTGCACAGTGCCCCAACTCTGGTTCATTGCCTGCATCTCAGCGTCCACAGTTCTCCGCCAAGTTGTTTTTGGTCGGCCTCTCTTTCGTTTTCCTTCAGGGGTCCATAGCATAGCCGTTCTTGTGATGGCATCGGGGTCTCTTCTGAGGATATGGCCAACCCAGCTCCAGCGTCAGCCAGCTATGATGGTGTGCATGTACTCTTTCTTGCTCCGAGTGAGCAGATCTTGGTTGGTGATGGTATTCGGCCAAAAGATTCGGTGAATTTTTTTAGGCATGTTGTGTGAAAAGAGGACAATTTCGACATTTCCTTCTCTGCAACTCTCCAGCATTCTGCACCATAGAGAAGCAAAGAAAGCACACAGCTCTGATATAAACTTAATGTTGTGCTTGTGCTGTACTTAGAAAACTTCCAGATGTTGTTTTGACTAAAAAAGGCTGTTCTTGCTTTGTTGATTCGCTTGTTGATGTCTTTGCTTGCTCCGCCGTCTGGGGTTACTATTGTGATCAGGTGCATAATGGGAAGAGGTCACTTGGCACCATTATAACTACTATGTGACCGTTCGTCACGTCATCATTATAACTAGTATGTGACCGGGGATTAGAGTGGTGCTCTAATTAAAAATAATCGTCATTTTTCTTCCCTTATGTAGCCTACTCCAAGTTTGATCTTGACAGGCTTAAAGTCCGCCAGAGGTTGTTCTTTCTTGGTTTATGTCGAATAGTTTTCAGGTTCGTTCGTTCCTCTCATAAGATGTTACCATAGAAGATAATAGTAGGGTAGATATAATAGCGTTGTACAGTACATCTACTTGATCATCTGACAAGTAATCCATCAACAGTCTTGACAGTTAAAACGAATTTTTATTTGAACAGAACTATTAGAACATCAACAGGCAATATATCAGTAATGGTGCATGTAATCACAATAATGCATCTTCTTTAACAATGTGTACAGTGTATCTTCCTTCCTTCACTTCTATCCATTGTGGCTTATAAAATTCTTCCGCAACATCAAAATTCTTCAAGTTCTTAGTGATATTTTTTCAATAGTTGAATATTTAATTCGAAGGTTGCCCTACAGTATTTATTTCCTCCTTTATCAGTTTCATTTATTTTCAAGCATTATTACGAAAAAACTGGGCTGAAATAAAAAACAACAATGTTCGATGGTTCTTACCTACGTAGGTGAAACACTAAGATAACATCTGCATGTGCAGATTTTACACAAGCAAAGACTTCTCTTCCTGCGACTGCAGGGATATCGAAGAGTATGGACGTACAATACATTTCTTGTTGAATATCTTAACGTGGGAGCAAGACGGTAACATACACGTCTTAATGCAATGCTCAGCTTCGTACAACTCACTTTCCGAATATTATCTTTCAGCCGGCATGGTGGTGCGCGCTTGCTGGCTACTTTTCATTGGTTTAAGTTTTATTCTAATCATTTATTTACTGGTCATACCATCATATTGTCTTACCGGGAGTGAGGCCATTCCTATCTACGTCACTAATCTTTACGGTAACTCCCGCCGATTTCTAGCGTGGGTTCTGTCAAAACTGATATAGTTAATTCTACCTTACTTGACCCTGCACTTAGTGTGTCTCGGGTTTTTTTTCATATTTGTTAAAAAAAATTGCTTGCTTTTTTTTATAATAGTGAATGATAGTTTCTATTATTTTATTATAGAAACTAGAACGAATAATTGCTATGGTAGTAGGTCATACGGCCACATTGTGCATCCTAGGTATGTGAAGGTGTCTGTCTGTTCCAGTTGCAGAATGCTTACTGATATGGGTTCAGGCTTGCTCACATTGAGCGTCATTACTGTTGATGTAAACTTTGATGGAGTTTCAAATTCGATTTATTGGTTGTATTTTTTTCACTCTGGTCAAAGTTTGGTAACTATGTCTTAACTTTGCTGTGTCAGGTTGATTAGGGGTTATCTCCCTTTTTGGTTCATTCATTGGGTTTGACCTTTAGGGTCAAAGGTAAACAGTTCTGGGCTATGTGCCATGCGCAGTTGTTGAGCGCAAAATCAGACTTCCGTAAGGTAGAGATGCGAACTGGCTTCTGTGGGACGTGAATGTCCGTTTGTATTTTGGGGAAGGAAAATCTTCGAAGTGACTGCGTTGTCAGTTCTCCCCAGTGATTTACTGTACGTCAGGAATGACGATAGTGTTGTTTCTTGTGTTCTGAAGATTCTGTTTAAGGTAACACAGACTTTATCATTATTACGCATTCGGTTGCAGAACTTGTTAAAGTATTACCTAGCCGTGAGAACAGCTCACAGTTCCTGTAATGCAGAACCTATATTTTGTGCTCGAGGTAGCCATTTAAGACTATTCGTCTTCATTCGATCAGAAGTCCAGTGACGAAGTTATATATAGTGGAAACCGCAGGTTGGCGGTATACTTATACAAACATTATAGCAGGAATTATGCAACCTGCTTAATGAAGAATACACAGCTGACGTCATATCGAGGCTCTGTGTAATGGCCACTATTCTACCGCATGAAAAGAGATAACTGGCGTGTTATGCCAAGTTGAACGACGGCCCTGGTAATAGGATTACATGAGTTAACGGCTCGTCTTTTGTATGACGGAGTTATTAAGTTATCTGAAGCGTTCAGTCAGGGATACCGAAGCGGCATTATGAACTGTACATTAAAGAACATACCACTATTGACCATGCCCACATATTTGAATGTTCACCAGCCTTAGAATGCCTGATATGTACCAAGCGATTTCAATTAACACGATGTATATGATCCGGTTTACATTGACTGTTCCTGTGTGATTCTACTGTTAGTCCTGTGAATAAATGTATGAACTGTCACCAGTAGTTTCATCCATCATTGGCTTCAGTACGAGTGTGACTGGGTGTATTGTGTAACTATATATATGAGCCTAAACGTATTCGCGTCTGCACACCCATGTCTCACATCATCATCATCATCGTACAAGGACCATGTATGCTGTCAGCGTGAGTGACCTAGATCTTCACCGCACCATTACACTGTTCAGGTGACATCAACACGTATACGTGGCCAACTACAAATCAACATTTGCATCACGCATAAAAAAACCAACTAACATTTCTGGTAGGCCAGTTCCGTGGGCTTTTCGGCTTTAAGTTTGGTTACGGCTACAGATTGGAACGATCAAGGTTGACAGCTAATAAATAATACACATCCGTAGTACTCTACATTTCCAAGTTTTGGCTACACAGGACAGTAGAAATAGGTCATCGACTGTTGACCCACATAAACAGCGTTAGCATCTATGTGATAATGCTACATGAACCACAGTTGGTACAAGTACTGGAGTTAGCATCTAGGCAATATTGCTACATGGACCACAGCTGCATACAAGTTGATTCCTTTTTGTAAACAGTACCGCTGGTTATTTACACGTTACAGTCAACAGACTCTTCAACGTCCGAGCGCTCAAATCCCGTAGTTCGAGGTCAAGTGTGTTTGTAAACAGTACCGTCTACGAACCTTTTCAACTGTGGTAAAGTGGGATGATATAAATATTTATAGGGGACTTAGTATGCTGACTGAGATCAGCTGTGAAGGTATCTGTATCTAATAAGTGTGATGTATTACAGGTGACCTTACTTGCTACCACATTTATATCTCAGTCAGAATTATTCTGGAATATTGTGATGACTACGTTGAATGTCTAGGGTTATGCAAATGATGAAGTGTAAGTCACAACAACAACAGACAGATAAACAATTTAATTTATTCCACCACACGTGACAACACTGTGACACTCACACACATTTAACACTCTATAAGACTATTCTTAAATGAGGCACTGGTAAATTTTCAAATATAAATATGTATTAAGTACTGTCACTAATATATATGTGCCCTGATTCAAACACAAAGTGAACCAGGAATCACAATCAATTTTAATTACAAGTTATATGTACAGAATTTATCAATATGAATCTTGTAGTGACATATTTTATTAATATTATCCTATGTGTGTCAGTTGTGTAGTAGTAATATGAGGTAATACTGGTTTTGTTTTTCAAGCTATGTTGTTATGTGTCATCATGACTTCAAGTGTTTGTTTCTGTTGGAACTAGTATTGGAGATGTTCTCAGCTCCGTTCATTAAAACAATTAATTTCCCCTCTTAATTTTATACAATGTCAGTTTAAGATGGGGGTACATAATGTTGAGCTCCGCTGGCCACATAGACGTATCTTTCGTGATGGCGGCAGGAAAAGACTCCTCTGCTCGATTGCTCCCCTGTGTTCTGGAGACACCTCACTGTTTGCTATATGGACCAAGGAGTATGCTGTCCTCTCTGGATTCAGCAAAGCTCTGACCAAGTGTTGCTCAATAACTTTAGGACCACAGTCCCTGAAACAAGAAGGTTGTACCTCCTACTTCAGAACTAATTTATACTCTATTTCTACACTGAGCACAATACATAACAAACACTGAGTTCAGAGCGGTAGGCCAACTGTCAGCTTCATTTGAAATAATTTACACCAGTATATTCCTCCCTAATGATTACTACGCCTCTGCAATTCCAGCATTATTTCTTTCTAGTCAATAAGCTAGGTGTCAGTGTACTGTTTGGCAATTCCATGTAGTTTTACTTTCCTCCGACACCTTCTGTTCAGGCTGGAGCACTATAGAGGCTTTACCTCATGTTCGCCACTGAACCACACATATATACAGACATAAATTATCAATTTACATTCAATTTTCATTAAAAAGATATCAAATATTTCAAGCTTACCACAATTCATGGAAAAATAAACAGTTTCGTTGACTGGCAATGAATAGGCACAACTTCCGATCTGCCTCTGTCCCAGGCTTTTATTTAGAAAAAAATATGCACTGGTGCTCAACGCACTGTTTCTTAGTAGGTTTATTACAAGATGTGGCCCGGAACAGACGCCCTGAATTGAGTATATTGGCAGCTCTAACCAATCATGCCATGTTTACCTACTTTTCAAAAAATATTACCCTTCTCACGTTTCCCCTAACAACTAAACTAGTATTTGCAGTCCAACTAATCGTGTTTAGTCTTACATCTCATTCCCGCCAATCAAATAGGAGTTAACATGGTAGGCTATTTCCATAACGTAATGTTTTTCAAACACGTTATAAAAAAATTTTATAATCAGAAATGATTCCATGCTGTCAGGCACCCCCACTATTGTATTTTGGCCATAACTATTTTATTAACAGACTAAAGGCGTAACACATAACATATTCTTGGTTAGCAAGTCCGGCCGTACAATAATATATAAGTTAAAGTGAGCTACATGGTGGCGTTCAAAATATGTGTTTTCCAAAGATAGTCGTATATTTGTTCTTTATTCCTTTTCGTTGTTTAGAACCGCCACCTGTCCTGCCTTTTCCACTGTTATGTCATACTAAAGTCAGGAGCTTAGATGTAAATCAGTAGAATTTCATATTTCCTAATAAGCATTTTTCATGTTTTTAAACCTGATTCTTGTAGTAGTAGTGTTTTTTATCACTGACTATTTGAAAAAAAAGTTAGTGCTTCATGCCTTACGCATGGGTTTTGCGTTCACTTTGATCGCGAAACGCGTGTTAGTGTTGCATGCTTCCTGCCTTCTGTCGTCCCTCTCTCTCTATCCTACTTTCATCTGTCTTTTAGTTACGTCGTGTATAAAATGGAATGAATGAAATATTAAATCTAGGTCATCACTCAGCGCCTATCTCAAGGTTTTTCTAAGAAATGCAGTACACGTTTTATTTTTTGAAACGCGTGTAGTGATGCAGTAGGCTTTTACTATCAACGTGAAAACGTTACGATTTGCAGACGAAGCAGAAAAAGGGGGATTTTTGTACGCCATTGTGACAGCACTGTTCTCTTTTACCTTTTCTCTTTCCTGTTATTGAAGTAATTCGTTAGGGGTTTCATTTACTTTTTAATTTATATATGGGTATTTAGAATGTCTCACGACATCAACATTGGGCCTCAAGTCTCAACTATTTGTCGAGAAGGTCATAGTGACTTTATGTTCCTGGAGACCACTACATGTTATTGTGGATCTAACAATCATTGCGCGCTTGACATTGTACTCTAGTGTTGACAAAGAGCAAGACAGTTACTATACTGTTATTTGTAACTGAACTTTGTTTGCAACACATTCCATTATATGCAATTTATGTTACTTTTAATATTGTTGTGTATATTTCTGGTGTTTAACGCGGGCTGGTTGGGTAAGATGACTTCTTTAGATAATACCACGTAACAGAGGTTGTCTATTGAGAGCGTTTTCTGTAGGGACTGCAAATTTCCTTAATTGGGATTTGCTAGCGACAATTGTTGCTACTTACGTTTAGTTGTGACGTAGTGAACCTTTTCGTTGTTGTTGTAATATTTTTTCTGTTCTTTAATTCTGATTTTATTCGTTTGTATTTGTCTGCCTCTCTTTCCTTTCGTTTATTACTTTACACTTTTTTTGTTTATAACAGTGTTGCCATTTGTCTTGTTTACTTTTCGCAGTCATCATTACACATTTTTGTAATATTTTCCTTAGTTTCGCTGTATTGTTTATTTGACTTCTGCGAACGTTTTCGGTTGTTGTTCTGTATCTTTGTCCTTGTATTTATTATTGTCATACACAGTCTACATACATATACTTGGTCATGTATTATTATTATTAATATGATACACTCTTCAGAAAGAGATTATTGATAGAATATTATTATAAAGAAACAAGGTAACCATACAAGGTCTTTGACTAAGACTTGTCTCTCAAAGAGAGTGAAATAACCTGAAGTGAGTATACAAGTCTAACATTGAAGACTTGTCTCCCATTTAAGTGGGATAAGGTAATTTATTTAATTTTTCAGGTTACTGATCTTATTAGACAGAATGTCTACACTGGAATACTTCATTGGACAAGGGAAATCCCTTGGCAAGTCTGGTAAAGAATTAGAAGAATTCGTGACTGCTCAATTCGCCATGGTATTAAAGTCAGAAGAAAAGAGACAAAAAGAGGAAAAAAAAATTGAAAGCAGAAACTGAACAAAAGAAAGCAGAAGCTGAGAATTTAAGATTGCAGATGCAAGCTGAACAAAAGAAGATAGATGCTGAGAATTTAAGGTTGCAAATGCAAGCTGATGAAAGAAAATTCCAGATGGAAATGGAAAAACCAAAAAATGAAGCTGCTGCAGAGGAGAGAAAACTTCAAGCTGAGGAGAGAAAACTTCACGCTGCTGCAGAGGAAAGAAAACTTCAAGCAGAGGAAAGAAAACTTCAAGCTGCTGAAGAGGAAAGAAAATTTCAGGCAGAGGCAGAAAATAGAAGATTGGATAGAGAAGCCGAGGAAAGGAAAGAGAAACAGAAAATGGAACATGAGGAAAGACTCGCAGCTTTGGAATTAGAGAAATTAAAAGTGACAAATATGGGTGCTCATCAAGCAACTTCGGGTACGACAAAGGAGTTTGCTAGTAGGATCAAATTACCTCATTTCAATCCTTTAAAAGACGACATAGCAGATTATCTGGATAGATTCCAATTTTTATGCGATACGCATGAGATAAAAAAGGAAAAATATGTCGAACAACTGATGGAATTTTTTACAGTTGAAACAGTGACTACTCTTATGACAATAGAAGAACATGACAGGACTGATTATGATGTTGTCAGAGCAGCATTACTAAAAAAATCAACTAAAAGAAGAAGATTATCGTCTTCGTTTTAGGACAATGTTGCCAGAAAATGGGGTAGATTTCTCTGATTTTATTACAAAGATACGTCGTACATTTACAAGATGGATTGAGTTGTCTCAAACTGAGAAAACATATGAAGGCCTAATGGACTTATTACTTCGACAGAAAGTTTTGTCATCTGTTTATGATTCTTTCCTTGCATTTCTTCATGAGCGTAAGCCCAAAAACTTAAAAGACATGGAGGAATACTGTTGCCAGTATGCCACCGCGCATCCCCATGCTACAGTTAGCAATTCTAAAGTGAAAGAAGGGTTGCCAGTTGCTTCGGCAGCACCATATGGCCCTAATTTCAATAAGAAATTTCAGGGTGCTCAACAAAACTGGAATAGGAAAAGTAATCAGAATTACACTCAATAGCAGAGTAATCCAACATATCAAGGTTCTTCTTCTAAGAACTGGAGACGAGATGGTAGTTCTCGTAATTTTGGTGGTAATAATTTTAGACACTGTCACAAAGGTTATCACAATAAAAACTATCCGTGCTTTTCTTCTCGAGATAATCATTCTCGACGTCAAGACTATGAAGATGGGGGTTATGGAAACCGGGATTCAAACCGGAATGATGATTACAATAGGCAGTATGATAACAATTACAGGGGAAATGATAATCGCGGTAGACCTAGATATAACAAAAGGAAAGCTTACCAACAGGCAAACTCTGCACAACAAGAGTTTAATGGAGCTTGTAATCAAGTAATTGATAGTGGGAACTCTAATGCTATCACTGGTTGTGCTTTAGATTTTGGGAGAGCAACTGAATGCCCCCAATGCTCAACATTGTTCGAGCCATCGTCTGTATCTACCTTAATTTGCGGTCACCCTCTTCCCGCCCTTCCTGCTACAGTTGCGCATGATGGGAGAGGATCTCTCATCTTGCATAAAGGTCTAGTGAATGATAGTCCAGTCTCAGTGCTTTTTTATTCTGGATGTACTACTGTCGGGGTTAGGCAGTCTCTGATAGATCCTCACTGTTACACGGGAAAGGTGGTCAAATGTGTTACATTTGGGGGTACCATGGAAAAATATCCTACTGCTGTCATTAGCATTGATACTCTCATCTTTACAGGAGATGTCCACGCATGTCTTCTTCCTAATCCTATTTCGGATCTTATAATCGGTCGTATTCATGGGGGTAAGGAATGCACCCCGCAACAAATTTCTATTTGGGAGGAACAAAATATCCAAACGGTCAATGCAGTGGTAACAAGAGCCCAAGCTCTTATCCCTCCAACTTCATCTGATGATAGTAATGGAGTTGATAGCCAAAACGATCACTTGGTTATTTCGCATGACTCGTTTGTTAAACGACAAGAAGAAGATCCTTCTTTAAAGAAATTCTTCTTTCTCGCAAAGAAAAGTGATCCTAATCAGAATACGAATCACAGATCGTATATCACTATGAAGAATGGTATATTGGTACGAATGGTAAAACACTCGGACAAGTCTATGCATTCGCAAATTCTTGTGCCTTAGTGTATGAGAGCCTTAATTCTTCAATATGCACACGATTCTCAGTGTGCTAGACATATGGGTTTTTCCAGAGCTAAGACTCTAGTCTTAGCGTCTTTCCTTTGGCTATTCGTGAACAAAGACATACGAATTTATTGCCGATCTTGCAAAATTTGTCAAGAGGTCAAGTCTAGAGGTCCAAGACATGCTGCACCTATTCATTCTGCAGATATTCCTTTTCGGCCGTTTCAGAAAATGGCAATAGACATTATTGGCCCGTTTAAGATTAAGTCAGCCAGAGGACATCAATTTATCCTTACTTGCGTTGACATGTGCACGCGTTGGCCAGAGGCTATTCCTCTTAAAAGCATATCAACTGTCGATATCGCAGATGATCTTTGGCTCATATTTTCTCGTCTGAGATTCCCCTGAGAAATACTGTCAGACCACGGATTTCAATTAATATCGGACACTATGTCTCAGGTAATGGCTACTCTGGACATTAAAAGGTCTCTCAGTAGTATTTGTCTTCCAATGTCCAATGGATTGGTTGCACGTCTTAATAGGACACTAAAGAACTTACTTGGCAAGATAACGGAGGATCATCCTGATGATTGGGACAGGGTCCTACCTGCAGCTCTATTGGCTTATAGAGAGGTTCCCAACGAGCATACAGGGTTTTCTTTTTTTGAACTTGTCTTTGGCGCGCAACCGCGCGGTCCTATGTTTTGCTACACGATCTGATCACTGCCGATAATATTGACGATGATACACAATCGTCATATGAATATGTCATTGCTCTTAGGGAAAAAATTATCGAATTATGCAGGTTAGCAACTTCATCATCCGAATTTGCAAAAGAAAAGGCTAGGCGATTCGCTAATAAGAAGAGACGCCTACGTCAACTTCGTCCTGGAGACAAAGCGTTTGTCTTACTTCCCTCGAGGGAAAACAGACTTCTCATTTCTTGGAAAGGTCCATACACTATAGTCTCTAAAATTTCCGATGTCGACTATATTGTCGATGTTGATGGAAGGCATAAAACCTTTCATATAAATATGCTTATGGAATTTATTGAACGACCAGACTATTTACAGCCTATTTTCCAGGCGACGGACGATTCTACAGTCCAACATGGTCATATCTCATCCCTGTCCGTTATACAGGATGAGGAAACTACTTTTTCTGATGTTAACTTACCTCTTCCCTTGATTCCACTTAATTCTACGGAATCATGGAAAAACGTTACCGTCTCTTCGAACTTGTATTTTGAGGAACAGCGTCAAGTATCTTCTACGCTACAATCATTTCAGGATGTCCTTACCGACATTCCTGGACACACACATGTCATTGAACATGACATCATACTTACTGATCGTAATCCGATCAGAGTAAGACCATACCCTGTACCTATCCATTTTCAAGCACAAGTCGAGAAAGAATTGGATGAAATGATTCAATTGAAAATAAGTGAACCATCCACTTCAGCTTATTCTTCGTCGATGGTTATTGTTCGAAAGAAAGACAATAACATACGTCTTTGCGTTGATTATCGCACATTAAAACAAGTTAAGAAGTTCGATGCCGAACCTATGAGTTTATTAGATGATCTACTTATTAGACTTTCTAAATCTAAATTCTTTACTAAACTAAACTTGTCGAAAGGTTATTGGCAAGTCCCTTTGACAATACACGCAAAACCTCTCACTGCTTTTACAACACCTGGTGGTTTATTTCAGTGGAATTTTATGCCTTTCGGGCTTATGAACGCCCCAGCAACTTTCGTACGCATGATGCGACGAATTCTATCTTATCGTACAGATGTCATCGCATATTTAGACGACATCTGTATGTTCAGTGGTACTTGGGAAGAAGACTATTTAGGTTTAAATGAATTACTATCTACTCTACGTGAGCATAATTTGACTGCAAAACCCTCTAAAGCTTTTGTTGGGTTTAGTGAAATTTCTTTCCTAGGTCATCGGGTTGAAGACAGAGGACCAAAACAGCATTCAGGAACTCTGTATCCTGTAATGTATATCTCTAGGAAGCTGAATGCGACAGAAAGGAATTACTCGGTTTTAGACCATGAATTGTTGGCCATGGTTTGGTCCATTCTTAAGCTACAAAGGTTCCTTCTGGGCGCGCATTTCATTTTGGAAACCGACCAAAAAGCTCTTATAGCTATGCAAAGTAAGGATTTGAAGAGCTCGAGATCTACTCGTTATGCTATTGCTCTTCAACCTTTCCATTTTACGGTGCGAGCTATCCGTGGTTTGGATAATGTGATGGCAGACGTATTGTCTAGATGCCCACATGATTCCATTTAAATCTTATGTCCCAGATTTCCTGATACACTTCCAGACTTATGTCTGTTCTTAATATCATAATATATATTAACACAATTGTGTCACTAGTTGGATGATTTATAATGACTTTAATAAATTTGGTTATGTCCATCCATGATATATATCCATTAGATATGTTGATAGTATAGCATTGTATTTCATGATATTTGTATATTGCTATAATTATAGTATTTGATAACTTTTGATATCTATGATTGGTATTGCCAGCAACTTAGATTTCTTTGATGGTACCTCCCGAGTTGGCTTTGCTTAGAGGAAATATTTTCTCTTATGATGGGGGATGATTTTTACTCTCTCCAGACGCTTTATTTATGCGTCTATTGTACCTGATATTAGGTTCATTCTTTCATGGGCACATAATTGATGCTTGTGCTATCTTGCTCATGGATATTTTTTTTAAAAGTGTCATTTTTTTACAAGGGGGGGGGGAGAGCAGTAATATGTTGCTGTAATCTTTGATGGAGTTTCAAACGTCGATTTATTGGTTGTATGTTTTTCACCCTGGTCAAAGCTGGGTAACTATGTCTTAACTTTGCTGTGTCAGGTTGATTAGGGGTTATCTCCCTTTTTGGTTTATTCATTTGGTTTGACCTTTAGGGTCAAAGGTAAACAGTTCTGGGCTATGTGCCATGCGCAGTTGTTGAGCGCAAGATCAGACTTCCGTGAGGTAGAGATGCGAACTGGCTTCTGTGGGACGTGAATGTCCGTTGTATTTTGGGGAAGGAAAATCTTCGAAGTGACTGCGTTGTCAGTTCTCCCCAGTGATTTACTGTACGTCAGGAATGACGACAGTGTTGTTTCTTGTGTTCTGAGGATCCTGTTTAAGGTAAAACCGACTTTATCATTATTACGCAGTCGGTTGCAGAACTTGTTAAAGGATTACCTAGCCGTGAGAACAGCTCACAGTTCCTGTAATGCAGAACCTATATTTTGTGCTCGAGGTAGCCATTTAAGACTATTCGTCTTCATTCGATCAGAAGTCCAGTGACGAAGTTATATATAGTGGAAACCGCAGGTTGGCGGTATACTTATACAAACATTATATCAGGAATTATGCAACCTGCTTAATGAAGAATACACAGCTGACGTCATATCGAGGCTCGGTGTAATGGCCACTATTCAACCGCATGAAAAGAGGTAACTGGCGTGTTATGCCAAGTTGAACGACGGCCCTGGTAATAGGATTACATGAGTTAAGGGCTCGTCTTTTGTATGACGGAGTTATTAAGGTATCTGACGCGATCAGTCAGGGATACCGAAGCGGCATTATGAACTGTACATTAAAGAACATACCACCATTTACCATGCCCACATATTTGAATGTTCACCAGCCTTAGAATGCCTGATATGTACCAAGCGATTTCAATTAACATGATGTATATGATCCGGTTTACATTGACTGTTCCTGTGTGATTATACTGTTAGTCCTGTGAATAAATGTATGAACTGTCACCAGTAGTTTCAACCATCATTGGCTTCAGTACTAGTGTGACTGGGTGTATTGTGTAACTATATATGAGCCTAAACGCATTCGTGTCTGCACACCCATGTCTCACATCATCATCATCATCGTACAAGGACCATGTATGCTGTCAGCGTGAGTGACCTAGATCTTCACCGCACCATTACACTGTTCAGGTGACATCAACACGCATACCTGGCCAACTACACATCAACATTTGCATCACGCATTAAAAAACCAACTAACAATTACCTCTGACTTCTTTAGATTGATGTTTAAGCCCACCTCCTGGCTATACTTATTAAGTCTTTCCGTTTTTTCCTGGATATGTTGATGTGAATGTGCTAGTAGTGCAATGTCATGTGCATTTTCCAGATCTTCCAATGTAGAAAATGTAGTCCATCATATTCCTCTTGCACTGCCCTCTGTTGTCTGGCGCATCACACAGTCTATAACTTTTAAAAATAGAGTGGCTGATAAGGGGCATCCCTGTTGCACTCATGTCTTCACCTCAAAGGTCAGGTTGCTCTGCCCAACCCTACACGTAAATTTGGCATAGAGGCTTTTTATGATTGTCACTATGCAGCTTGGAATTCCATAAGCCCTCAGTATTTTCCATAAACTGTCACTATGTATACTGTCAAAAGCCTTTTCAAAATCAACGAAATTAATGTACAGCAGTCTTTGCCATTCTGAGCACTGCTCAATAATGTTCCTGATGGTAAATATATGATCTACACATCTTCTGTTCTTTCTGAATCCTTCTTGTTCTTTCCTCAGTTTGTGGTCTACTGCTTTTGAGATTCTCTGTATAATTATCCTGAATAGTATTTTGCTGGGAACTGAGAGAAGAATGATTCATCTCCAATTATTGCAGTCCGCAAGATCTCCCTTAGAATTTGACAATTATTCTCTTGTTCCACTTTGATGGTGTTGTACCCATTGGTGGCTGGACAGCGAGACAATGCGTCTGTTAATTTGCATCCCACACATGTACTTCACTTAGGCATTTGTTCTTTTTATTTTGTCTAAAGTTCGTGGAACGAAGCTATCAGACTGTACATAGTGGGAAGCTGCAAATCTGAATTTTCTACGCCACTAGATGTGAGTTAACAGCAGGGATTCAAAACTAACCGCCTACATTGGACGAGTTGTGTGGATAAGAGCCCGTGTCACAGAAGAAATTGACGAAATCACGGCTGCAGGAGTCACTTAGACCAGCTAAGTTTATTAAGGAAACAAGAAGAGGACAATTGTTTTTATGAAATCCTCAACCCAAGTCTCAGTGAAGACAATTTTATTTACATCTAAAATTCATCATCATTCCATCGCTTTCTTATATATATATATATACACTCACACATCTAGACATGTATCTACATCAATAGAGAAAATACTTATAAAACGATCTTCGCTGGACTTACACCAGCTGGGAGCATGAACGGGCTAAAAGGATCCCGTTACACGCCCATTGAGTGATAAGGGAATATGGTGTTATACCCATATTTTCTTGACCTTCGGTACACTAGGGGTGACCTTGTCAGCATCACGCCAGCCACCTTAACCTTCCCTGAGTTGCTCTAGTACAAAACTCATGAGGCTGGATTGAACGGGCTAAAACCATTGCTTAATGCTTCACAAAAGAGAAGGATCAGATATAAGTTAATAGTGCTCTGCCCTGTACAGCATTGTTCTTAACTTCTGAAAACATCTTGTGAAATCTCCCTTGAGATAGAAGCGTCATTATCATTCTATCTGCACCTTTGAAGACCCATATTAGATATTCTTGAGGGTTGGCAACTGGTGGACACCAATTGCAGAGCTAACGGGAGGCAATCCGTGACAAACATTACACATCTGTTATTGTTATTGGTATTGTTATTGTTATTGTTAATCAGGATCGACTTTACTGCTCTCCGGGCAAATCCATAAGTGTTCAGTCTCACTCAGCAAATGTCGAAGAATATGAATGCTAATTGTACCTGTAGCACACATATAACTGCCCCGGTTGATGGAGTTTCAGACAACCACCTCAGTCCGTCGCATATCTAATAGACAGCAATCTGAGCGTGTATATCATTGTCACAATGGGGGTATCACACGTACAGCCCAAAACTACTCGCATCCCTTCATCTTGAATGTGTTACAGCCATAATTTTTAAGGCTGCCAGTCCTCACTCGCACTTCCCTATGATCAGTTCGACATACTATACTTGAATGATAGTCCACGATCAAACGTTACTCCCAGATACTTACCCTGTCTTGCCTGTCAATGTTCTGCCCACTGAAAGTGATGTCTGCAAGGTCTGCTTTCACTATGATGTTGTTGAAAGAGCACCACATCACACAGGCCTTGTTGGGATTGACCCCTGATCCGCTTTCCATACACCATTTAGAAACCGCCTCTAGTGTCTCGTGTATGCCTTGAACCATTTCCTGTCTGTCTGAGCCAGTCCTGTACTTGAGTATGTCATCTGCGATAGTTACTGTTCGTCCCAGTCCTGGTATTTACATTCTGGTCGGTCTCTCCATTTTCTTTGTTTGTTTGTTTTTGTGCTGGGAAAATGCCTCAAAACATGAGATGCTCTGGTTACCTCCAACTGTAAAAGGCCAGAGTTAGCGATGGAAGCAAGACTTATTCTACAGCACATGTAAAACTGACTAATTGTGATAAGGCAAGGATAAACATATTAGTCATTAATACTAAGGCAAAGAAGGTTTAAATGAAGTACAACGGACACTCTGTTCGATAGAGCCTTAACAAAAAAAAAATTCAGAGACGCAGTAAACAGGGGTAAGAGTTAGGTTTAGGGGTTGAAATGAAGAACACATGGCCGTAAGTTCGACAAGGCCTTAAAATATAATTCAGAGACGCATTAAGTAGGAGTAATGCTTACGTTTAGGTATCCTAAACCAAACCTTAACGACGTTGGCGACTTACTGGGATGACATCAAAGAAGACGCCCCACTGAGATTAATTTCAACCAGGTTTAAGTATCCTAAGTCTAACCCTAATCCCTAATGCTTATGACGCTGGCTGCTTACTGGAATGATATAAAAGAAGGCGGTCCACTGTGCATCATTTCAACCACCAGGGAGTTACAAGAACTATCTATTAGTAGATGTGGCAGGGGAAGCAACTGATGGTTTAAACTAGGACAATTAGGTATAAGCAGTAAGATAAAGGGCAAGAAGGTTGTCCGAGGAAGGTGCGAATAAAACCTCCCGGAAGAAGGCTAGATTAGTGAATAGAGTTCACGGTGCACGCTCTTAGGGGCAGTTGAGAAAAGAAACATTCGAGAAGCGCCAGTTACACAGGCAGATCGCACGAACCTAGGTAATGTTTGTGCAAGGTGACCCAGCCATCTTGACAGACATATGCTAGCTCATCGAAGTTTGCTAACTCGATGATCTCTGGTGGACAGACTCAGTGGCATCATACAGTAGAAGATAATATCTACAATAAGCAGACAAGTAAAGAACGAATGTTTGAAGGAAATTCATCCCCGGAGATGCCCGGTATTAACATTCAATAACCTGAACGTCATATGAATATATAAATAGAAGATATTAATCAAGGAAGTTATAAATACTTAACAAGACAGAATTATCAACAAGAGCATAAAAAAGAAATCTCCGTAGTCATAATCAAGTAGACTTTGTATTCAATGAAGTTGTTCTGCAAGGCCAAGTGTGATGGTACATCTTGTAAATAAACTGTAATTCGACTAGACCATGACTTAGCCATTTTCATGGATAAATGTATTGGTGTGACACTCTGTCTGTTTATACGTTTCGTCGTTCACCTTTAAAGTAATGAACCTGGGTAGAAAAGAAGGCAGTGACATACTTAAAACAATACGGGAGTAGGCTGCCACATAGAAAGGCAATTCAAAATCATCACATTTTTCTGAGTTACAAGAATAACGGATGACTGCTCATAATTCAATACATTATCATTATTCCTGTAAGCATAGTGCACATTTGTTTCCTCAATTTAATGTTTATTTCTTATGTATTTTATTGACATGTCTTGTCACAGAAGCCCATGTATTATTTTTTGTTTAAATGCCTGCCAGACATGTGCACCAGCTGGGTCTTGGTACAGGAGAAGAAAGACTGGAAACTTCGTCAAGTGGAAGTTGAAGCACGGCTGTAACATAAATTGTGAAGGTATTTACTTGTGAAACTTACTTTATGTTTCCCCTTGCCTAAATATTTATACGAGTATTACATGTAATTTTTTTTTGGGTCTCTATAAATATTTAATTTAGAAACATATTTCATTACTTACATGTATTGTTTTGTTTCTATCGTACTTTAAGGCAGAGATTTTTTGATGCTTGTTTATATTTTTATTTGATATTTTACTAATGTAAACATTTGCCTCTTTCTAGGAAGTTCAGATGTGATGGAGGCTGAGGCTGGTAGTGTTTTGTGAAGCTGGTCTCTGACACGATAGAAATTAATTACTCCACCATGCTAAGTGATGGTAATTGCAAAGCATTCAAGCAGGTCATTGGAATTAAACCATGTGGCCTTTAGGTTAAAATTATCAAAGAAATGTCAGTGCAAAGATCATGTTGGAAAAAAAACATGTATTCTGTGCTACAGAATGTAATTACTTATTGCTGCAATCAAAAATTGACGCTTTGAAGATGTGGTTCGGCTTACCGGCAATTATCCCCAGAATCAGTATTGTTCTGCTGGCCAAGATGTGTTTGTGAAGCAACCTTCTTAAGAAATGGATATGCCATGGGCATAATAGATTTAGCCACACACCCGTAGCCTTTAAACTGCTGAACACAACACTTGATACCAGAATATGACAGGTTTACACATCTGAAACTGTTGAACACAACACTTGATACCGAATATGACTGGTTTACACATCTGGAACTGTTGAACACAACACTTGATACCAAAATATGACAGGTTTACACATCTGAAACTTTTGAACACAACACTTGATACCAGAATATGACTGGTTTACACATCTGAAACTGTTGAACACAACACTTGATACCAGAATATGACAGGTTTACACATCTGAAACTGTTGAACACAACACTTGATACCAGAATATGACAGGTTTACACATCTGAAACTGTTGAACACAACACTTGATACCAGAATATGACAGGTTTACACATCTGAAACTGTTGAACACAACACTTGATACCAGAATATGACAGGTTTACACATCTGAAACTGTTGAACACAACACTTGATACCAGAATATGACAGGTTTACACATCTGAAACTGTTGAACACAACACTTGATACCAGAATATAACAGGTTTACACATCTGAAACTGTTGAACACAGCACTTGATACCAGAATATGACAGGTTTACACATCTGAAACTGTTGAACACAACACTTGATACCAGAATATGACAGGTTTACACATCTGAAACTGTTGAACACAACACTTGATACCAGAATATGACAGGTTTACACATCTGGAACTGTTGAACACAACACTTGATACCAGAATATGACAGGTTTACACATATGAAACTGTTGAACACAACACTTGATACCAGAATATGACAGGTTTACACATCTGAAACTGTTGAACACAACACTTGATACCAGAATATGACAGGTTTACACATCTGAAACTGTTGAACACAACACTTGATACCAGAATGTGACAGGTTTACACATCTGGAACTGTTGAACACAACACTTGATACCAGAATATGACAGGTTTACACATCTGAAACTGTTGAACACAACACTTGATACCAGAATATGACAGGTTTACACATCTGAAACTGTTGAACACAACACTTGATACCAGAATATGACAGGTTTACACATCTGAAACTGTTGAACACAACACTTGATACCAGAATATGACAGGTTTACACATCTGAAACTGTTGCACACAACACTTGATACCAGAATATGACAGGTTTACACATCTGAAACTGTTGAACACAACACTTGATACCAGAATATGACAGGTTTACATATCTGAAACTGTTGAACACATCACTTGATACCAGAATATGACAGGTTTACACATCTGAAACTGTTGAACACAGCACTTGATACCAGAATATGACAGGTTTACACATCTGGAACTGTTGAACACTTACTTAGTCGTTCCCCTTCTACCGTGAGGTGTAGAGGTTTGGAAGAGAGAGCGCCAGACCATTCTATCAGCTGTCTTCTTCCTGGCCTGGTTCCATTCTAGTCCTCGGTCCTTCAAAGATTGTCTAATGTTGTCCTCCCAGCGGACTCTGGGTCGTCCTGGAGGTCTGGATCCCTGGCTCTTTGTTTCCCATGCTTGTCGTGGTAGCCGATCTTCTCCCATTCTGCAGACATGGCCAAACCATCTTAGTTGGGACTGTTCTATTTGGGTCTGCAGCGGATGGGATTTTAGGCCTTGACGGATCGTCTGGTTGCGGACCATGTCTCTTCTTGTTACTTCAACCACTTTCCTCAGATACCTCATTTCTGAGGTTTGGATCTGGCTTTTGTGGGTTGTAGTCATTGCCCACGACTCGCATCCATATGTCAATACTGGGACATAGGTGGAGCGGTATACAGCCATCTTCGTGTTCTTACCAACCTCTTTCTTGCTGAGGAATCCACGATTTATGGCCTGAAAAGGTCTCCCAGCCGCTGCTTTTCGAGTGGCCAACTCTTCTTTGATGCCTCCCTTTCGGTCTATAATAGCTCCGAGATATTTAAAGTGGTCGACCTGCTCCAGGACCTGTATGACCCCAACTTAATCTGATGTTTTCTTTCTTCTCGTGATATCACCATGGATTTTGTTTTAGAGCTGCTTATGACCATCCCTCTCTTCTCCAGCTCTTCCTTCCAGACTTGCAGGTTGGATTGGAGATGTGCCTCTGATTTAGCAATCAGGGCAACATCATCAGCAAATGCCAGCTCCGAAATATAGACCTGTCTCATCTTCCAGTACCCCACTGAATACTTTCTTGTTCTCTCCTTACATGCCTTGATGACCTCGTCCATAAGGAGTATTAAGAAGTAAGGTGATAGGATATCACCTTGTCTTACACCAGTGGTGGTCCTGAACTCTTCTGACTTATGGTTTGCTGTCCTCACATAATTTCTGCAAGACTTGTAGAAGCTCTGTATAGCATGAATCAGAGGTGCTGGAATATTCTTCCTTGCCAAACAGTCCCAAAGTTTGCTCCAGGGGACCCTGTCAAACGCCTTTTCCAGATCTATGAAACAAAGATGGATCTCACTCTTATACTCAAGGGCCTTTTCACTCAGCTGTCTGAGTGTGAAGATTAGGTCTTGAGTACTTCGCTTTGCTCGGAATCCGCACTGGACCTCATCCAATTGTGGCTCAGCTAGGCGTCGGAGTCTCTGCTCTAGGATTCTAGAGTAGATTTTACCAGGGACACTGAGAAGGGATATGCCTCTATGGTTTCCACATTGTCGATTGTCACCCTTTTTGAAAATTTATGTTATGATGGCAATCTCCCAATCCTTTGGTATGGTCTTGTTGCACCATGCTGCCTGTAGGACCTTTAAGAGTAATAGGTCGACTGTTGAACACAATACTTGGTACCAGAATATGACAGGTTTACACATCTGAAACTGTTGAACACAACACTTGATACCAGAATATGACAGGTTTACACATCTGAAACTGTTGAACACAACACTTTATACCAGAATATGACAGGTTTACACATCTGAAACTGTTGAGTCCCTGTGAAACAAAAGGTTGCCCAAAACTCAAATCTTCTTCATCCTCGTTCGCCCTGAAAAGGACGGTGGTAGCGTTGTGTCTGTTTACGCCTAAGCTGTGATATCTGCACCTTTTGGTCGACACATCCGACTTCAGCACAGCATTTTTTAGGACCGGGTTTGCTTTCCCTTTGCGATCCGTACTCGCTCAGCCAGACCGCACTGCTGCAGACTGTTTCCAGGACTACCACGTGGACGTGGAGTATGGTCTTGACCAGCTCTGGTTCGCTGGTCCTGATGCAAACAGTCATTCTATGGGTCACTGACTGCATTCACTATTGCTGCATCTTTGGGTCCCTCAAATGAGAGTCTTCATTCAGTAATTTGGAGTAAATTGCGAAACCAAATCTTGCATTCAAGAAAGCTTATGGAATCCTGCCTTCTAAGTGATTAGCAGAATGTAATGAAGGACCTGCTATACTTGTCAAGCAAGCTGTCAGTTGAACATTGGAATACAGTTTTGTTGACTGGTAGGGGCAAGAAAGCCAAAACGACTGGCGCTTACCTCTAAAAAGGCCGACAATTGTGTTAAGACAATGAAAGCATTAAGGCAATAATCTCAATAAAAAGACAGACAGAAATATTCAAAGAAAGCTAGATATGCTACTGGTATATTTACTTACTTAGTCGTTCCCCTTCTACCGTGAGGTGTAGAGGTTTGGAAGAGAGAGAGCGCCAGACTATCCTATCGGCTGTCTTCCTCCTGGCCTGGTTCCACTTTAGTCCTCGGTCCTTCAAAGACTATCTAATGTTGTCCTCCCAGCGGACTCTGGGTCGTTCTGGGGGTCTGGATCCCTGGCTCTTTGTTTCCCATGCTTGTCGTGGTAGCCGATCTTCTCCCATTCTGCATCTTAGTTGGGACTGTTCTACTTGGGTCTGCAGGGGGTGGGATTTTAGGCCTTGGCGTATCGTCTGGTTGCGGACCATGTTTCTTCTTGTTACATGTATTCATTACTTCAACCACCTTCCTCAGATACCTCATTTCTGAGGTTTGGATCTGGATTTTATGCGTTGTAGTCATTGCCCATGACTCGCATCCATATGTCAAGACTGGGACATAGGTGGAGCGGTATACAGCCATCTTTGATTTCTTACCAACCTCTCTCTTGCTGAGGAATCCTCGATTTGTGGCCTGAAAAAGTCTCACAGCTGCTGCTTTTCGAGTGGCCAACTCTTCTTTGATGCCTCTCTTTCGGTCTATAATAGCTCCGAGATATTTAAAGTGGTCGACCTGCTCCAGGACCTGTTCTCCCAGCTTAATCTGGTGTCTTCTTTCTTTTCGTGATATCACCATGGATTTTGTTTTAGAGCTGCTTATGACCATCCCTCTCTTCTCCAGCTCTTCCTTCCAGACTTGCAGGTTGGATTGGAGATGTGCCTCTGATTAAGCAATTGTCGCCGTGGGGTTTGCCCAAGCATTATTCATGCTATTGGCATGGTCAGATAGACGCTTAAGACAGTTGACGAGGAAGAAAATAATGTATGAATAAAACAGACAAGAGTTCAGTAACTCGGCTTGCGTTAAATAAACGTGAGTATTTCTTACTTACTTACTTACTTAGTCGTTCCCCTTCTACCGTGAGGTGTAGAGGTTTGGAAGAGAGAGCGCCAGACCATTCTATCAGCCGTCCTCTTCCTGGCCTGGTTCCACCCTAGTCCTCGGTCCTTCAAAGATTGTCTAATGTTGTCCTCCCAGCGGACTCTGGTTCGTCCTGGAGGTCTGGATCCCTGGCTCTTTGTTTCCCATGCTTGTCGTGGTAGCCGATCTTCTCCCATTCTGCAGACATGGCCAAACCATCTTAGTTGGGACTGTTCTATTTGGGTCTGCAGCGGATGGGATTTTAGGCCTTGACGGATCGTCTGGTTGCGGACCATGTCTCTTCTTGTTACTTCAACCACTTTCCTCAGATACCTCATTTCTGAGGTTTGGATCTGGCTTTTGTGGGTTGTAGTCATTGCCCACGACTCGCATCCATATGTCAAGACTGGGACATAGGTGGAGCGGTATACAGCCATCTTCGTTTTCTTACCAACCTCTTTCTTGCTGAGGAATCCACGATTTATGGCCTGAAAAAGTCTCCCAGCCGCTGCTTTTCGAGTGGCCAACTCTTCTTTGATGCCTCCCTTTCGGTCTATAATAGCTCCGAGATATTTAAAGTGGTCGACCTGCTCCAGGACCTGTTCTCCCAACTTAATCTGATGTTTTCTTTCTTCTCGTGATATCACCATGGATTTTGTTTTAGAGCTGCTTATGACCATCCCTCTCTTCTCCAGCTCTTCCTTCCAGACTTGCAGGTTGGATTGGAGTTGTGCCTCTGATTTAGCAATCAGGGCAACATCATCAGCAAATGCCATCTTAGAAATATAGACCTGTCTCATCTTCCAGTACCCCACTGAATACTTTCTTGTTCTCTCCTTACATGCCTTGATGACATCGTCCATAAGGAGTATGAAGAGGTAAGGTGATAGGATATCACCTTGAGTATTTCTTTTGAGATGTAAATAAAAGGCTTGAGCAATGAAGTTAAATGAAAACAGGTTAGAGCAACGAATCAGAAGTAGCGAGAGAAACATACGACAGAATAATGACCAGAGATCATTAGGGCAGTCCTGAGTTTGGGATTGAAGAAGCAAGGTGTGTTTTCAGTAGTCTCCAGGCAGATTGATTCTGTGGTTTTATAGATATAGCATAAATATAGAAATGTTCAGAAGATTTGTTATCACTAGACAGTGTTCTAAATGATTAAAAAGTTTCTTATAGACACAGTGCATTTCGGGAGAGATTCAGTGATCTGACTGTAAGTATAAGTTGAACTTATCATTCATACGAGTTAGATATTTACAGGAGAGGTAACACAGAAGCCCCAAGTCGACGTGTCAAACATATTTTGTGAACTTTACTGACTAAGTAACAAAAGATAGAGAGGAATGATACACAGATGATCAAGTTTGGTACGACTATATTCGAATAAATAAATGGTAATGAATTCCATGAGGAAAACCATATTTATCATCGTGAGTTCACGATAAGTGAAGTATGAGCTATTTCAGAAATAGATACGACAAGTAAGCGACTGGGAGAGGCGACTTCCGTAAGAACTGCCCACATGCTCTCGCACGTAAGTATGTAGTTGGAAGACTTGATACATGTATATGAATTAAATTATGTTTTCAGGAACAGTAATAGAGGCAGATCTGACTAAGTTCGGTCAGAAAGAATAAAGGCATAAACACAATGTGTTGGAAGTGCTGATATTAAGTATTGAGGTACTCAGACAAACAGGAGTAGAGTTTGAATAGACTAAACAAGTTAACTGGAGATAATGGAATGACAAAGGGAGAATATGTATATACATGGGTTATAGAGCTAGTTCGTGAAGCAACTATGATGTAACTGTATGTGAGCTCTATGATAAATTACTTGCCTTGCTGAAGAAAATTACCATATGTAAATAAACGTTTTGGTGGATAAAACATATTTTTGAGTCAATCCTTTGAGAGTTGCTACATGTAGGCCATGTCCGTTTTAAGAACAAATTCCACTAAACGATCAGTCACTAATAACAACGGAGAAGGAATAGAACGGGTCGTGGGTTGAATAAGAAGGAGAAGAGTCTCATCCAGGAATCAACATCTCTGTCGGAGATAGCCAGTACACAAGTCACCCATTGATAACTTGGAAGATAACCAAAAGAGATTTGTAAATTCGAGTTACATCACTAGGCCTGCCATCTGCCACCTAGTGACTCCACCAAAAGTATAACCAGTACGGTTACATACCTCTAATTGGCGCCGCGACCAGTCTTTCTTAGTGACAACATGGCTACATCACAGGCAGACGTAATGTATCAACAACAACAGCTACAGACACAACAACAACTCGCATTTGTTCCACTGCCCCCGGAACAAGAACCAACAATGGCTGCTCTTAAAAGCATTACAGAAACATTGCATAATGTTGATCATTTTGTGAAGTACAACCAGATCAGATCGGTTATTACACTATTCACAGGAGACTCTAATGAATTTAGAAGATGGTTAAAGGATGCAGATAAATTCGCCACTATGGTGAATGCATGCACGGACTCAGAGCGCAAGCGAATACTATATTTATCGTCAGACTCTTTGGTTACTGATTTTCTAAGAAGACGTGACAGTGCATATCCTACTGAAACATATGAATCACTTAAGAAAGAGCTAACACAACGCTATAGTAACATTACCAATACGGAACACGCTTGGTCACTGCTTCGCCGCATCAGACAACAACATAAGGAACCCATTCAGTCCTACGGAAAGAAATTATTAAATCTAGCAGAGGAAGCATTTCTTGATGGTGTGACAGCATCACCAGATCTAGAGAAACATCTGGTAGGCATTTTTGTTGATGGATTATTAGGCAATAACACCAAATTACACATGATTCGCAAAGATCCGAAAACGATAAATGAAGCAATCCAAATAGCAATCAGAGAAGAGAATGTGCAAACAAGATTTAACCAGTGCATTGAACAAGGACCTACAGTCGAGTCACATACAGAACACGAACCGATGGAAATTGGACATTCCCGCCCGCGTTGGCATCGCCCAAGCCAGACGAGTAAGCATGAACATTTAAACAAAAATTATGCTCAATACCCTCATAGAAAACAGAACATACACCAGGTCAAAACCCCTACTTGTTTCCTTTGTGGTATTCGAGGACACCTAGCACGTGAGTGCCGACGACAACATCCTCACCTACACCAGCAAAATTATATCAACCCACAACAGTATGGTAATGGCAATACTAATCATTATGGTCAAAATTTTCGAGGAGCACATACAGCTTCCAATTTTGCAAGAGGACAATCACGAATGTACAACCAGGGAAATCCCATGTATCCAGACAACAACAACAGAACGCATCGCATAGCCACTGTCGGCAGTCATTGGAATAATATTAAGAAAATAAATTGTCGTATTGCTGTTAGAAATTTTATGCACGGAATCAGACAACGAAATATATGGGCAGTACAAAATGTTACAACAAGTGACCAGCAAACTTGCTTAATAACGACAGAAGATGGAATGAGGGTACATATCAGACCAATACAACAATGCAGAAAACCACCTAACATACACCACCAGGTCGGTTTTGTAAAATCAAATGACACGCGATGGGCCCCCATGATTGATAGTCAACCTAAAGAAATAAACGAAGTACAAGTGAAGAAAACAAAGATGATTTGTGTTGCGACACAAACAAACGATGACAGGTCAAGTCAGGTCAATGACCCAGAACTACACGTGAAGAAAACAACGATGATCAGTGTTCCATTTCAAACAGATGTTGACTTTAACACCGTCACATCAGAAGCTGGTACACCAGAAACAGTACACTTTAACACATCTGACGTACACACTCGAATAGCATTAAAACAGTTAGTCGTGCAGACAAATTCGCCAGAAATTCCAGTTACAGAACCAAGCACACAAGAGTTGAAGAAAAAGATAAAAACAATACTGAAAGAAGGTGACTTCAGCACACTCACAACACGAAAGGTTAATGAATTACTGGAGGACAGGTTTGCTGTTTGTGTTTTAGCACGACGAAAAGAAATTCGCAAGTTGGTGAAAAATGCGGTTGAACAAGATGAAGGTGATGTGATCACAGAAGAGAAAAACATAGTCACAAAAGCTCATACAGCACACATGAAGAAAGATAATCATCGCCCGACAGCACCACCAGCTTTATCGAATGGCAGACCAGTACGAAAAGTTACATTAAATCACTATAATTCTAGAGACCTCAAGCACTTCACATAGCGAACCAGACACAGATGGTGAGCTTGATACTGACACAGAACAGTGAAGAACCCCAAATCAATTACAAGATGCTATACATCGTTTGAATCGCTGTAGAGACAAGTGAGAAGAAGAAGATGATATTCCGCCGGCAGAACTAAGAGAGAGGTTGATATTTCGAGACAATCGTTTACACGATAGAGATAGCAGCACACCAGTATCAGTGCATGACGACGAACCCCACCCATCCATAACAAGTCAGACATATTACGGCAGTGAAGAAGTACAACAGCCAGCTCCAAGTCAACACCAGCCTACACACTCCAGTTGGGACAGCCAAGATGAGAGGCCCTTGCAAACAACAATGAGAAACAACATAACCCCCCATAGTCGGAGTCCTACAGAAGAACATACCAGTCGACGATTACAACCGCCAGCTCCAAGTCAACATCAGCCTACACACTCCAGATGGGACAGCGATGATGAAAGCCTGCTATACAGAAAAGCTGGAACTGGACCAAATGGCCATGGACAGCTGGTAGTACCATCTTTATATAGGGAAAAGGTTATGGAACGAGCACATCCTGTACCTAACAGTGGACGTAAGGAAAAAGGTACCACTTGTCAAAGAATAGCAGTGCAGTATTACTGGCCCGGTATCACTGAAGACATAGCTCGGTACCTGACTACCTGTTCAGGATTGGAAAAGGTAACCCCAACAAGTGGGGAACACCAACATGACCTAGGGAAGCATTGGGTCGGACGCAGGCCTAAAAATAAAAATCAAAAGGTAGATATAGTGCATATGAGAAAACCATCTCACAAACGATTTACCAGAAAACCAGATAAAGTAAAACCGCATTTATAAATACCAATACTGGAGACCTAAGGAATCAGGTCACCCGTCATAAGAGGAATACAACATTCCCAGACCAAGTGATTCGAAAGCATTTAACCTAAGTTGCTAGTGCCAATTCTAAACTGTGCCAAGAAATTGTGTTCCCAAAAGTTGCTTTTGGTTAGTGGAACGAGGCTATCAGACGGTTCGTAGAACGAAGCTATTAGATTGCTCATAGAACAAAGCTGTCAGACTGTGAAGTGTCATCATTACTGAAGAACTGTTAAAACCGCGGCTGCAGTAGTCATATGTGCTAAGCTAAGTGCTTAACAAAAGGCAACAGCAAAGAACATTAACATTCCTCTATCCAGTCTCTATGAAGATAACACTTTCATAAAAAAATGCACCATCATTTCACCCTGTGAAAACTAATTGATTATCAAATTTGTTACATGTTAATTTAAAACACAACAATCATAATTGGTTCGTTTATTATATCTGTATGAAAGCAAGCATATGTGCAAGACTCTTTAATATATATTTACACTTAGACATATATTACATATATAGAGCTAATTCTTAGAAAGGAATTTTGCTAGATTTACACCAGCCGCGGGCTTGAACGGGCTAAAACATTTGCTTAATTCTTCATAAAAGGCGGCCAACCTATATAAGTTAACAATTACCCTTCCAATACAGCATTGTTCTTGACTTCGTGAATATCTTATGAATACTCCCTTGGGATAGAAGCGACATTACTCTTCTATCTACAACACTGCCAAGAGTAATCGTGTGCGAAGATAGACACCTTTGACGACCTATTTTACAAACTCTTGAGTTTTCTCCACTGTTGGACCACTACTGCAGAGCTAAGGGGAGGCAATCCGTCACAGGCTACCACGACACATATGGGAAACCAATAGCCAGGGATCAAGATCTCCAGGACGACCAAGAATTCGCTAGGAGAACAACATTAGACAATCACTGATGGACCGAGGACTAGACTGAAACCAGGCCAAAAGATATACAGCTTAACATGGCGTTCTCTCTGGCTAACGTCTACACACCAAATTAGAAGACGTTTGTTTGTTTTGTATTAAGGACCATCTACATTGTACACGGAAAACTCCATCAGTGGTCCGATCTTCTCCTTTAGCTCACAAGGAGAATCTCGTCACAGTGAACGAACACCAAAGCATCGGCGAGCGTCCCAATGTGTGTATAAATGAATCACACATTTTATATACTAGCCGCCATTAAAAACGCATCGCATTAGTTTATGAACCACAACTCGTTTTGCTAAATTTAAAATACATGAAACCACTGATTTTACATTTCTGATCCATTTCGTAAATATTTTTGTATCGGGTAGGTTTTCTTAATTGTGTAAACTCTGGTTCGGCAGCGGCCGTATGGCCTACTCTGTATGATTTACAACTGGCGAATAATTTTTAACGTGCGAAACTTGTACACGGGACCTACAATTTTTTCGCCCTGATCCAATAAAGCTAGCCATCCGATCTCACTACTCAGAGAATCAGGGGGGAGTAAGACATTATTAGTTCTGAAAAAATTCCATCAAGAATATTACCTGTACTGGGAACCGACCCAGGTGTTTTTAGAATTAGATGTGGACGCCATGCCTCTTAACCACACCGGTCCCCGGGATAGGAGAGAACCAAGTAAGAAAATGTCTTGAAAGTATTGTCGAAGTGCGCTATTTGGCGCCGATGAAACATGTTGGTGTGCACATCTGCGACTGCATGAAAAGAAGCAGTATCTTATTATCATTAAACGTGACAGAGGAAATAAGTATTCACGTCTTTAGCTTGCGCATCAAACTCCAAATTAATTAAAGAATTTTAATTCTAAACATGATAAACACAAGTTTTTTTTTTAAAACTTAACAAATGTACTAATAAAAATAAGAGATTCTATTGTTCCTTAAATAAATATGTGTAATGAATTGATAAAATAAAAATAAAAATGAAAATCTGTTATTTAGTTTGATATTTTAATAATAGGTGAATTGTTCCCCTTTGGAAGTAAATTGGATGCCTTCCCCTAACTTCTTTATCAGCAGTGTGGGTATGAGGCTTTTATTTGCGGGTTGCAGAAGGTTTGTACGTATTATTGGTCTTTTTAATTCTACGTGAGGTGGTAGGTCAGGTACAGCTTGAGTAGGCAGTCTAGTCTCTGGTATGTAGTGCTTCCCTGAAAGCTCTTGGTACCTTCTAGTGAAAGATGTCTTTTTAATTCGGTACTTGGAGTTGTGGTCACCGATAACATTTTTGCAGAGGCCATCCTTGTCAGCTCGCAAGAATCTTTCTGCCTTGATGATAACTCATACCTACACTGCTGAAAACACTTGCCATGGAAACCATCTGTCAGTATGATGAAGACATTATCCATACCTACACAGACGGATCAGCTTTCAAAGCAGTCATAAATGCTCAATATGGGGCCATAATCATCACACCCAGTACAGAAGAACCCATCAAAATTGCAGGTCCCTGTGGTACCTGGTGCACAAACTACGAAGCCGAAGTAGTCGCCATCCAGAAAACCCTAACTATAATTTTTGAACTCTTTGAATCAGACGAAATGGAACCAAATGATGTTGTAGTATTCTCAGACTCGCAGGCTGCCCTCTTGGCAATAGGAAACTGGAAAACCAACTCAGTCAACATTATCCAGAAGGTTCAAGAAACATGTCACAACATTATGAACTTGTATTTAACAGAAATATACATGCAATGGATACCTGGCCACATAGACATCACATTTAATGAAGTTGCTGATAGACTAGCAAAGAAGGGAGCAAAAATGCCACAGATTGACCAACCATTGAATATGTTAACAGTTAAACAAATAGTCAAAAACAACTGTAAAGAAGTTTGGCTAAACACGTGGGCACAGGCTAATACAGGAAGAAGACTCTTCATTCACCAAACAGCCCCAAATAAGAAAGATGCTATGAACGATATCGAACGACGATATCAAACCAAAATCTTTAGATTGAGAACAGGTCACTCTACACTAAATGGCCACAGAAACAGACTATGTTCACAAAATATAGCAACATGTAAACACTGCCCTAACCCGTTAGAAACAGTAGAACACCACCTACTACAGTGCACTGCACTTCAGGGACTGAGACAGCAAATGCTATCACACAACCCATCCATAGACAATACACTGTATGGCAGCTCAGAACTGCTTATACGAACTGCGCAGTACCATATAATGGCATCAAGGTCACCAAGAGCTGACGCTCAGTGACAGTGGATCGAAGAAGAAGAAGAACTCCTTTATATGTGCTGCTTAAAGTATCACATGGTTAAGTTTTTTTTTTTTTTTTCACTTATTTCCGAGATTGGACATCACGTCAAAACCTGACAAGAAAGATTTTGACCACTGGACTGTTATCTCTGTAGTTTTTTTATTATTTATTTGTGGGGGCGGGGCGGGGGGGAGGGGGGGAGGGGGCACTTTTATTAGCCATTAAAAGGTTTACTTCTGTGAAGGACTGCACGTCATCAGCTTATTAAATTGTTGCTGCTTGTTTGTTTATACTTATTTATTATTTCTAAGTGTAATGATTTTTACCTCTATATCTATTATTGCGAGTGTACCGACGTGTCGTTATAAGTACTACTAGCTGAAATGAAGATCTATGTGTGTTTTTCGTTTCATCTTGTGTCTACCGATAGTGTGGTCTTCCTTAACTCCAGCTGATTTATGACTTAATCAATGACGATTTGACGTATGGTGTCTAAAACAGCAATAATTAATTCTTCTATTGGATTGTTTATTGTTTGACTGTGTTGATTTATTTCATATTTCAGTGATAAACTCTCTCTCTTGTTCTACGGTTTTGGTTCGTTGTTGGTGGACTGCTTTATTTTTCAGCCCGTAGTTATATAACTGTAATCTCTCTAGTCAGTTGTTGGAGTTGGGGTTTGATGTGTAGTTTCTGCTTACTTGACAGCGTATTTGTTGTCAATTTATTTATTGTCTTAGTTAAAGGTTTGAACAATCATTCTCATACCACTATGACACATATTAATAATTTCACAAAACATATCTGAAAGCGTTGCAATTCTCCTCCAGTCAGACAATCAGTAATTCTGTGAGTATTACTAATCTTTTCCAGTTAGATCGTATGTACCTCTGTCAACATTACAGATCTGTACCAGTTATCTCAGTCAATCTGTAGTTCTGTCAACAATACAAATCTGTCCCGGGATGATCCTCTGTAGGTCTATAAACATTAAAAGTATGTCGCAGTTATCTCACCCCATCTGTATTTCCGTCAACAATATAAATCTTTCCCAGTTAGCTCAGCTTAACTGTAGTTATGTCAACATTACAAATATGTCCCAGTTAGCTCAGCTCAACTTTAGTTATGTCAACATTACAAATCTGTCCCAGTTAGCTCAGCTCATCTGTAGTTCCGTTAAGATTGTGAGGATTCAGTTGTGCACTTTTATAACTTTCATCCTCTTCGGCAGTATCACTTCTTTTCTTCATTTTCATCACCGATCGTTCTATGTTTTGAATTATTTTATGCATCTACATTCTGCTGTAGCCGCTCCCAGAATTGTGTACGTTTCGCCATGTGAATCGTCGTAAGCTAATTAGGCAGGTCAGCGAATAATTTATCACCTAAGTCGTCTAGCCACCTTTGATAAAGTCGATCATTATTGACACAAGATGGTAGCGCACGATCGATGATATGAAAGACTATTGTCTGTCTGAGAAATCAGTCCGAGGGACTTACGCAAACACAGGTGATAAGACGTAATCGTTTCCGCTGAATCATCTTTGTATCAATATTACCGATAATGTGTCTTTGGAGACAAAATTGTGGAAAAGCATCAAGACAGGAAATAAGTTCACATATTAGTTTGTGAGTTTGCATAAAGATGCAATCGGAAGTATTGCCGCATTATTAAAAAGTGGTCACGCTTTGGAATTTTAAAATTAGATATTTCAAAACACGCGGGGGGGGGTGGGGGGGGGGAGTAGATTAGGTCTAAAGAGTTTACTATTGGCTTAATGTGAGAGCTAAAATAGACTTTGACTTTCAGTAGCAAATTCGTCGGAAGTACAATCTGGGATTTGAACTGAAAAATAGAAATATAATCTAGCGAAATCGAAGTCACAAATCAGACTGCATCGCCACGTCAAGCTAGCAATTCACCAGAGCCAGAGAGAAAGATCGGACAAAGGTTTCCAAAATTAAAATTATAAGTGACAGATCGAAGTATTTGAGCAACTTTGAAACCCGCAGTTGTAAATTCGAAACTGAAAACTTAAAGGACCAGGACAGAGTATTTGTTCAACTTAAAAAACTTAAAAGTAAACCCGCATTTTTAAATACAAAGATTGGAGACCTAGAGAATCATATCACCCGTAATAAGAGAACAATTAAAATTTCCCAGACCAAGTGATTCGAAAGCATCAACGTCTTGTTCTTCTTTGATCCTTAGCCACCGACCGCCAAAGCAGTCAGTGGCCATCCCGCCTGGTGGCGTCATGTAGGGCAACAACAAATTGATTCCACTTTGCTAGGTCGGCGGCCATCTTTTGTACCGTGCCCCAACTTTGGTTCATTCCCTGCATCTCAGCCTCCACAGTTCTCCGTCAAGTTGTTTTTGGTCGGCTTCTCTTTCGTTTTCCTTCAGGGGTCCATAGCATAGCTGTTCTTGTGATGGCATCAGGGTCTCTTCTGAGGACATGGCCAACCCAGCTCCAGCGTCTGCAAGCTATTATGGTGTGCATGTACTCTTGCTTGCTCCGAGTTAGCAGATCTTGGTTGTTATGGTATTCGGCCAAAAGATTCGGTGAATTTTTCTTAGGCATGTTATGTGAAAAGAGGACAATTTCGTCATTTCCTTCTCTGCAACTCTCCAGCATTCTGCACCATAGAGAAGCACAGAAAGCACACAGCTCTGATATAAACTTAATGTTGTTCTTGTGCTGTACTTAGAAGACTTCCAGATGTTGTTTAGACTAAAAAAGGCTGTTCTTGCTTTGTTCATTCTGTTGTTGATGTCTTTGCTTGCTCCGCCGTCTGGAGTTACTATTGTGACCAGGTGCATAAAGGGAAGAGGTCACTTGGCACCATTATAACTTGTATGTGACCGCTTGTCACGGCATCATTATAACTAGTATGTGACCGGGGGTTAGAGTGGTGCTCTAGTTAAAAACAGTCGTCCCTTTTTTCTTCACTTATATAGCCTACTCCAAGTTTGATCGAGACTTGCTTAAAGTCCGCCAGAGGTTGGTCTGTCTTGGTTTATGTCTAATTGTTTTCAGGTTCGTTCGTTCCTCTCATAAGATGTTACCATAGAAGATAATAGTGGTGTATATATATATTAACGTTGTACAGTTCATCTGCTTGATCATTTGACAAGTAAATCCATCAACAACCTTGACAGTTAAAACGAATTTTTATTTGAACAGAACTGTTAGAACATCAACAGGCAATATATCAGTAATGGTGCATGTATTTACAATAATGCATTTTCTTTAACAATGTGTACAGTGTATCTTCCTTCCTTCACTTCTATCCATTGTGGCTTATAAAATTCGTCCACAACATCAAAATCCTCAAAGTTCTTAGTGATAATTTTTCCATATTTGGATATTTCATTCGAAGGTTGCCCTACAGTATTTTTTCCTCCTTTATCAGCTTCATTTATTTTCAAGCATTATTACGAAAAACTGAGCTGAAATAAAAAACAACAAAGTTCGATGGTTCTTACTTACGTAGGTGAATCACTAAGATAACATCTGCATGTGCAGATTTTACACAAGAAAAGACTTCTCTTCTTGCGACTGCAGGTATATCGAAGAGTATAGACGTACAATACATTTCTTGTTGAATATCTCAACGTGGGAGCAAGACGGTAACAAACACGTCGTATTGCAATGCTCAGCTCCGTACAACCGACTTTCCGAATATTATCTATCAGCCGGCTTAGTGGTGCGCGCTTGCTGGATACTTTTCATTGGTTGAAGTTTTATTACTATTCATTTATTTACTGTTCATTCCATCATATTGTCTTACCGGGAGTGAGGCCATTCCTATCTACGTCTCTAATCTCCACAGTAAACTCCCGCCGATTTCTAGCGTGGGTTATGTCAAAACTGACATAGTTAATTCTAACTTACTTCACCCTGCACTCTGTGTGTCACGGGTTTTATTTTTATATTTGTTTTAAAAAAATCTTGCTTCTTATTTTTTATAATAGTGAATGCTAGTTTCTATTATTTTATTATAGACACTAGCACGAATAAATGCTATGGTAGTAGGTCATACGGTCCCACTATGTGAAGGTGTCTGTCTGTTCCAGTTACTGATTCCTTACTGATATGGGCTCAGGGTTGCTCACATTGATCGTCATGACCTCTGACTTCTTTAGATTGATGTTCAAGCCCACCTGCTGGCTATACTTATTAAGTCTATCCGTTTTCTCCTGGATGTATTGATGTGAATGTGCTAGTAGTGCAATATCATCTGTATTTTCTAGATCTTTCAATGTAGAAAATGTAGTCCATCTTATTCCTCTTGTACTGCCCTCTGTTGTTTGGCACATCACCACGTCTATGACTTTTAAAAATAGAGTGGTTGATAAGGGGCATCCCTGTTGTACTCCTGTCTTCACCTCAAATGTTAGGTTTCTCTGCCGAACGCTAGACGTAAATTTGGCATAGAGGTTTGTTATGATTTACACTATGCAGCTTGGAATTCTATAAACCCTCAGTATTTTCCATAAACTGTCCCTATGTATACTGTCAAAAGTCTTTTCAAAATCAACGAAATTAATGTACAGCGGTCTTTGCCATTCTGAGCACTGCTCAATAATGTTCCTGAGGGTAAATATACGATCTACACATCTTCTGTTCTTTCTAAATCCTGCTTGTTCTTTCCTTAGTTTGTGGTCTACTGCTTTAGAAATTCTCTGTATAATTATCCTGCCTAGTATTTTACTGGAAACTGAGAGAAGAGTGATTCCTCTCCAATTATTGCAGTCTGCAAGATCTCCGTTCTTAGGCAATTTGACAATTATTCCTTTGTTCCACTTTGTTAGTCGGCGTCTGTGGCCTAATGTAAATGAACGCAGTTTCATAATCCAGATATACCAGGTTCGAAACATGCTGCAGGCGGTTTGGTAGCAGATCGCTTTGTGTGGATTTTTAACAGTGGTATAAGCGTCGTACCGTTCAGAAAGCAATGGCAAACTACTGAATGAAAAAAATTGCCTAGAAAAATCACAAACAGCCAATAAAAGCTGGGGTTGATTGCCACGTCCTGTAAAAGATAAGCTACTAACTTTTTTTCCACTTTGTTGGTGTTGTCCCTGTTTTCCAGGCTTGTGCTGTGTCCATTCTAACTGTGATTGTGTTCACAAAAGTTACTTTTGGGTAAGTGTAAACATGAATTTTTCTATGTGAATTTGGCATGTTTTCCTTGCTAAGCGGTTATATATGAGGCTGGCAACCTCAATATATGAAAATAGTATATTCATAAACCACTACAGCAAGTGCTGGTCTTTGGTTTTTACTAATTCACTCAAAAACGCGAAAGCAGCAGCAACCCCAGACTCAGTGATGAGTGATGATTACATCACATGTGCCTAAAGTGTATAATGTCATTTTGTGACATATATGTACCTTGTTAATTGTAATTGAGGCTAATCATTGCAGATACGCTGTCCAAGCACATATTATCCTAGTTTAATAACTAGAAGAATAACGGTACTTTATAATCATATTGAGGACATAAACAAAAAGTTATACTGTGCATACTCAGGGAGAATAACATTGGTGGCTGAACAACGAGACAATGCGTCTGTTAATTTGTATCCCACAAATGTACTTCGCTTAGGCATTTGTTTTAGTTTTTTTTTGCCTAAAATTCGTAGAACAAAGCTATCAGACTGTACATGGTGCGAAGCTGCAAGTCTGAAGTTCCTACGCCACTAGATGTGAGTTAACAGCAGGGAATCAAAACTAACCGCCCACATTGGACGAGTTGTGTGGAGAAGAGCCTGTATCACAGAAGAATTGACGAAATTACGGCTGCAGGACTCACTTAGACCAGCTATGTTTATTAAGGAAATAGCAAGAGGACAATTGTTTTTATGAAATCCTCAACCCAAGTCTCAGTGAAGACAATTTTATTTACACCTAAAATTCGTCATCATTCCATTATTTTCTTAACTTGTCAAGACTAAGTGTTTTGTTTATATGTTACATGTTATTTTAAAACAAAATAATCGTAGTTGATTCAGTTATTATCGGTATGAAAAAAAACGTATGAGCCATTCTCTTTTATATATATATATATATATATATATATATATATATATATATATATATATATATATATATATATATATATATACACTCACACATCTCGACATGTATCTACATCTATAGAACAAATACTATAAAACTAATTTCGCTGGATTTACACCAGCTGGGGGCTGGAACGGGCTAAAAGGATCCCATTACACGCCCATTGAGTCATAAGGGAATATGGTGTTATGCCCATATTTTCTTGACATTCGGTACACTAGGGATGATGTGGTCAGCATCCCGCCGGCCGCCTTAACCTTCCCAACGTTGTTCTGGTACCAAATTCATGAGGCTGGGTCGAACGGGCTAAAACCATTGCTGAATGTTTCACAAAAGGCGAAGGATCAAATATAAGTTAATAGTGCTCTGCCCTATGCAGCATTGTTCTTAACTTCTGAAAACATCTTGTGAAATCTCCCTTGAGATAGAAGCGTCATTATCCTTCTATCTACAACTCTGCGAAGGTGAACACCTTTGAAGACCCAAATTCATGGATACCAACACGTCTGTTATTGTTATTGTTAATCAGAATCGACTTCACTGCTCTCCGGGCAAATCCAAAAGTGTTCAGTCTCCCTCAGCAAATGTCAAAGAGTATGAATGTTAATTGTACCTGTAGTACACATATAACTGCCCCGGTTGATGGAGTTTCAGACAGCCACCACTGTGCTGCATTAACTGCTTCTACCTCCATTCTTATGCTGAAAGTTGTTGTCATGTAGGCTCCACTCTGTTCAGCGACAACCCTGCCCTTTATTCTCGCACAGAAGCCCCATCCTGGCTTCTCACCACGAACTACAGACCCATCAGTGTACACAATGGCGTCATCATTCCTAGCATGATCACTTATCAGCTGAATAATCTCCAGCTCTGCTTTTCCATTGCTCGAAGATCTTTACTCTTTTCCAGGGCCAATGATGACCTGGTGGTAGTTTATCCAGGTCTCCCCTGACTTACGCCACTCTTTCCATTTGGATACATTTTCAACCCTGGTCACCTGACCATTCGTAGCCTCTGCCTGTGCCATCCTTGACATCAACGTTTTGATTCTTGCTCCTTTCATGTCAGCCACATTCTCATGTAGGGGGTGTTTTTGTCGGTGGTTACCCGCATATAGGCTTTTGCCTGGGGCGTCGCATAACTAATAGATAGCAATTAGAGTGTATATCTCATTGTCACAATGGGGGTATCACGCGTACAGCCCACAACTACTCGCATCCCTTCATTTTGAATGCGTTCGTTCCATAATTTTTAAGCCTGCTAGTCCTCACTTGCACTTCCCTATGATCAGTTCGACATAATACGTGAATGATAGTCCACGATCAAACGTAACTCCCAGATACTTACCCTGTCTTGCCTGTCAATGTTCTGCCCACTGAAAGTGATGTCTGGAAGGTCTGCTTTCACTATGATGTTGTTGAAAGAGCACCACATCACACAGGCCTTTTTGGGATTGACCCCTGATCCGCTTCCCATACACACATTTAGAAACCGCCTCTAGTGTCTCGTGTATGCCTTGAACCATTTCCTGTCTGTTTGAGCCAGTCCTGTACTTGAGTATGTCATCTGCGATAGTTAATGTTCGTGCCAGTCCTGGTATTTACATTCTGGTCCGTCTCTCCATTTTGTTTGTTTGTTTGTTTGTTGGTTTTTTTGGGTGGGAAAATGCCTCAAAAAATGAGATGCTCTGGTTACCTCCAACTGTAAAAGGCCAGAGTTAGCGATGGAAGCAAGACTTATTCTACAGCACATGTAAAACTGACTAACTGGGATGTGGCAAGGATAAACATATTAGTCATTAATACTAAGGCAAAGAAGGTTTAAATGAAGTACAGCGGACACTGTTCGATAAGGCCTTAACAAAAAGAATTCAGAGACGCAGTAAACAGGGGTAAGAGTTAGGTTCAGGGGTTGAAATGAAGAACACATGGCCGTAAGTTCGACAGGGCTTTAAAATATAATTCAGAGACGCATTAAATAGGAGTAATGCTTACGTTTAGGTATCCTAAACCTAACTGGCTTCTTTCTGGAATGATATCAAAGAAGGCGGCCCACTGTGCTTCATTTCAACCACCAGGGCGTTACAAGAACTATCTATTAGTAGATGTGGCAGGGTAAGCAACTGATGGTTTAAACTAGGACAGTTAGATATAAGCAGTAAGATAAAGGGCAAGAAGGTTGTCTGAGGAAGGTGCGCATAAAACCTCCCAGAAGAACGCTAGATTAGCGAAAAGAGTTCACGGTGCACGCTCTTAGGGGCAGTTGAGAAAGAAACATTCGAGAAGCGCCAGTTAGACAGACAGGTCGCACGAACCTAGGTAACGTTTGTACAAGGTGAACCAGCCATCTTGACAGACATATGCTTGCTCATCGAAGTTTGCTATCTACAATAAGCAGACAAGTAAAGAACGAATGTTTGAAGGAAATTCATCCCCGGAGATGCCCGGTATTAACATTCAATAACCTGAACGTTATAAGAATATGTGAATAGGCGATATTAATCAAGGAAGTTATAAATACTGAACAAGACAGAATTGTCAACAAGAGCATAAAAAAGAAAGCTCCGTAGTCATAATCTAGAAGACTTTGTATTCAATGAAGTTGTTCTGCAAGGCCAAGTGTGATGGTACATCTTGTAAATAAACTGTGATTCGACTAGACCAGGACTTAGACATCTTCATGCAAAGTTATATGTATAATTGTATTGGTGTGACACTCTGTCTGTTTATACGTTTCGTCGTTCACCTTTGAAGTAATGAACCTGTATAGAAAAGAAGGCAGTGACATACTTGAAACAATACAGGCAATTCAAAATCATCACATTTTTCTGAGTTACAAGAATAACGGATGACTGCTCATAATTCAATACATTATCATTATTCCTGTAAGCAGAGTGCACATTTCTTTCCTCAATTTAATGTTTATTTCTTATGTATTTTATTGACATGTCTTGTCACAGAAGCCCATGTATTATTTTTTGTTTAACTGCCTGCCGGACATGTGCACCAGCTGGTTCTTGGTACGAGAAGAAAGACTGGAAACTTCGTCAAGTGGAAAGTGAAGCAAGGCTGTGATTTTTTTTTTTTTTTTTTTCTTAACCAGCGGCACTTGGGCTTTCAGCCCTTCGGCCCAATGATATGTCATTGCGAGGCTGGGGAACCTGAGGACTTTCCTTCCAACCCGGTCAGGAGCTTCGCTCCTTCCCATCCACAGAGGGTTTATCACAGGAGCCGTTCAGGCTATTCAGTCAAATTTCCGGCCGTAAACATTTCTTCAAACGCCGACGCCCGGGTTTGAACAATGAACACCTGGTCGCCAGTACAACGCCGAAGCCATTACACCAGCGCGGCTCCAAGGCTGTGATATAAATTGTGAAGGTATTTACTTGTGAAACTTACTTTATGTGTCCCTTTGCCTAAACATTTATATGAGCATTACATGTAATTTTTTTTGGTCTCCATAAATATCAAATTTAGAAACATATTTCATTACTTACATGTATTGTTTTGCTTCTATCGTACTTTAAGGCAGAGCATTCAAGCAGGTCATTGGAATTAAACCACATGGCCTTTAGGTTAAAATTATCAAAGAAATGTCAGTGCAAAGATCACGTTGGAAAAAAAATGTATGCTGTGCTACGGAATGTTATTACTTATTGCTGCAATCAAGAATTGACGCTTTGAAGATGTGGTTCTGCTGACCGACAATTATTCCCAAGAATCAATATTGTTCTGCTGGCCAAGATGTGTTTGTGAAGCAACCTTCTAAAGAAATGGATATGCTATGGGCATAACAAATTTATCCACACATCCCAAGCCTTTAAACTGTTGAACACAACACTTGATACCAGAATATGACAGGTTTACACATCTGAAACTGTTGAGTCCCTGTGAAACAAAAGGTTGCCCAAAACTCAAATGAGAGTCTTCATTCGGTAATTTGGAGTAAATTGCGCAAGCAAATCTTTCATTTAAGAAAGCTTATGGAATTCTGCCTTCTAATTGATTAGCATAATATAATGAAGGACCTGCTATACTTGTCAAGCAAGCTGTAGGTTGAACATTGGAAAACAGTTTTGCTGACTGGTAGGAGCAAGAAAGCCAAAACGACTGGTGCTTACCTCTAAAAAGGCCGACAATTGTTGTGGTGGGTTTAGATGTTAATGAGATAAGTATTACTTGTCTACAAAATGAGGTCAGCTATGCAAGTCCCTGAGTCTAATAGTTGATAATGATGTTCTCAGGGTACCTGACTGCTACCACCCTACGACCTCAATCTGCGATATATTTTGAGTCTAATTTTAAGTACTGGTGTCTGGTTGTTATCTGGCTAGGTGTCTAGGGTAATGTGAAATGTAATGTTGAGTTAATGACCACAACCACAACTATAATTCAAAGAAAATTTGTCAAACAAGTCAGTGGTTAAGTTTAGGATAATAATTTTTACAATTTTAATTTCCTGTACCTCAATTTCTTGGGCACAGGAATGTTTAAAACTCAAATAGAATGGCAAGGTATGATGACTGGTCACGCTTCTGAGGAACATATCTAGAAATTAATTGTGATTACTGAACACTGTGATGTCTTTCTCACACCAGAATATTCCTCACGACTGTGAAGAATGGATGCTGCTGCAGTACTTTCAATTAGGCAACTTACTTGTGCCTATTGTGCAGTTTCACACTGAGTGTTTCAGGATCGAACCGTGAAATAAGAGGATTAAGGCCTCCTCAGTACTTTATACATCTCTCTCCATCTCTAACAACTAAACATCATCAAACAGTTTCAAAATCAGATTCTATGGCTAAACAAATAGCTTTCGTCCCTATCTTATTGTGTGACTGCTTCATACTCAGGTAAATTTCAATCATCAGTTTGATACATTCCCTTCATAGGAACTTACAGTTATTTTACAAAGTCCAGTGAAAACACAGTGACTTGCTGAAGACGGCTAGAGGTTTGCTGGTTGTACAATCATAATAATATATTAATTCCCACTATATAGTTATATTTTCTTCCAAATTCTACTTAAGCCTGCCTGGCTTTTAATAAGAAGTGATAATCTTCCATAATAGCACTTGGTATCACACAAATTTTTAGTTTGGCGCCTATCTACGAGGGGCGTTCAGAAAGTAATGCACCACATCGTTTTTCTCAGGAGCTGTTTATTCACAAAGCATGAAATTTATATACAATATACATGGATATGTCATGTAAACATCGGTATTATTCAACATAATCCCCATCAACTTGTACGGCTTTATGCCAGCGCGAAACAAGTGCATGTATTCCTAGCCCGTACCAGATTTTGTCTTGATCATGTAGCCATTTCTTCGCTGCATGAATCACTCCTTCATCATCTTCAAACCTTGTCCCACGGAGTGCATCTTTAAGTGGACCAAATAGATGAAAATCAGAGGGTGCCAAATCGGGAATATAGGGTGGATGGGGTAGAACAGTCTAACCCAAATTGGTGATTGCTTCCCGTGTTGCCAGACTTGTGTGAGGGCGCGCATTGTCGTGAAGGAGAAGCAGGTCTGCTGGATACTTGTGAGGCCGAACTCTGCGAAAACGTTGATTGAGTTTTTTCAATGTCTTAATGTAAGCTTGCGAATTGATTGTCTCTCCTCTTGGCATAACGTCCACAAGAATCACACCTTCAATGTCCCAAAAGACAGTGATCATGACCTTTCCAGCTGAAGGAATTGTCTTGAATTTCTTTCTTCTTGGTGATTGCGGATGATGCCACTCCATTGACTTTCTTTTTGTCTCAGGTTCAAAATGGTGTGCCCAGGTTTCGTCGCCTGTAACGATCTTAGCCAAAAAGTTCTCTCCATCAGCATTGAAACGCTCCAACAATTCAGAAGAAATTGCTTTCCTTTGCAATCGGTGGTCATTTGTGGGACTTCGAGGAACCCATCTTGCGCAAACCTCCTTAGAAAATCCGAGAGTTTTTATAACTGCATTTGCACTACCAATGCTGACTGACAGCTGTAAGGCCAATTGTTGAGTAGTGATTCGCCTATCAGTAAGAATAATGCCCTCAGCGCATTTCAACATTTCTGCGTTGGTGGCTGTGGCAGGACGTCCACAGCGCGGCCGATCAAGCAGCTCCGTATCTCCACTTCCTGATTCTTTGATTCTCTGAACCCAGCGACTGACTCTACTCCTGTCGACTGCAAAACTTCCATACACATCACATAGACGCTTGTGAATGTTCACAACAGTTTCCTTCTCTGCAACGAGAAATTCTATCACAATTCGCTGCTTATAACGCAAGTTGCTAACACGCTCCATTTCAACGTTCTAGGGCAGTCGTATTATTTGGCCGGTTGCAATGCAATTAAGTGCACACAATTGACACATGCCATATTTGAAGTGTGCAAAATTTCATGCTTCTATTTTCATTATTAGCAGAGAAAAACGATGTGGTGCATTACTTTCTGAACGCCCCTCGTAGGTTTGTGATAAGAGTATAAATTGATGTTCTTATCGTAGGTGCGGGTTAATGGTCATCACATTGTTGAAATGCTATTTGCTGGTGTAAAGTGTTATGATTGTCAACTCGCTAACCGACACAGGGTTGTACATACAGGTCACTTGGTCCATAAAGTAGTGAGGCCCTGGACAGGTGATGTTGACAATGAGTGAAAGTATAAATGTCAATTGCGCGAATGTGTGGAATGTTCTGAAGTTGACATGTTGGTTAGAATACACTCATACACTCGTATGCAAGTCAATGATGTCCTGAACTGCTATTGACGTTTTCATATATTTATTGTGACACATACTCTGACATTACGGTTGACAGTCACTGGAACAAGTTGACACACACATTGGTGTATACGTGAAGAAATACATAGCATCTGGATATAATGGAATGGTCGTAGTCAAGCACATAGTATTCTGATCTGTCTATAGTCTCATTCCTTAGCTGACTAATCGCGTCAGCCAATAAATATTACTTAATAATGGCTCCTTATCAGACCCTCTTCTACCTAAGTCTTACAAGCCTTAAATCCAGCAAATGTTCATGATAACGATCTTAAACCACCAGTAGTGGGGTTTTATTTTCCTTATAGATAACAGATCTCTATCATCATCAGATAATAAGGTTGTCCCTGTTCTCGATAGATGACTTTATTAAACTGGCAATGAGATCCAAGATGGCTTTACTTTCCAGTGAGCCTCGCTCACCCAAGGTGAAAATATGAAGCATAATTAAAGATGCTGTTCATACATAAATGTCCTGATTGGGCTCTGAATATTCTGCAATTAATAATGCTGGTCACATCAAATAACATAGGACTGCTAGGTAGCATATCATCTTCCTCTGTAGTCAATAATAATCTAGGCACGACGAAACGTCTGCCCATCTAGGCATTGCAGAAGGGTACATAAACTGGCTTCGTTACCTTGTTATGGAAATACACTGGCGAATAGCTCACACCATCTTTTGGCGTTGGAACAAACACTGGGGATGATTACCGACATAACAGTCATATAGATAATCTATCTCCTTTCCCCAAATAAACCACGGAAAGATCCCATCTTCGGACTTCCCTGGTACAGACCAGCCATCGCAGAAAAAACATAACGGAAGACCCTTTTCAAAACACACCCGGTCTGGGCATGCGTTAAAGATAACCTCTGAACTCTATATTCAAGTGGGACAACTATATATTACATTCATACGAAGCAAATACAGAGTATTCGCCCTTTGTCTAGAGTTCTAATCTCAGACTCAAAATATTATTACCAAATATTTCCAAACATAACAAGTATACAAAAAAATAAATATCTTCCTATATATATACATCTCTATCTTCATTGTCCCTAGTAATCTGTTGGTAACAGTTTGCCTCTACACATCAATAATGCATATACATATCAATATTACATATACATATTAATAATAATGTTTATATAAATATTTATCTTACCGCATCAATGAATAATTACACAACTAGAAGGTTAACCGGCGATCAATGGTCAAGCTGAGATCGCCCTTGTTCCAGAACTGCAAAGGCATCCGGTCATACTGCTTTGAGTCTGATCTTAACCCTCCTGCTAGAATTGTCTATATCAAGTGGCAACTATGCTTTAGCAAACGTTCGTTATATCCCGCTCTTTAGTTATGCGCGTCTAAACCAATCAGCTCTGGGTACGCTGATTCGCCTCTTTTAAAAAAAATACTATTTCAAAATTTGTAACACCGTCCCCCTCCCAGGAATGGCAAAGTTGAGTGAGGATATCTCTATGTCTGTCTTTTCTGTCGTTCATTTTTATTTCCTGCGATAATTCTGTTAATATCTAATCGATTTTACTGAGGAAAGGCAATTATTGACCAGACGACTGTCTGTCATCTAGCTGTTATATTTTTATTTCTCTCCTTATCATAATTTTCATCTTTGCATTTTTCCTCTTCATACTTTTCCTCTACGGTAAGATATATCATAATGTGAAATATGATATTCTAATAACCAAGTATTATCAATTTAATTCTCAACTGTCCTTTCTTTCCCTTTATTATTCAACTACACGATTTCATCAAGGTTTCTTGTGCTCCGTTTCTCTACCCTTCTCAATTTCGGTTACTTAGTTTCAGTATCACAATGCATACTATAGCGTAAGGTTTCCCTCCATCTTGATGCCCACTTTTAATTAAATTTTTCTCTCTCTTTCGCTTGTTCTAAGAAATGAAACACGCGTTTTGCCTAACGCAAATCGCGGTTTCGTTAGATTTAAATTGTCACTACGGAGAGGAAACAAGGCGGTTGGGTTTTCATTGCATGCAGTAGCAAAATCTAATGCTTTATTCAAACGTTAACTTTTAGGGAAAAAAATATGCCCTAGCAACCGGTTTCCATGGCCTAGTAGTTTTTTTTTTTCAAACTTCCAACCTCTCATTCGCGTATTACCTAAGCAAGTCTGTGACGTCAGCAGTCTCATGTCGTTCTATTACTGGATTCAAAACCAACGCTTTAGACAAGGTTTGATTATTCTCTCTCTTGGGCACGCCTCCGTTTTTCTATCCATCCTTTTGAAACGAACTATGTATTGTCGTCTGCCAAACGGCGTTTATTGTTAGTAGTAAATTTGTATTACGGAGTGACAAAAAAACCCAGTAGTTTTGATATCGTTCACTTTGGCGTTATTGCTTTTAAAATCCAGCGCGTCTCGTGGCGTGGGCGATGACAGTGGGCAAACACACCCGGACGGTGTGGTAACTTTACTTTGCGTAGGGGTTAACTATTACTGTATTTGACGATCTGTATCACTGATATCACTACAATTGTGTTAAGACAAAGAAAGCATTAAGGCAATAATCTCAATAAAAAGACAGACAGGAATATTCAAAGAAAGCTAGATATGCTACTGGTATATTCTGAATAAAATTAAGTAATTTTTGGGTAGATAATATTAAAAATTTTTGTGGTTGTACTTTCACTATGAAGAAAAATTAGATTTTCTCAAAATCTATTTTTCTACTCTAAATTTTGTACAACGTGCACATTTATTAATTAATTGCCTTGAGATTTGGCACATGTACTGTCCATAACATTCTAAAACTTTAATCACATGAATTTTTTGAAATCTCTCAAACATTTGATTTATTGAAAAAGATGAATGTATAATTAAGCAAAATGTGTTACTATTTGTAGACGATAATTTCAAAGCCCTGTAACTTTCGATCTACTAAAGTTATCATAAATCGAGTCGGAAAAAAGTTATACATTATTATCATACACTTTCTGTCAAAATTTGGTATTCCTAGCTGTTACAATTGAGATTCTACGTTCAGTAGGCTAGCTTGTCGAAGGTGGTGCATGTGGCAAGTGCTGTTAATGTATGGTGCAGATAACCTGAAGAATGTCGTGGGGTGACAAGATGCATAAAACAGTTCATAAATCATAAAAGGAAGCTGCACTGGATTGGGTCCACAGTTAACAACATTTAATGTAGAATAGTACAGTTGAATTCATGGCATGATCATTTACTTACATGTATAAGAGATCATCTCCACAGTCTTGTCTCATCAATTCATATCTGGCCTCTATACTAGATGTGCCTATGAAGGTTATCCCCCAAGTCGTGTGGACCAGATAAATAAAGATACTTAAAATACTCCCGTTGGAAATTCTTCTTTATAAAGAACGGAACTTGAAGCGTAAGTCCTGCATCTTCTGGAAAAAAGTGGCGACCTTCGTAGTTACCTGAAGCCACGTAAAAATGATTAATCTTCCAATATCTCGGTAGCTACAACATCAACATCGTTCTCTGACGGATTCTTTAGACGAAATGCCTAGAAACAACCATTTGCATAAATTAGATGCAGAACAGATTACGTCATAATCTCCTAGTGACGTATTAAATATATCGCGTTCACTTATAGTAAAAAAGCGTGCAACATCATAGTAACCACAGAAAAAAACATATTACCGCAAAGATTAAACTGCTAATAGATTAAGTGTGGTAAATATGCAAAAATACAATATAATACTCTTTAACACTAGCTTAATAAATAAAAATGCCTTAGCAATTTAAAATTGGACAATATAATCCAATATGGCCGCCATTTTCATGACAACCAATGATACATCACTATCAAACTCTTTATTATACATATCAATGGTTGATGTAGGTGTCGCGTGGTGTGTATTGGGGCAACTACGACAGTAGCTTTCGCTGGAAATAGCCTATGAGATATTAGGTCGAAAGTTTCCAGAAATTGGTACCTCTACAGAGATATTATACAAACTACTTGACAAAGTGTGGGAGAGAGAGGAAATACAAGCAAAATGATGGAAGGAAGGTTATCTGGTCAAGTTGACTGTGATGAGTCTGAATTCTATCTCGGCTATCATTCAAAACATTACACCGTACATAAATTCCGAGAAGTCAAACAAGCAATCAAAACGGCAGCTCGGGTCACGCAATGCTAATAATCTGTAAGGCCTTTTAGTAGAAAGACGAGAAAGTGTAGATGTTGACAATTTTTCGAAAGGCAATGTGCAGAGATGAACGGAATATATCAATGATGAGCAAATCGTGGACAAACTGTAACCATAGAGTTACTGGAATAGTGTGCTATTAATTAAATTAATTATGTTATTTTTGACTTGCTTTGATTCTCATGAGTAACCACATCTTGTCTGATCTGCCTCATCTTACCTCCCGACTGGATAGAGAGTCAGTGAGCGATACCACGTAGGTTATATATATATATATATATATATATATATATATATATATATATATATATATATATATATATATATATATATATATATATATATCAGGTTATATCCTGCCTTGAAGAGTTTATTAAATTCTACGTGCTTAAATCAGCAGCTGCCATCACCGGTATCAATACCTTGTCGAGGTGTTGCGGCTTGCGTAGCCTGATTACCCCAGAGCTATGCCAGCTGGAGTTTTACTCCTGAAGGTACTACCAAGCTGGACAGGTTTGCGCAGGCAGGTGTCAGACATTGGCAGACACCCTGGTCCTCCAGGTTGGAGGTTTTAGCATAAGGCTGACACCCCTGTCTATGTAAAAAGAAATGAAGCTACGGAAACGACAACAAATGAACAAACTTTGCTACGGGACGGACATCCGGAGTCTGAGGCTCCTATTACTGTCTGTGGTGAAAGCCAAAAGGAAGCCACTGAACCAGAGTTGGGGCACTGTACTAAGGATGGTCACCGACCGAGCAAAGTAGAATCAATGTGTTGTTGCCCTACAAGACACTACCAGGCGTGATGACCACTGATTGCTTTGACGGTCGGTGGCTAAGGATCTAAGAAGAAGAAGTCAGCTGGAGAAAGCTTTTGTTGTTCTGAGCCCTTGTATTACTACGACGCATGTGTCAAGTGCTGAATAATTTTTAAATGTAACAAATAAATTTAACAAGGAGTCAAAATTGTACAGCAAATTCATTTTGTGTTATTCAACCTTATATAATTTAATTAATACTATGTAATTTCGGAATGTTTTTGGATAAAATTAACTAACAAACGGAAAGTTTTTACTAATTTATGTATTATTTTTCTTTAACAGAATTGTTTTCCTTGGCGCTATCTACCTCCCTCACCAGCAAAAAATGAAATAAAGGAAATCGTTTGTTATATATACTTTATGTGTGAATATTGATTCACAAAAACAAAACAAAAATGATCATTGATTCCCTGTGCTGGATTAACCATTAAACCAAATAAGCACGTGCTTAGGGCACGAACTGAATGTGGGCACCACAGAGTTTTTTCCCTAGCTATCATGCCCTTAACTCTCAACTCTGTCATTGCCACATTCGAATTTTTTTTCTTTTTTAACTGGTTATTTCTGGCTTGTTCGATGTTAATCTGAATTGTTAAAAAACATGTTTTCTTTGCAATGACTAACTTTTAAAAGTTTGAAGGTGTCAGACATAGACCTAGAGTTCAGTATGCTTGACTCTCTTATTGCCGTTTCTCTACGTGAGTGTCAGTGTTTTTCTAATCATTATAAATAAATGTTATGCATATTCTTTTGCAGGGCCAGATTAATAACTCCGGCTGCCCTAGGATATTAAGATGTTTTGAGACCACTCTCCAATCTTCTAAACGATAAAGCTAGAAAAAACCTAATGGATTTCATATACATGTTTTATATTAATTATATAATAATATGTAAAGAAATGATGAATAAATTCAAAGAAACATCAGAAAATTATAGAGAAAGAAATATCTTTGATTATATTATCAAAATCGATACGACAAAGTCGTGTTTGACATATGAGGCTTTGTGAGTTGTTTTAATTGTAAAACATAACGTTCTACAAAACAGTTCGTTATCATCAATGGCAGGAGTGTGCGTAATACATTCTCGATATTTGGAAATAAACATTGCACATCAGCTTGCAATATTATGTGATGCAGATCACCATGAGAGATTTTATTTTTGTCAGTACATATTGTGTGTCGTATGCTATGTACCAATGAAATGACGAAGTTCGTCATAAAGATTGTTATTTATGTCGTCAGGAAATGATTTTACGTAGTATTACTGGGATTAACATTAATGCTTAGAGAGGGTAAAGTTCTGAGGCAGCTGGGATGGTGGAATGAAAGAAAGGGTGGGGACACCTGAGTTTGTGTCAGTGTGATAAAATTAACCGTGATACAACGTTAAAATATCTCCAAAGATAAAATATAGGGATAAAAATAATGCGTAAGCTACTAGAAGACATGATCGCCCATGCCGCGGGTCACCACCCGCCATGGAAACTAACTTGTTAGACGTGAAGGTAAAACGTTTACCCTTGTAGACGGGATGAGAACGGAGATCAAAAAGAAAAATATGACTGAACACGTGCTTGAAACTAGCAAGGCTAAAAAGACCCAATTGGTGGGTAAAGAAAAAAAAAAAAATTCACGTCCCCAAGTTGACACAAGGTAAAGAAATGGACAAAAGGGACCTTAGCTATTATACGCAACAGTCATTTCTTGGACGCTTTTGCGATACTTAGCCCTTTATTTGAATTCAGCGGCAAACGCATTACAGAAGATGCTCGAACATATTTCAAAAAAAAAAAAAAAAACCCACTAACCTTGAAAAGTAACTTTTTCTTAATAATAATGTTAGGAATATTAAACCTAGCTAGTTTGATGGCCCATCTTGAGCAGAGAAATAATATGTTTTCATTTATACAGACGGATAGATAATAATGAAGATATTGACAAAAGACTGTGTTGTTCATATCAGCGAGCGACTGCATTGAAAAAAATATGTCACTAAATTTTCAAAAATTGTGGCCTTGAGACTCAAGTGCTAAAATCTAGATTGAAATGAAGGAGAAGGGGAATTGGTGGAAGGTTGTGGCTAAAAATAACTCTAGAGGCAGATTCGTGTAGGAAATGCATGTATAAACAAGTGTGTTTTTGTAAAAAACGCAAGTAGAGACAGACGGACCAACAGACAATAATACATACTTGACTGAGGTATGACTGAATTGACTTTTGGTAGGAGGTTTGAATTTGAAAAGGGGGAAAGGCGGTGATTGGCCACAGATAATCATATTATCGGCGCTCAGACGCGCAATTTTGCCATTCAACATAAGTTGTCCAGTAGTAGACACATAAATTTTTCAGTGGTGTATTTCCCAAAAGCTAATTGCCATATTTAGAGGGACGCCATACTAGAGCCAGCAGCTCAGCTGAGTTTTGCTAGCAGATAACTGTGTTCTCTATTCATAATTCTGGTAAGACTGAAAGTATTTCTTTGTATATTTTAATATTGTTTAATGTTTCGAGTGATTTGATACTGCCATATCAAAATCTATCCCTTACAACAAGTAAGGATTCGCTCTAGATCCCCAGCCCCAGTTCAGGGTCTAGAGACAAACAAAATACATAAACGCCAGCAAGGATTATGAAGGGCGGATCAAGTTTTGAGATCAGTGGAACATATCACCTATCCTATTCAATGGCAGGAAGCTAATGAACATATTTCAGAATATGTAGTCTTGGGGAACTTATACTATGTGAAACCAACTTGGTAAGATGTGCTGTATGGTCAGAGAGATCTGACCCCGTCTATGTGGTGTTGTTGTGTAGTGTTCTGTGTAGAAGTGGCTCAGGAGGTAGAGTTCTGACACATGACCCAATACTTTTATTTCAGAACTGTGAGTTTTTATTTGGCACCAAATTGGTGTCAAATGCTGTGTTGAAAATACAAGTGTGGACCAGGGCAGCCTGGTATTTTGTCAGAGCAGCCTTAAATTGCCCCCAAGCACGGAGAGGTGGGGCCACCAGATTCCAGCACCAGAACTACTCAGTCAAGATACGTGAGCGTCTGGCCTGCTGGACATTCACCAACTTATTTTATAAATAACACACCAACTATATTCCCATCAACTAGAACATACCATGTTGGGAAATAAAACTTGTATTCCTCCCATCAGTAATGGACAATGTTTAGTAGCCATAGACTGGGAGTGATGAAGCCACCCCAACAGCACATCCATTAATCATTCTCCCAGAGAAATTACTAATATAAACAGTAGTAATATTAACTAGTCTTGTAAATTACATATGTACACACCTTTCATTTATTATGCCATATATTCATGCATTTCATTCATAATTTCAAAACCTTTCATATGTTCTGACCAAAATAAAACCTTGGTTCAGAACAAATAAACTTAAAGAAAATTTAATATCAAAATTTTAAACAGCTTGAGTTAGTTCAGTGTGTTATAAGTTTTATTAATATTATTAGACTTATTAATTATCTGTGTGTGTGTGTATATAATCTACCACAACACATTCCATATCAGTACCCTAGATTTTTAACGTAGCCACATTCATTAGTAAAAAAGATATGTGTGAGGTCGTAAGTGGTAGCAAGAAGGGCCTTCTGTAAATTCACAGCTACATTTATCTCAGGAGCCTTCACAGCTGACCTCATGCATCACACTAGGTAATATCACAACCATACAATACCATCAAATCCACTACAGTCAGGAAACCGAATACCCCAGAGGGTATTTGTTTCTCTCTTTTTTCATGATACTAATCGGTGGCACCAGTTGGTGGTACTAGTGTGTGGAACAAGTATGTGGTTTAAGTGAAATTCAGTCAAAGTTTGGCACCTAGAGTAGACGGGTCTTAACAGACGCTGGACAATCTTCTCAATTACCCCACGATACTACGAGGGACATGTTGTGGCAACCAGACTTCATCAGTGACTAGTTAACCATCACCAACCTGCAAAGAACAAACATCGGCTGGAGCAGAAACCATCCGACATCTTAATGGCAGCTTAGTATCCACTTAAAGCTGCCAAGTGAACTCTTTTCCTTAAGAACATTTTTTTCTAACGCCCGTGATGAAATTCTATAGAACATTCATAGTTCATCCCACCATTATTTATTTCATATTGTTAACTATAATTACTTATGAAATGTGTTGTTTGTAAATATACTGATTTAAATCAAAACGAGCAAAATTCTTATTCCTTGTAGAAGGTCAACGTCGAAATTGTCCTCTTTTCGCACAACATGCCTAAGAAAAATTCACCGAAACTTAAGGCCGAATACCATCACCAACCATGATCTGCTTACTCGGAGCAAGCAAGAGGACATGCACACCATCATAACTGGTAGACGTTGGAGCTGGGTTGGCCATGTCCTCAGAAGAGACCCCGATGCCATCACAAGAACAGCTATGAAGGAAAACGAAAGAGAGGCCGACAAAAACAACTTGGCGGAGGACTGTAGAGGCTGAGATGCAAATAATGAACTAGAGTTTGGGCACTGTACGAAGGACGGACACCGACCAAACAAAGTGAAATCAATTTGCTGTTGCCCTACAAGACGCCACCAGGCGTGATTGCCACTGACAGCTTCGACGATCGGAGGCAAAGGATTAAAAAGAAGAAGAAGACTTGGTAGCTTATAGGGCTACTTAACTTCCTGTGATATGTTCTGCTCCCGCTGATGGGTTGGTTCTGTGCAGATAGGTCACTGGAGTTCTCTCGTCTCTCATATTTCATTCATAACCCTCCACTCCCAAAGGAGCATAGGCTTTAAACAAACACATGATAGTCCTCCTGTCACGTGCAATCATCGCAAGTTCTTTCCACGTTCTCCTTAACATTTTCATCTTCTTTTCCAGCTCCCTTCTCCGTGTGCTTCTTGGTCTACTTCTGCCTCTCTTGCCCTGGGGATTCCAGAACAAGGACTGCCTTGTAATGCTATCAACAGGTTTCCTCATCGTATGTCCTATCCATCGCCATTGTCGTCTTCTCATCTCTTGTTCCACTGGCACTTGTCTAGTTCTTGTCCGCTGGTAACCTTATCATACCATTTTAATCCCTCTATTCTACGCAAGCACCCATTTATGAAAGTCTGTAGCTTTTTGGTAGTTGTCTTTGTTGTTTTCCATGTCTCAGAACCATACAATAGGACTGATTTCACATTTGAGTTGAAGATTCTTATTTTCGTGTTGGATCCGATTTCTCTTGATCTCCATATATTTCCCAATGCAATGAAAGCTCCTCTTGCTTTTTGTATTCTTAATATGATATCACTGTCTGTCCCTCAAACTTTGTCTATATTGCTGCCAAGATATGTGTACGATTCTACATCTTGTATTGGTGCTTCTTCAAGTTCAACCCTGTTATCATTACCTGCATTTATTCTCATTATCTTTGTCTTTTCCTTGTGTATTTTCAGACCCAATTGCTGTGACCTCTCATCGAGTGTTTTCAATTTGTCCTGCATCTGATTACGGTTACAGGACAGAAGAGCCAATTCATCTGAAAAATCCAGATCATCCAACTGCTTAGTCAGAGTCCACTGGATTCAATTTCTGTTGTGTGTTGTCGATGTTCTCATAACCCAGTCTATTGATAGTAAGAAAAGAAATGGAGACAAGAGGCATCCCTGTCTCACTCCTGTTCTTATCCCAAACGGTTCTGTAAGCTGTCCTTCATGAAAAACTCTGCATGTCATGTCTTCTTATGTATTCTTTATTAAATTAATGATCCTCAGGGGATCTCCATAATACCTCATCAATTTTCAAAGTGGTTCTCTGTCCACACTGTCAAATGCCTTTTCGTAGTCCACAAATCCAATGTATAGTGGTGAATTCCATTCCAGACTTTGTTCAACTATTATTCTCAAAGTGGCTATCTGGTCTGTACAGGATCTGTTTTGTCGAAAACCTGCTTCTTCATCTCTTAGTTTCTTGTCTATGGACTCTTTTAATCTCTGGAGGATAACCCTGTTTAATACTTTTCCTGGCACTGATAGTAACATTATTCCTCTATAATTTGTGCACTCTTGTAAATTTCCTTTCTTAGGCAACTTAACCAGTTATCATTCCTTCCATTCTGCTGGTATCTCTTCTTTTTCCCAGACTTTACCAAGTAATTTATATAACATCTCTGTAGCCGTGTCGATATCTGCTTTTAGGGCCTCTTCTGGAATGCCATCATTTCCAGACGCTTTTCCATCTCTTAGAAGCTTTATGGCTTTCTTCATTTTCCTTAGTTGGTCTTTCACCGTTAATTTGTAGCTCTTCTTCTGCTGGCTGGATGTCACGGGGGTTTTGTGGAGCTGGTCTATTGAGAAGGTCCTTAAAATATTCTGTCCACCTCTTCATATGCTGAGCAGTTTTCCATTCTTGTCTTTTGTGAGGCAACTTGTTTGCTTTTATTTCCATGTCAGCTTCTTTGTGCTGTTATACAGTTCTCTCATATTTCCTTTGGCAGCAGCATCTTCTGCCTCTCTTGCTAACTCCTCAATATACTTTCTCTTGTCTCTTTTGATACTTCTTTTTACTTCTTTGTTTGCTTCTGTGTAAACTTCTTGAGCCTTGGCTTTGGAACTTCTGGTTTTGCTTGTGTTTAAATCTGCATTCTTGTTTTTTCTGTCTTTTATCTTATTGATGGTTTATGTTGTTTTCCATGCTGTTTGTTGTCGTTCCCTTTTCCCCAGTATTTCTTCACATGTCTCATTCCATACCGTTTTGATTTGCTGCCAATAGTCTTCTGCATTCTCTACATCTTCCAACTGTTGGAGCACTTGGAATTTGTTGGATATTGTGACCGCAAATTTGTCCCTTGTTTTTTTTTATTTCTTAGATGTCCTACATTAATTTGTTGTCTATAATTTTGCATTGTTGCATATCTCTTGAATTTTTTTTTTTACTTTTGCTATCAGAAGGGGGTGATCTGATGCCACATCTGCTCCTCTATATACCTTTACATCCTGCAATGATGATCTAAACTTCTTGTTTATACATATATGATCAATCTAATTTTCCGTTCTATGGTCTGGTGATATCCATGTTGCCTTGTGTATTCTCTTATGTGAAAACATGCTTCCTCCTATTGCCAGTTGATTTGAAGCACAAAAGTTTGAGAAAAGTTCCCCATTTTCATTCATTATTCCCAGCCCATGTTTTCCCATGACTTCTTCAAAGCCGGTGTTGACTATAACTATCTTTGCATTCATGTCACCAATCAAAATTATAATGTCTCTTCTTTTTACTTTTTCCATAATTTCCTGCAGTCTAGTATAAAATTCTTCTTTCATAGACTCTTCTTTGTCATTAGTTGGTGCATAACATTGGATGACATTTACATTTATTTTCTTTTTAGCTGTTTTAAAAGTAGCTGTTATTGTTCTGGGTCCAACGGCTTCCCATTCAATGAGTGCTTTCTGTGCTTCTTTAGATAACATAAGAGCTACCCCTCCACTGTGGTGTGAACTTTCGTCTTCATGTCCCGAGGACAGCACCAATTCACCTGTGATGAGTTTCTTCTTGTCTATCCCCTTCCACTTTATTTCACACAGTCCAAGAACCTCGATTTTACATTTCCTCATTTCTGCTGCTACTTGTGCCACTTTCCCTTGTCCGTTTAATGTCCGAACATTCCAGGTTCCAAATTTGGAAGTTCTCCTAGAAGAAAGAAGGTTAGTCAGTAACACAGACTCCTTTCGGCTTTCTCTGTGTCGCATCATACGATGTTTTATTTTCCTTATTTGACTTGTCCATATTTGTTGAAGTTTTTTGTGGTTTACATTTTTTACAGGATGGGGTAACCAGCCCCATGCCTAACCCTCCTTAGTCGCTTTCTACGACATGCTTTGCAGGGAACAGTGTTACTATTCTTTGCTCCCTTTTCGGGAACCGGTAAGACACGGGCGTCTCGCGTCTCTAGTCAAGATTAAAGGCGCTCACGTTCCGAGAAATGTCTAGGAGTAACTGCCAAACTGGTCTCTCGTTTACACGTCAGTCCACTTCTACCCTCACTTTGTTCCAGAGATTAGTACCCTCCTGGTACCACCAACAACTATGGTATGGGACCTCAAGACGCAGCAATAGAGACCGCAGTCAGCGACTCATAGCTTGACTGCCTGCGTCAGGACCAGCGAACCAGAGCTGGTCAAGACCGTGCTCCACCTCCACGTGGTGGTCCTGGAAACAGTATGCAGCAATGCAGGCTGGCTGAGCGAGCATGGATCGCAATGGGAAGGCAAACCCGGTCCTAAAAAATGCCGTGCAGAAGTCGGATGTGTCGACCGAAAGGTGCAGATATCACAGCTACGTTGTAAACAGACACAACGCAACCAGCGTCATTTTCAGGGCGAACGAAGAAGAAGAAGAAGATATTTCTTTTTACCAACACTTATTATTTTTTTCTGTACAAAAATTTTTTTCTGTAAAAATTTTGTGAACGCAGGAGCACCCAATGCATCCAGAACCTCATCTCGATATATCACAGCATTAACATTTCCACCAAAGACGTGAAGAGGCAAGCGATGGAGAAAACTGAATCCTCCCCAAATGTGAATACTGCCACCTCCAAATCGGTTGTGCTGAGGAACACAGCAATCTGCAAAGCGATTTCAACACCGTCGCCAAATCTGCATACGTCCATCAGCAAAGGATATGTTGAATCTGCTCTCGTCTGTGAATAGGACAGCATTCAACTGCAGTCTAGTCCATCTGACATGTTGCTCTGCCCATTGCAGGCGCTGCTGAGGATGTCTGTGAATCAAGTTTGGCCCAACACAAGGTCGTCTTGCAGTAAGGCCTGTATCTCTGAGTCGTCGTATGACTGTCATTCGAGAGACTTGCTCACGTCTACCCACTATTGCTCTTGCTGTTTGACTTGCCGGGAGAGAACGATTCCTTAGTGCTGTGGTGGCAATTCATCCTTCTGGCAATGGCCGGCGAGCTCATCCCGGTCTCCAACATACCAATGGTTCGTTGGCGGTCGTTTTCAGATAGTCGGGGAATTTCAAGCACATGTACTGGGTGTTTTGTCTCAACGGCCTTTTTATACCGAGTATACTGCCACAAAGCGTACACATTTTCAGGGTCACAGCTGTTGGGAATCGTGTTGCACGTGAAACTTTCATTGATTTTATGTTGTCTGTACACAAACCTGTGGGTAAATAAGGCACTTTCCATTCCAGCAGCCATTCGCTATCTACCTCATAACAAACACGGGAAAAATCCATTCCCACACTTTTTTTCCAGCTTCTCAGCATCAGTATATACGAATCTCCATAAACATTCTTCAAACGTTCGTGGATGCGAATTGGGGTCTCGCCTTCAGCATTGAGGAAATATATGACATAACGTTGTTTTAACCGAACGTCTTTGGCAGCCATTTTTAAACTGTTACAGTTGTGCCAGCTGTTACTGAAACAGGTTGGTAATGCTATACAGTGCAGAAGAGTGTTTGTGGAATCCTGCTAAATTTACAAATTGCACACCGATGCAGTATTTACAAACATAAAAAATAGGAGGCATTACTTTTTGACCATCCCTCGTATAATATTGGTGCGTTTTTAATGTTATTCAGTATATAAGCCCAGGTAATGCCTAGAATGTAGTGGTTTGCCCAAAAATGTCGGGAGCAATTGACAATACCTTCTTAAGGAAACTATTTAGTATATAGTATCTCCGAATTTATAAGGCGGTGCTCGAAAACCTCTAGATTCCAAACAGTCCAAATTAATAGTGATAATAAGTTGAGAAGTTTCGTCTGTGTGTCTGGTGTTGTTTTTGGGATCGTGTTTAACACGATAATAAATGTGATCTTCAGTTTCTTGGATGCGTGTTTTGCACAGCTGACATTGTGATGTTTACTTGAATCTGTGAGCATACGATTCTGTTGTTGGTGTCATGTTGTATATAAGTCTAAAGGTCACTTCTCTTGCCTTGGCAGTGATGTAAGGGTTGTGCAAGTTAGTGAAAGTGTCAGTATGGTTTGTTTTAAAATATTTATGTCCTCTTTTAATTCTGAGATGTAGTGGAGAGCTCGTAGTTTGACTAAGTGTTTGTAGATTACATTTGTCTTCTAATGAAGTGAGTTTTCATGTCCATGAATGGCTTGTATGCATGACTTGTAAAATAATGGTAATGAACCGAAATGGTGTGGCATCGAGTTGTTCAGGGGTCTGGCAAGCCCGAGTCCCATGTAATAGTGTGCTAACGGGTGTTGTTCTGGGTGCTTGATGATGTTTCCTACGTGTTTGATTCTAAGTGACTGGATCTTTGTCTCTATGTCCTGAAGGGCAGTCCCTCTCTGTTTCTTTTCTTGTATAAGTGTCTTATGTTTTATGCTGTAAATTGTGCGACTTAAAATGAAACTTCTGATCTGTTTGTTTATTAATATGAAACAAACATAAAGGTATGTTTTCAGGCACTCGTAAGAAATAGAGAAGTAGAACACTAGACAACAGAAAAACAACAGATATGAGTGGCTTACCCAGGATTTGAACCCTGGACCATCCGTGCGACAGCAAGCGAATCACACTATCCTCCCTGCCATCTGCGTAGCCAATCATGTCTGTTGTTTTTCTGTTGTTTAGTGTTCTACTTCTTTATTTCTTACGAGTGCCTGAAAACATACCTTTGTGTTTGTTTCATATTAATTTACCGTTTACAAGCCTCAGGTTTCCCTTCCTTATGTGTTATCTGTTTGTTTATATCTGTGCTGGCCTATTTTGGGGGGTCGAAAACTGTGGCTATATAAAGTAATTTAGGAATAATGAAAGTGTTCACTACCGTTGCTCGCCCAAAAATCGTTGCGGTTTTGAATGTGTGTCTATGTTACTTGTGCCATTAGTTTCCGCCATGTGTCTTTGTGTGTACGGCTTGGGTGTGAGGGAAATGTTATGCCATAAATGTTGATGTTGTTTGTTGGTATAAGTCCCAATGGAAAGACTCTTTTGTTTTTCCATTTGCCTATACCCATTATTTTTTTTTATGTACCTTTGCTAAAATCTGTGAATGTGTTTAAGATGTTTATAATAGACCTGTCGCTTGGTGGGAAAAATGTGTTGTCGTCTGCATACGTAAGTAGTTTCTGTTCACCCTTTCCTGGTATAAAAGTGCCCTGAATTGAGCTGTCCTTTCTCTATTACACATTTTTTTCCCTCGCATGAGGTCGCATATTTTTTCTTCGCATGAGGTCGCATTGGCACCCGCCCCAAACCCGGCTCTGGTCAAGACCACATGTCCCAACACAAGAAGACCCAATGACAAACTGTGTCACTGTAGTGATCCTCTGTGTTCTCACACAAGGGACCTAATGACACATGAATGTCACTGTACCGGTCCCTGTGTCTAGACACTTTTTTTTCCTTGCATGAGGTCGCATATATTTTCCTCGCATGAGGTCGCATTGGCACCCACCCCAAACCCGGCTCTGGTCAAGACCACATGTCCCAACACAAGAAGACCCAATGACAAACTGTGTCACCGTTGTTACGGTAGTTTTATTGATGGCGTCTGCTAGAATTGGCAGTGCGCATGCTTAGGGTCAATGGAATTAATATAAATTGATCTTTATACTTTACGGAGTTATGAACGCGAAATGCACGGTCAAGTCAAGACGTGTTAGCGTCGATATGGTCACGCTTGGTGACTAAGTTACGGTACCCCTTTTGTATTGACCGTCAAGCAGCGAAGACGGATTTTGTTACCCTTCTAGGGTTGTGCATGATGCTCCTGCACATATATATATTTTAGTCAAGTACGGACACGGGTCAGTCCATTGTAATTGATGAAGAGATAAATGATTAAGTAGTTGATTCATTCTCGTCAAGACACATGCGCTCACTACCGGTTGTCTGAAACCCAGCAGCGCGAGTATATAGCCATGATGTTCGTTTGACAGTTTTTCAGGTACGACATGGACCCATAATAGGATGTTTGGAAGTATTCAATTTGTCATATATGCTTACCATGAACTATATTAATGATGTCGTCAAATATGTGTGTTCTTCCGTAATAAATTGTTTTCTCGTGGACTCTAACAAGGCGGACTTATTAAGTTGATCATTGGGCGATTCACTTGTTAGTTATCCTTTTCCCACATTCGCGTTTCAAATAATTACAGCACGATAATAATCAATGAATGAGAACCAGAACAATCCAGTCATGGACAGCGATTTTGAACATTATTTATTCATTCGATATTCCACTGTCTAAAGCAGCTTCCATGATACTTTGATCACAGACATGCTATGCTCACCGGATCGTCTGTATCAAAGAACTGGTAGGCCAGTTCGGGGATACGAAAATCTTCTCCTTCATCAGGTTAGATCTAGCGACAAATTTCTTTGCAACACGATTGTTTACGTTTACAATACGTTCACATGACTTTATGACACACTGCGCATGACTAGAGGTCAAATATACGTCATCACCCTTTTCGACCGTGTCAATGACAACCGTTGGCAGCTTTACGAAAGTCAAATCTAATGTCCTGCTACAAGTATCGTTGCAAGGAGAATATCAAGAGGAAACCCCGTCAAAACGATGAAGTTCAGCTCACTGTACCTGGTTGGCCGTTGATGCATACTGGCATTAACTGAAGAAGATCACTGGGCGCACAAAGATAAGTAAATGTTGAAACCTTTGTCGGTTCATCAAAACTAGGTGTAGTCCACTTCATTTTATTCGGGCATGTTATCTGCAATTAATTGTTTTATGTTTCGTTTGTCATTGATTGTCTATTTGTTATTTATATAAGCGGGCGGTTGGATGGGGAGTTTTTAGATCGACTAATACCTCTTTTCAGATGGTCAGTAGATCTAAAAACCGTTATAATAGGGATTCGTTGAGTAATTCCATTAGCGAAACATCTGCTGAGATCTACCAGCAGCATACTGTGTTTGCTTCTGAAGTTATTCGACCTTAGATGTTTTAGTTGTAAAGTAACGTTATATTTGTAGTAATTTTGCTGTGTTGAGTTTCATTTTATTCATTTCGTAACTTGTTCGTAAACTATCCCGTTCATTCTAATCTGCCTATCATTTATTTTATAATTGTAAAATATTTGTCAGTTATGAGTCATGTGACGTCATCATTTAATGTGTATGTGTTGTAACCTAGATTTAGTTTTTCTTCTTAACATTTACTTCCGATTTTTGCTCGTTTCAATATAATCATTTTTTCGTTTGCATTTGTCAATTGTGATGTGCTAATGTCTTGTAAAATTTTAGTTGCCTAATTGTCTTGTATTTATTAACTTATAAATTGAGTATGTAATAATAATAGTGTAAATTAATTAGGTAATAATATAAAATAAATATTTTAATTAATTTTCAAAAAGAAAATGGACTTGATGAATTAATTGCAATAATTTGCAGTATTAGTCCAATTCACTATTGCTTATGCATTTTATGCATCATGACTAGGGCATGATAGCATTATATATGGATAAATACTTATAAAGTGAGGGTTTGCCTTGAATATAATAGGCATAGTGGATAATACTTGGTACATTAATCTATTCATAATACTACGTTGGCCACTGGGCACATATAGGTAATTGATGGTAATATATATTGTTGATTAATACAGATAGTTGATTAAATAAATAGATTATTAAATTACAAAACGCTTACGTTAGACCATTTTGTTAAAATTGGTAAAGATTTTGGAAAAAGAGGAGAAGCTCTAGAAGCATACGCAGTGATGGAACTTGCGAAATATAAGGCAGAGGAACTTGAAAGGAAAGCTGAATTAAAGCGTCAAGAAGAAGAACATGAGGCCAAATTAGAAAAACAAAAAGCTGAATTAAAGCGTCAGGAAGAAGAACAAAAAGCTGAATTGAAGCGTCAAGAAGAAGAACGTGAGGCCAAAGAAGCAAGACGGATAGCAAAACAGGAAAGGGAAGAGATTGAAAAGGAAAACAGAATAAGAGAAATAGAGGAAAATAAAAGGAAGCAAGATGAAATTATAAGACAACAAGAAAAAGAGTTGGCACTTATCAGGTTGGAAACAGCGAAATTACAGGCACAAAATGCTACTGTTAGCCATAGTGATAATTCCCAAAATATGTCTGCACCTAACCAAACTAGAAGCAATTATCACTTCAAATTACCGACATTCAAATTGAATGTTGATGATTTATCGTCCTGGCTTTTACGTTTTCAGAAGATTTGTGAGGTTAATAAATTAGATAAATCTGCATGGGAACTAAAACTTAGTGAATTTTTAGATGGTGCACCTGCAAGCGCAGCTCAGAATGTTGATCCAACATTAGCTGGTGATTATGATGCCATTAAGGCTTTATTACTACGTCGATTTCATTTGGACGAGGAGGGATGTAGGATTAAATTTAAAACTCTCCTGCCAGAATCAAATAAAGACTTTACAGGGTTCGTTGCGAATATACGCAATACATTCAACAGATGGGTTGAACTTGCTGGTGTGGAAAAATCTTATGACAAGTTGGTTGATTTAATCCTTAGGGATAAGGTCCTATCTTCTGTAAGTTCACCATTCTTTTCTTTCTTACAGGAACGTAAACCTCCGACTTTAGAGGAGCTAGAAAAAATGGCAATAAATTACTGCACTGCTCATCCCAATATTAGCATATCCAATACACAAGTAAGGGAACCACTTCCAGTTGCCTCCAATATGGCATATCATGGTTTTGAACGATCAAGAGCTCAGAGCCTTGACAGAAATTTTTCAAATAGAAGAAATAATTACAATGGTTATCAAGGACTAAATAATTCTTACAATAAGGTGAATTTTAACCGGGGTAGACAACAGTTTAGAAACCAGTCACCTCAGTTTAGATATAACAATAGTTATCAAAACAAATCAAATTGGAATAAATCATTTAATGGCAATGCCAATAATAGTAATAACAAGTGGGTTAAGAGATTCCGGGTCAACCACGATCGGCATCCGGCAATCACTAGTACATCCTCGCTATGCTACTAATGAGTTTGTACGTTGTATAACTTTTGGTGGGACCATTGAATATTATCCCACGGCAATTATAGATATTAACACCCCATTTTTTTCAGGTCAAGTTAAAGTATGTTTACTTCAGAGTCCTATTGCTGATCTCACAATCGGACGTATGCACGGCAGCAAGGACTGCACACCTGAGGAAATATCAGAATGGGAAAGAGTAAACTTGACTACGGCCAATGCGGTAACAACACGAGCTCAGGCTCAGGAATTAATAAAAGAGAATACTCCAAGTATCAAAGTGAATGATTGTACTGACAATGAACCTAAATCAGTAATTGACAGAGACTCGTTTGCTCTCAAACAAAGGGAAGATAATTCTTTAATCAAATTTGTTACATTGGTAAACAAGTATGATGACATTGCTGTCAACAATAAGATTAAGCATTGGTTCACTATTAAAAACGGTATCTTACTTAGAAATTGTATGGACCAGGATAAATTGAAACAACAGGTCATGGTACAATCTCCTTTACGAACATACATATTACGGCATGCACATGACTCCCAACGCGCGGGTCATATGGGCTAACTCGCAAACGGTCTCGAGTGTTGTTGTCTTTTTTCTGGCCAGGAATATCACGAGACATATCATCGTATGTACGTTCCTGTGTAATTTGCCAGGAAGTCAAGTCTCGTGGAGCGTTTCATAATGCTCCCATTCAGGCATGTGATATATCGGTGCTGCCTTTTGATAAAATGGCAATGGGCATTATTGGTCCACTTCTACCAACTGCAAGAGGTCACAGATATATATTAACGTGTATCGACTTATGTACACGACAGCCAGAGGCCATACCTCTTAAAAATATAACCACATCGGACATAGCTGATGCTTTATTCCTAATATTTTCTAGAATTGGGTTCCCAAGTAAATTACTTTCGGATCATGGGCCCCAATTTGTGTCTGACGCAATGAAAGAGGTTATGAGAACTCTTAATATAGAGAGAAACTTAAGTAGTGTGTACCATCCCATGAGTAATGGCGCAGTTGAGATACTCAACCGCACCATTAAACAGTTATTGCATAAAGTTACAGTTGATAACCCTCAAGACTGGGACAGGGCTATCCCAGCAGTTTTGTTTGCGTACAGAGAGGTTCCGAATGAACAAACCGGTTTCTCTCCGTTCGAGTTAGTGTTTGGTGTTCCACCAAGAGGTCCTATGGGACTGATCAAAGACTTACTACTCGACTCTAAGATGACTCAGGAAACCCAGTCATCTTATGAATACGTTATTAATTTACGTAGACAAATCATAGATGCTTGTCAAAGAGCAACAGCTTCCTCAGAAGCAGCAAAAGATAAATCTAGACAGTTCCAAATTAAAAATAGACGATTACGCCAGTTATTTCCTGGTGACGAAGCTTTCGTATTACTCCCAAAAAAGGACAATAGACTGTTAATCACTTGGAACGGTCCATATAAGGTTGTAGACAGAATTTCTGACGTCGATTACATACTGGACATTAAAGGTCGGAAAAAAATTTACCACATAAACATGCTGAAAGAGTTCTTCACTCGTCCTCAACATCTACAATCTATTTTTTCAGGATTTAGACAATCAAGCTACTGGTTTTTGCCAATATTCTAATCTTTCGGTGATTCAGGAAGAGGAAACATCATTTCCTGAAATCCAAATGTCATTTCCAATACCTGAATTACAATCTTCTGAATCATGGAGAGATGTCACTATTTCTTCTTCATTAACATCTCAAGAACATACTACAGTTTGTAAAATCTTAGAGACATATTCTAATGTCTTGACTGATATACCTAGTCGTACATCAGTCATTTCTCATGACATTATACTGAAGGACGACACACCTATAAAACTCCGTCCTTATTCAGTTCCTATTCACTATCAAGATAAAACTTCACAGGAACTTAATCAGATGTTATCATTACGAATAATAGAAAACAGTAACTCACCGTTTTCATCACCGTTAGTTATCGTTAGAAAAAAAGACAATAATATACGTCTTTGCGTTGACTACAGTAAACTTAATGCAGAGACGGTCGCAGACAGTGAACCTCACCCTCTTATTGACGATCTACTTACTCGTCTTTCTACAGCAACATATTTTACAAAAATCGATTTAACCAAGGGATATTGGCAGATTCCCTTAACAGAACAAGCCAAATACTATACAGCATTCTAGACTCGACAAGGTCTTTACCAGTGGAATGTGATGCCTTTTGGGCTAATGAATGCATCAGCCACGTTCATTCGCATGATGCGAAAAATTTTGATGGATAGATCTGACATTATCACATACATTGATGATATTTGTCTATTTAGTCCTTCATTTGATGAACACATGTTAGGATTAACTTCAGTATTAGACATTTTAAGATCTAACAACTTAACAGCTAGACCAAATAAAATGCAAATAGCTTTACACGAAAAAACTTTTCTTGGACATATTATAGGGTCTGGATGTATCAAAACCATTCCCCACAATGTATCAAAAATTTTAAAGTTAACAGTCCCACAAAATAAAAAACAAGTTCGAAGTCTACTGGGTCTTGTCCAGTATTATAGCAGATTTGTTCCCAATTTGTCTTCAATCACTGCTGTCTTGTCTTCACTATTGCAAAAGGACAAACCAAATAAAATTACGTAGACAGCAGACTGTGACAGAACATTTAATAACATTTTGACAATCTTCTCTAGGCCACCAATTTTACGGTTGCCAGATGTTCACAAAACGTTTTTTCTTCGAACAGATGCCAGTAATTACGGTATCGGAGCTTGCCTACTTCAATATCACAACGATATACTTCATCCGACTATGTATATTTCAAGAAAACTGAAATCGCCTGAAACGAAATACTTCACTGTTGACAAGGAGTTGCTGGCAGTTGTTTGGGCAATCACAAGGTTGGAAAAATTCTTGTTGGGAGCGCCTTTTACCATTTAAACCGACCAGAAGGCGGTTGCTTCATTACGACGCTCTAACCACAAGAGCCCCAAACTTGCCAGGTTTTCGATTCTACTTCAGCCATATGACTTTGTCATCGAAGCTATACCCGGAAAAGAAAACTTTCTGGCGGATGCACTTTCAAGACACCTAACGGAAGTCGAATAATTATTGTCTACAAGTTAAAAGATTAACGGCTAAACAAGAGCGACTTTGGAACTCTAACTTATTCATGCGACAAAATTGATATGAACCCCTTCTATATGGAAAAACATTTCAAATAATTCGAATTCAATCATTCAAGATATTTAGTTTCCAAAAGAAAATTTGTGATAGCAATAAACAAATTTCGATGGTCTTTTCTAACGTTTGGACTTTGGTTAGTGTCCAATCGTTCTCTAACTCATTACGATATTGTCTTGAATACGATATGAATCCAAGCTGGACATATAACGTTAGGTTACAGAAATTGACTAACTCAAAACGATCAAGTTTATATTCAATCAGGAACGAAGTTTAGTTGAACAGTATTAAATTTCTAATGAACTTTCCATAGATTCGCAAGGGACATAACGACGGATGGATCATCACATCCGACATTAAGTTTAACAGTTATGAAATTAATGAAGAGTATAATAAAATTGAAGTGTGATTAAAAATAATGAGAAAAAAAAGAAAAGAAATAAGTCAAAGAAAGAAATGATGAAAAAAAAAAAATCACACAACCAAATACTCTAAATATTTTATGTATAAATGAGATAGCTTTTATATGCTATTAGTTCAGATGTTCACATGAAATATATTAATATGTTATTTTCTCTCATTATATCATTAAGTTAATTATGTTGTAATTACACAACACTAATAATTAATTGTAAACACACATAACAAAACTAATTTATATTTTATTTTTTTTCTCTTTCTTTACTTTATTTGTCCTTACTTCTCATGTCTTTTATTATGACACTGTCTATCAGGTTCTTTAATTAGATGTTAATTAATTAATACATTACATACTTACTATCATTGATTAGTTTAATTTTAATTAGTTAGAATAATTTTCTTTACATAACACTTCATTACTCAATCACAACAGTCTTCAATAGTTCAATAGCTAATTATTAGCGACAGTTGATATCTCTTTGTTTAATAATGTTATATGACTTATGTATTATCGACATGACCACGACACTGTTCTAGACAGAACATCGTAGGCCATATGTCGGGTTTTTATTAAATTTTTCATATAATTTAGTGAGGTAGTAAAAAAATCTATCTAATAGATTTTTTTCCCACGGTGGGCAGGGAATTGTTACGGTAGTTTTATTGATGGCGTCTGCTAGAATTAGCAGTGCGCATGTTTAGGGTCAATGGAATTAATATAAATTGATCTTTATACTTTACGGAGTTATGAACGCGAAATGCACGGTCAAGTCGTGACGTGTTAGCGTCGATATGGTCACGCTTGGTGACTAGGTTACCGTACCCTTTTTGTATTGACCGTCAAGCAGTGAAGACGGATTTTTTTTACCCTTCCAGGGTTGTGCATTATGCTCCTGCACATATATATATTTTAGTCAAGTACGGACACGGGTCAGTCCATTGTAATTGATGAAGAGATAAATGATTAAGTAGTTGATTCATTCTCGTCAAGACACATGCGCTCACTACCGGTTGTCTGAAACCCAGCAGCGCGAGTATATAGCCATGATGTTCGTTTGACAGTTTTTCAAGTACGACATGGACCCATAATAGGATGTTTGCAAGTATTCAATTTGTCATATATGCTTACCATGAACTATATTAAGAATGTCGTCAAATATGTGTGTTCTTCCGTAATAAACTGTTTTTCTCGTGGACTCTAACAACGTGGACTTGTTAAGTTGATCATTGAGCGATTCACTTGTTAGTTATCCTTTTCACACATTCGCGTTTCAAATAATTACAGCACGATAATAATCAATGAATGAGAACCAGAACAATTCAGTCATGGACAGCGATTTTGAACATTATTTATTCATTCGATATTCCACTGTCTAAAGCAGCTTCCATGATACTTTGATCACAGACATGCTATGCTAACCGGATCGTCTGTATCACCTATCTGTCATCCTTCTTCTAGTTCTTCTGTTCCATTTTTATTTTGTGTTCTAATAGCTTGAATTATATACTGTGTATTAACATATTCCTCACATGAACTGTTGTAGTGTTTGCGCTTCTCAAAGTTACTGCTGCAGAGGTGACTTGGAGACAACAGATCAGATCAGTTTATTGCCATAGCCTACCATTTCAGTACACCAGAAAAAGCTACGTAACCTTAGTTTGTTTTGGTTCATCATTCTAAGGCCAAATTTCATTTATTTGTCCAGATTGCTCTATAAGCTTCTCTTGGTATTCATTGTTTTTTGTTGTTGTTGGACGTTACGATTATGTTATTTATTTGTGTTTTGATTTCATCTGTAGGATTTTAGGCTATTTATTCTTTGAAGGGGTCATATCCTGTGGGCAGGATCAGTTGTATTGCCCTTCACGAATAAAGTGTGCATTTTTGCATTAGTTGTTTACGTGCAGTTTGTTGTTGGTTGTGTTTTATATTCCCTCTTTTGCGTTCTGTATATATGGTGTGTTCTTCAGTCATTTTCTTCTTACACTATCCTGTAAATGCGTTAATTTTTTTTTCAATCTCCTGTTTTTGTGCGTTATAGAGGTCGGGTACTATATATTTCAATATTACTTCTGTCACACATCTTTCCTTTTTCTTGTTACCGACCGACCAGGTTGTTGTTTGTTAAATTAGGGTGTAGTGTTTATCATCATCATCATTGGTGTCTTTGTTTGTTTTGTAGGGCTATTCGTTCTTTTAGATAGACATTGAGTACAGTGAGTAAGATTTCATCTTAGTGGTTATTTAAGATATTATTTTGAGGTTGGAGCTATTTTGTCATATTTTTTTAAAGAGTATTTGAGGTGCATATAAGGCAGATATATTCATAATCATGTCAACACTTATGGATTTTATCCTCGTCGGTGAGAGGATAGGAAAATCTGGAGAAGATCTCTTAGCATTTGCACAGGCTCAATTTAAAGAGGTGCAGGAGAGACAAGAACGTTATGAGGAGAGAGAGAGAAAGAAAGCAGAAGAAGAAACTAAGAAAGCTGTGGAAGAGACTAAGAGATTAGAGATACAGAAAGAAATGAAGAAGGCAGAGGAAGAAACTAAGAGATTAGAGATAGAAGCACAGAAAGAAATTAAAAAGATAGAAGCGGATAAAGAGGTATCCTTGAGAAGACTCGAGTTAGAGAAATCGGGTTCAGACGCATCATCAAAAAATGAGTACGGGAGTATGTACAAGTTGAAACTCCCAATTGTCAACGAATCCATAGATTTTATGGACTGGTTTTGGAGAGGTTTCAAATGAAGGCAACTGCCTTAAAAATTAATAAAGAACTGTGGGGATCACTGTTGACAGATTATTTAACAGGGTCAGCATTAAAAACAGTTTTCCAATTAACTGTGGAAGATAGATTAAATTATGACATAGTGAAGGAAACTGGTTTACGCAAGTACAGGTTAAATGAACAAGGTTATCGGTTAAAGTTCCACATGCGATGCCAAGTAGTGAGCAAGATTTTGCGGAGTTTATCGCAGATATTAAGATGTTATTGAACATGTGGATTGACCTATCGGGCATTGCTAAAGATTTTGATGGCCTATGTGATTTGATCTTACGTGATAAGGTGATTTCTTCATGTAGCCCCGATTTGTTGGCTTTTTTTCAGGAGAGAAAACCGGAGAATATTTCAGCAATGTCACAGTTATTGCAAAAATACGCAACAGCACATCCAGACAGACCAATTCATAAATCGGCGTTGCCAGAAACATTTACGACATATGTGGCCAAGCGTAGTTTAGAAAGACGACCATATCGGAGACAAAATTCTCGCAGTGGGGTGAGACCTTATGATAGAAAGGCAGTAAGTAAGAGGTGGACAGAGACAGACTTCCTTGCATCCCCCAGGAAACAGCCTAATATGACAGAGTCAGGTAGTAGAAGACCTACTGGCTGTTTTAAATGTGGATCACCATGCCATGGAGCGAAGTTTTGTGACAAGCCTGAACCTCAGTCTGTAGCCGAGCCTCAGACTAGCACTCAGGGTAGTCCACAGAAAAGCCAGCGTAAGTAGTACAGATGCTTTTTATGTAATGGAATTGGCCACCTTCAATTCGATTGTCCTAATAGGAAGTTTGAACGCGCAAATTCGGTGGTAGTCTTAGATACATTCAACAGCGAGAGTTGTGAAGGGTGCAGATTACTTTTTCATAAAGATGAGACACCAATTCTGATTTGTGGCCACCCACTTCCATGTTTGTCAGCAGTTCATACAGATGGGAACATAGTCTTGCATTCAGGGTACGTAGGACATAAAGTTGTGTCAGTGTTGATGGATACACGTTGTACGACGATTGGCGTTCGGAGATCGTGTACTGAGGAGTCTTGTTTGTTGGGTCAAACTGCTCGATGAATTACTTTTGGTGGTAGAGTTGAAGTCTATCCTCTAGCATTGATAAATATTGATACGCCATTTCTGTATGGCAAAGTGAAAGCATTTGTTCTTCAAGATCTGGTCGACGACCTGATAACTGGAAATATCCGTGGCATCAAAGAGTGTGCAGATGAGGATATTAAACTATGGAAGCACAAGCATAGAGATCGTCCTTATGGAGAAACGACAAGATTGCAGGGAAAACCTAGGGTAATTCCTGTGGATAGCATGTCATCTGATAATGTCCGGGTTGCTGATACTTCAGTATTAAGTTTAATTTCACCACTAAAAGAGGAAGTATCGCTTCCAAAACAGTTTGGTCAACCAGAAACTAACATTGGGAGGCATACCATATCAGCAGTAAAGGAAACGAGGGTGAACTTTACTTTGCCAGAAGAGGGTGAATCTGTCAAATATACTGTAAGAGATTTCAGTCACTTTAGAGGAAGCCGCATGAGTAGTAATGGTTACTGTGGTAGTTTTCAAAGTGAACGTCGCATTGGATTTAGAAACAGAAACAGAGGACAAGAGATAAGCAGGGGATTTTGCTCCAACAGACCAAGCTATAGTGAACAAAGAGCTGGAACATTATACAGATGTAGTTTCAGAGGAGATCACCGCTGGAAAGACAGAAGAAAGAGTAACCCTCTTTATAGTAGAGCACGTCATAAATGGAGTGATGGTTGTGAGAGCAATTGTTGTAGCTGTGGTAGTAGTCGTGGATATCGTCAGCCTAAATGGAGCAGCTACTATGAAGAGTATGACCAAGGCTGAGATGAATATGATGCCGGAAGGGGCCTCTGATAGTATAATATTGAAATTACTAACATCACTAACTCACAAGTGAAGGCCTAATAGAGTGATCTGTACAAGTAAGTGTCAAGGTGACTTAGATAAAATTTGAGAATATGTTTGCAAGTAGTCAACTTTTGTTGCTTTCTAATTTAAACAAAATTTTCTTTCTCAGTGCAGAAGCTTCGGCATTGGTCATATGTGGTTGCAACGAGTTTTCTGCAGTCTGCCAAGTCACCAAGCAGCGGACTAACCAGGTGTACATTAACCCTACAACAGGTTGATGTTACTAGGAAAAGATACCAAACGAGCGGATTTTGATTGAGCATTCTTGCATGCAGTTTTCTTTGTATAATTATGATGACTTTATGTGAATTTTGAAGATTGTGCATGCATTTCTCTGCTGTGAAGGTGAATTTGATTAATTTTAGAAATATTGAATATGATTGTCATGCGAATAATTAGTATGCTGTTATAATGAGGTTCGATATAGTGAATGGAAGCATTGTTTACTTTGATGATGTATTTTGGGTTTGGGGATGTATAGGACTTCCATCTCTGTTTCCTCGGTGAAAAACCCCGGTTTTTCACGTGGGGAAAGGAGTGGATGTCACGTAGTGTTTTGAGGGTGTTATGCATGTATGAATATTCTCATGCTCCAGCTGGAGTTTTTTAGTCATTTGAATTGTTGTGAGTTGGGAATGCTTGCCTTGTAATAATTTAGCTACAAGCAATGTTGTGAGCATTGCTTAAGACAAGCTGCTAGCTTTAGTCATGCGTTAATGAAGCTCGGTGGAATGTGGAAGGTTTTCACGTGTTTGGTGAGTGCGGGTGGAGAGGGGCAGTCAGAGAGAGTAGTGTCTTGGTTTAGACGTGTGTTGAGTCAGTAGAGAGTTGAGTCAGTACAGAGTGGACAGGAGACAGCGAAGAGCGTAGAGAAGAGAAGGGTGGATGTCTATAGTAGTGCGCGTGTAGAGGGCCATAGTTGTGCAGTGGATTTATGAAGTAGCCTATTTTATGGCTGTAGATATTCCGAGAATCAGAGTGATTGTAGAATACTCGGGATTTGTTGTGTCTCCAATATTTGAAAAGGCCCTGCTCCCAATGTGACTTATTTGTGATATTATATATTAACGGAGATTAATACGGTTGTTAGAGTTGGTGTTTTTACTCCTTAGACTGCGCTAGACGAGTGGTGTATAAGTGTTGTCTGACTTTCTACATCAACCCACCTACACCTTACCCATCACAGTTTATGTAAACAAACGCTATCCGTATTATTAACCTATTCATTTGAATGTAATTTAAAGCTAAAGCTATTTAACTTAAATGTAAAGAACGTTTATCCCGTAAGATTTAATTTAATTCTCATCGAGGGTAAATTCTGAGTTCATTGGGATGTTGGTATGGGAAAAAAGGAACCCCCATAACTATGGGGTGGAACACGCCATACTCAGAAGATCGTTTCGTTCTATGTTTGTACCATAGTTATCGGTGGTACCAGCAGAAAATACTATCTCTGGAACAAGAATGGAACAGTAGCCTACGCTTTAAGACGAAGGATCCAGTTTATAGACTCTCCTTGACATTTCTGGGAAACGAGCTACCCCCGACAACCTTGACCAGAGACGAGCGTAGGCAGTGTGAAAAGAACCAACCCATAAAAATGAACAGAACCATCATTGGCATCTAAGTTCAAATATATGCTGCCACTTGAACTTCTTGTAACATTTCACAATCCATAACGACCGTGAAGATAACTTTTCTTGATCCATCATAACTATTCAAATTATTTTTCAACTATTAAAACTTAATTGATTTTTACATGTTTTATTTGTAAGTATACAAATTTAACTTCACTTTAATCATTTTAAAGTTACTGCATGTTTGTCTCAGTCAATTTGCTATACACACTCTAAACAGAGCTATACTAGAATAATAGAATTTCACTGAGTAAATCAGGAGTGGGGGCGTGAACGAGCTGAAATTAATATGTGCTTAATCCTTCACTAAACTGTCGCAGAATTACAGAGTTAACACGCTCAGCCAAAGCAGTGTTGTTCTCGCTGATTCTGAATATCTTGTGAAGACTCCCTGGAGATAGAAGCGTTTTGGTTCCAATACAAATTTGAATTAATTGAGCCACAATGGACGAAATGAACGATATACAATTTATTTAATACTGCACGCAGCTCCACATACCATACAGTTCAGTCAACCATATAATGGCAGATAAGATGCAGTAAACAATATACCGCAGGCAGTCCGTTCATGTCAGGAACGATGTCCTTTAGTTCTCAATATGATTTATTTCTCTTAAGACTCGGCACTGAGCAATTATACTTCTTGTCAATACAGATAACTGGATAACTAGATGCACCTCATCGAAGATCTTGATGTATTAGTGATAACATAACTCCATTGTAAACACTTCAACAAAAAGGAGCTCAAACACATACGTCCACTCACCATGACACACAATCGTATCAGGCCCCGTACATCTATTCCTCTATTTTCACGTGAGCCAGCCAAATATATCGGCTTAACGTCACTCACACTTCTTTATCATTGACCCGGAGACAATAAACAAACAAACAGTCCTTTTGAGCTAACCATGTAATAGGCACAATCGTTATGAATTTTAATCATAAAATTACTTCCCCCCCCCCCCCCCGAAAAATAATGGAAACAAAGTTTTCATTACTTCCGTCAAAATGATAAAAGTATTGAGAGCTGTCAAAATGTTCACTCAATAATTAGTGTGAGTGTTGTAGAGTATCTGTGTTGTAGATGTATTGGCCACTGTTGAATGTTCCGATGCGGATGTTATGTTTTTGGGTCATGCACTGATCATTACTGAAGAAAGTCTTCTTCAGTTACCTCTGCATCATCGAATGAACCTGTCATGTAGACATTGAGTGGGAGTGTCAAGTAACGCGAATGGTGTAGTAGTTCGGTGTAACAGACCACTTGATAATACCTCTCACACACTCTCATGTAATGCAATGACGACTTGAACTGCCGCTGACATTTCAATAGTTTAATGAAGGCACGCAAACTGGACAGCATGGATACAGTCATGGGTACATGTTGACATACATTCATTGGTTATTTGAATCGTGAATGATACATTCATGTAGTAGTGAAATATCATTCAACCCAAGGTAACATTCACTGTTCTGGTAACTAATCGTCGTATCCTCTACTGACTGAACGCGTCAATGAGGATCAGTAAACATACAAAAGTCATTGGCCGAACCTTCATTTCATGGCTAAGTTCTTAAGCTGAAATATTTCCAATGTTTGTACAATAATCATAAACCACGATAGTGGGTTTTCACCTCATAACAAGATCTCGATACCACTGCCCGATAGTAGGATACATAATCTGTTCTCTTGACAGGGATCAAAAATATGATGACATGAATATAACATGGCCGCCTTCCTGAGTTGTCGCTCACTCACTCGTAGGAAGGTAGATATAAGCCAAAGTTAATTTAGAAGGTGCATATAAATAATTTCATAAAGTTTTCCGTACAGCTCTACAGTAATCAAGTTACTTCATGTAGACATAACTGCTGTAGGAAAGCCTGTCATCTTCGTCGATACAAAACACGACCCTAGCGATACGAAGCACAATGTTCCATCTGGGTCTAACCGACTTGAGATCATCAAAAATAGGGTCTGGCATAACTGGAGTCCGAATCACACATATGAGGAGGATCTCTGACAAATAGACTCTTGCAGAGACATAAACTTCTCCTGGAAAAACATCTATGAATCACTGTTAAACCTTAAACAGTGCCAGCCCTGGAAAAAGCACTCAGCCATCTTGGCGACATTATCGGAACTCTTCACAACCCAGTAGGACTACGAAAACCTGCGCTAGATTCCGGCAGAAAGAATATAGTCCGACCTGAACATACAAAGGTATACAATATACGACTGAATCTTCCTGCACTAGACAAGTAGTACACATGAATTCAGGCCATAAACATAACAAGCAAAATTAATGTATTTTCTGGCCCGAACAAATAAGAACGGACATGAATTCAATATCCATGCGCCGAATCAATATCAAGAAAGATCACTCATATAATCAAAAGTGTAAATCAATCATGAATTATCTAGCTTTTCCAGAGGAAGCATTTTCATACACAAATGAATGCAAGTATATATTTTCCATATTAAATAGCCATATCGTATTTTTGTAATATGTGCGTCAAAATATGCACGCAACAGATTACCACACCCCTCGGGAAAAAAATGGTACTTTTTTTTTTCGAAATACATCTAGGAGCAACATACAATAGGCTCACAACGCACCAATAACAATGCGCAGATGATAAGCATTGAGAATATATTTCATGTACTTAGAGAAAGTATTTCTCTAAGTATAAATATTTCCAGAGAGGTGTCACCAACGCATACTACAATACTGGCAATGCCACACTTTCTACATCAGTTTATACATAAATTTCATCTTAGATACCTTAACATCATGATCATCAAAGACAAAAAAACATTGAAAGACCAGCGGTGAATAAACATCAATGAACCGCTAAGTAGTGTTACAATCAATATATGATATATTCCATATGTTTACACATTTCAACATAGGAACAACTGTAGCAAAGTTAGGCATATAATTTAACAGTTATGAATCATGTGGGCATCTAGACAAAATATCTGCCATCACATTTTCTGACCCACGGATAGCTCGCACCGAAAAATGAAACGGCTGCAGAGCAATCGCGTATCGCGTTGATCTCGCGCTCTTCAGATTTTTACTCTGAATAGCCGTAAGAGCTTTCTGGTCAGTTTCCACAATGAAATGCGCGCCAAGAAGAAATCTTTGCAGTTTAAGGATTGACCAAACCATAGCCAATAATTCACGGTCTAGGACCGAGTAATTCTTCTCTGCGGCATTTAATTTTCGAGAAATATACATCACAGGATGCAGAGTTCCAGAGTACTCTTGCATTAGTGCTGCTCCAATCCCTGTGGATGAAGCGTCACTACGAAGAATAAATGTCTTATCCTTAGAAGGCAATACTAGGATAGGTGAAGTAGAAAACATAGTTTTAACCTTATCCAAAGAGGATTGACATTCTTGAGTCCAATGGACTACATTAGGAGACCCTTTCTTTAGCAAGGAAGAAAGAGATGACATAATGGAGGACAGATTCGGAATGAATCGTCTATAAAATTGTATTAGACCTAAGAGACTTCGCACTTGCTTTTTAGTCTTAGGAATAGAAATGTTAAGTATCTTACTTGTATTATGGTCTTCTGTTTTTAGGAACCCATGACCAACACGGTGACCTAAGAAAGATATTTCGCTAAAACCGATACAAGCTTTAGATGGTTTCGCTGTTAGGTTATGCTCGCGTAAGATAGAGAATAGTTCGTTTAACCCGTTATAGTGATCTTCCCAAGTATCACTGAAAAGACAGATGTCATCAAGATATGCAATGACATCTGAGCGATGAGATAGGATTCGACGCATCATGCGTACGAATGTTGCAGGGGCGTTCATTAGGCCGAAAGGCATAAAATTCCATTGGAATAGACCCCTAGGTGTCGAAAAAGCAGTAAACGGTTTGGCGTGTTCGGATAGTGGAACTTGCCAATATCCCTTAGACAAATCGAGTTTAGTAAAGAAATGAGAATTCGATAGTTTGGTAAGTAGCTCTTCAAGTAAAGGCATAGGTTCAGCATCAAATTTCGTCACTTGGTTCAATTTGCGATAATCAACGCAAAGACGTATGTTGTTGTCTTTTTTTCGCACGATAACCATCGGTGAAGAATATGCTGATGTGGATGGTTCAATTATTTCCAACTCTATCATTTCATCCAACTCTTTTTCTACCTGTGCTTGAAAACGTATCGGGATAGGATACGGTCTGACCCTTATAGGATTATGGTCAGTAAGAATAATGTCGTGTACAATGACATTAGTTCGACCAGGAATGTCAGTAAGGACATCCTGAAATTGTTGTAACATAGCAGAAACTTGTTTCTGTTCTCCTGGAGATAATTCGGGAGAAATCGCAACATCTTTCCATGATTCATTAGAGTGAAGCGGAATCATTTGAAAAGGTAGATTTACATCCGAGAAACTCGTTTCCTCATCCTGTATTACTGACAGTGATGAGTAATGTCCATGTTGGACTGGAAAATCGTCCGTTGCCTGGAAAACGGGTTGTAAATAATCCGGACGTTCATGGAATTCCGTGAGCATGTTGATGTGGAAGGTTTTATGCTTCCCGTCAATATCGACGATATAGTCAACATCTGAAACTTTTGATATTATATCGTACGGCCCTTTCCAAGAAATAAGGAGTCTGTTTTCTCTACAAGGTAGCAGGACCAATACTTTGTCACCTGGACAGAGTTGTCGCAAGCGTCTGGTCTTATTGGCAAATTGCCTTGCCTTCTGTTTTGCAAATTCAGAAGAAGCAGTTGCCAAATTGCATGCTTCGATAATCTTATGTCTAAGTGCAATGACATATTCGTAAGAGGATTTTGTGTCATCGACAATATTATCAGCAGTTATGAGATCATGAAGTAAGGACATAGGACCTCGCGGTTTCGCGCCGAAGACAAGTTCAAAAGGAGAAAATCCTGTATGTTCGTTGGCGACCTCTCTATATGCAAAGAGAGCCGCGGGTAAAACCCTGTCCCAATCCTGAGGATGATCCTCAGTTATCTTACCTAGTAGGTTTTTCAGAGTTCTATTCAGACGTTCCACCATCCAATTGGACATAGGATGATAAATACTACTCAGAGATCTCTCTATCTTTAGAGTCGACATCACTTGAGACATGGTATCCGATATGAGTTGGGTACCATGGTCCGATAATATTTCTGCTGGAAATCCCAGACGAGAAAATATTAACCAAAGAGCATCTGCAATATCAGCAGTAGTTATGCTCTTTAGAGGAACAGCCTCTGGCCAACGTGTGCACATATCCACACACGTCAAAATAAATTGGTGTCCTCTAGCAGACTTTATCCTAAATGGACCAATGATGTCTATCGCCATTTTTTGAAATGGTCGAATGGGAATGTCTGCAGCCTGAATAGGTGCAGCATGGCGTGGACCTCTGGATTTAACCTCTTGACATACTTTACAAGATCGACAATAGATTCGTATGTCCTTATTCACAGCAGTCCAAAAGAAAGATGCAAGAACTCTAGATTTAGTACGGGAAAAACACATATGTCCAGCACACTGAGAATCATGAGCGTGCTGTAAGATTTTAACTCTCATATTTTTGGGCACAAGAATTTGAGAATGAATGGATTTAGCGGAGTCTTGTACCATACGTACAAGTACGCCATTCCTCATCGTAATCCAAGATTTACGATTTGTATCCTTATTCGGATCACCTTTTGTCGCCAGAGTAAATATTTCTTTAGAGTAGGATCATCTTCCTGCTGTTTTATAAAGGAATCGTGCGAAATCTCCAAGAGATCACGTGGTTCTGGTCATAATTATCTCCAGAAGGCGAAGATTGCGGCATGTTTAGAGCTTGAGCTCTAGTGACTACAGCATTTGCAGTATGCATATTATCACTTTCCCACTCGGCAATTTGTTGCGGAGTGCATTCTTTCGCACCATGAATGCGACCGATGATAAGATCAGCGATCGGATTCGGCAGAAGACATGCGTGGACATCTCCTGTAAAGAAGTGAATAGAAATGTTGATAATGGCAGTGGAGTACTTCTCCAATGTGCCACCAAATGTTATGCATTTGATTATTTTGCCAGTGGCTCGAGAAGAATCTATAAGTGACTGCCTCACTCCAGTGGTTGTGCACCCGGAATCGAAAAGAATTGAGACCGGAGTACCATCTACTAGACCTCTATTCAAGAAAAGAGCACCTCTTCCATCATGCGCGACTGACGCAGGAAGAGCAGGAAGAGGATGACCACAGCTTAAAGTCGAAACTGTGGTTGGCTCGAATAATGTTTTGCATTTGGAACACTGAAATGCTCTTTCAAAATCGAAAGCAGAACATCCCACATTATTAGAGTCTTTCTTATCATTGGTTTGATTACCGGCTTCGTGAAACTCTTGTTGTGCAGAGTTAGCCTGGTAATGAGATTTACCATGTCTTTTGTGATCTACCTCGGTTATTGTTGCCTCTGTAATTATTATTCCCTCTGTTATAACCCCTATTTGGGTTTGAATCACAATATTCATGATCATGATCATCATGCTCATTATAATGAGTATCCCTGTAATGTTGGTTTTGTTGTTTCCATGAAGAACTTTGGTACTTCCTATGGTTACTCCCTTTTCGGAAATTTCTAAAATTATGGGCACCCCTCGCGTATCGAGGACTGTGAGCCCGATTCCAGTTCTTCGAAGAAGACCCCTGATTTGAGTGGTTACCTTGGTTTTGATACTTATTCCAATTAACCTTTTTATCAAAATTATTTTGAGCTCCTTGGAATTTGTGTGAGTAATTATGATTATATTCTGTTGAAAAAGCAACTGGCATACCCTCTTTAATGTTAGTGTTACTAAGAATCATGTCAGGGTGTGCCGTGGCATATTGGTCACAATATTCTTCCATTTGCTTTAATGTACTAGGTTTACGCTCATGTAAGAACTCTAGGAATGGTTTATTTACCGCACACATGACCTTGTCTCTTAGAAATAAATCCGTAAGACCATCAAATGTTTTCTATATTTTGGATAATTCAATCCAACGTGAGAGTGTAAGTCGTGCTTTTGGGATGAAGTCTGAGAATATTTTGTTTGTTCAGCAGCAGCAGCAGCTTCCTATTTTTTCTGTTCTGCCACAAATCTCCTTTCCTCCACCTGCATCTGCAATTTCTTTTGTTCAGCAGCAGCATCAGCTTCTCTTTCTAATATTTTCTCTTCAGCCAGAGCTTTTCTCTCTTCTGCAGCAGCTTTTTTCTCTTCAGCAGCAGCAGCAGCAGCTTTTCTCTCTTCAACAGCAGCAGCAGCTTTTCTCTCTTCAGCAGCAGCAGCAGCAGCTTTTCTCTCCTCAGCAGCAGCTTCTAATTTTTTTTCTTCTATTTGAAGTTTTCTCTCCTCAGCAGCAGCTTTCTCTCCTCAGCTTGCATCTGCAATCTGAAATTCTCAGCATCTATCTTCTTTTGTTCAACTTCTGCTTTCCATTTATTCTCATATTTTTGTTTTTTCTCTTCTGATTTTAATGCAATAGCAAATTGAGCAGTTGTCCATTCTTCTAAATCTTTACCAGTCTTATCAAGGGATTTCCCTTGTGCAATAAAGTAATCTAATGTAGACATCTTGTCTTATTAAATCAGAAACCTGAAAAAGTAAATAAATTAACCTATCCCACTTTAATGGGAGACAAATCTATACTATAGACTTAGTCTTAATGAAAAACTTGTATGGTTACTTGAGTACCCGTGGAAAACAATATCTGTATATCCCAAACACTGTGGGAGACAAGCCTTACCAAGGTCTTGTATACTTCCTTAATGTAATCAATGATCACTTGAGTACCTGTGGAAAATAATATTTGTATATCCCAACTACTTTCTAATTCCTTGTACACCAATGATAGTAATTAAGTACTGCTCTGTACTATAATATAAATATATTCAAATATACCTTATATATTATTTGTCAACCAAAGACATTAACAAGGACAAACAAGAAAAGACAATATGAAAACAAGTGCAGGAATCAAATTAAATCAAATAGAAAAAATCAAAAAAAAAATGATCACAGAATCTGTGATGATAACCGCAATGAAATCAACAAGACAAATAACGCCACAGTGTATAAACATAAGGGTGTAAAGAACTGAAATGAAAGGAAAGATGAGACCTACAATTATGTAAACAAATCAAACAAAACTAAAGAACATAGAAATATTACAAAAACAACAAGAAGGACAGTTTCGTCACAGCTAACAAATATTTGCAAACAATGTTGCATGCAAATTTCAATTAAGAAATTTGCTCCTTATAGAACGCTAGAGCAAGACCAATGTCACTTGGTATTTCCTGTTCTAGTCACCTCCCATCCAGGCCCGCAGAATACAAACTAACTTAACACACAACAAATAACATATAAACATAAATACATGTAAACCTTAATAGCATAAATGCATACATATATATATACTTAATAGAATGTATTGTGGATAGAATGTGATGCTGGTATAGTGTTGTAACAATAACCTGCCACTTTTAATGAACAATTAAATAATAGATTTGTTTTCTACACTAATACAATGTTCATTTTTTTTTGAGCATATGAAGATCCAACGATGAAATATGCACTTTATGTTCAACAACACTGTGATTCTTCTGTACAGGATCAACAATCACTTCTTTCTTCTGTACGATGAGAAATGTCAACAGTACTGTTCCCGATATTTTATACACTTGATACACTGCCGCTGACATGTCAATAGTTTAATGAAGGCACGCAAACTGGACACCACGGATACAGTCATGGGTACATGTTGACATACATTCATTGGTTATTTGAATCGTGGATGATACATTCATGTAGTAGTGAAATATCATTCAACCCAAGGTAACATTCACTGTTCTGGTAACTAATCGCCGTATCCTCTACTGACTGAACGCGTCAATGAGGATCGGTAAACATACAAAAGTCATTGGCCGAACCTTCATTTCATGGCTAAGTTCTTAAGCTGAAATATGTCCAATGTTTGTACAATAATCATAAACCACGATAGTGGGTTTTCACCTCATAACAAGATCTCGATACCACTGCCCGATAGTAGGATACATAATCTGTTCTCTTGACAGTGATCAAAAATATGATGACAGGAATATAACATGGCCGCCTTCCTGAGTTGTCGCTCACTCACTCGTAGGAAGGTAGATATAAGCCAAAGTTAATTTAGAAGGTGCATATAAATAATTTCATAAAGTTTTCCGTACAGCTCTACAGTAATCAAGTTATTTCATGTAGACATAACTGCTGTAGGAAAGCCTGTCATCTTCGTCGATACAAAACACGACCCTAGCGATACGAAGCACAATGTTCCATCTGGGTCTAACCGACTTGAGATCATCAAAAATAGGGTCTGGCATAACTGGAGTCCGAATCACACATATGAGGAGGATCTCTGACAAATAGACTCTTGCAGAGACATAAACTTCTCCTGGAAAAACATCTATGAATCACTGTTAAACCTTAAACAGTGCCAGCCCTGGAAAAAGCACTCAGCCATCTTGGCGACATTATCGGAACTCTTCACAACCCAGTAGGACTACGAAAACCTGCGCTAGATTCCGGCAGAAAGAATATAGTCCGACCTGAACATACAAAGGTATACAATATACGACTGAATCTTCCTGCACTAGACAAGTAGTACACATGAATTCAGGCCATAAACATAACAAGCAAAATTAATCTATTTTCTGGCCCGAACAAATAAGAACGGACATGAATTCAATATCCATGCGCCGAATCAATATCAAGAAAGATCACTCATATAATCAAAAGTGTAAATCAATCATGAATTATCTAGCTTTTCCAGAGGAAGCATTTTCATACACAAATGAATGCAAGTATATATTTTCCATATTAAATAGCCATATCGTATTTTTGTAATATGTGCGTCACAATATGCACGCAACTAGTGTATTAATGGCATGTGTCAAAGACCGAACCGTATCCCGCGAATTAAAACTATTTAACCACTAATTAACGCACTGTATTATCAGTAATAATGTGATAGTATTATACACACTGGTGGAATGATACACAAGTAAAGTCCCAAGTTCAAGTCCATGATCCTCTGCTATATTTTCGTATAAGTCGTATTATAATGTAACTTTAACCACGAAATTTCAGTGTTCACCAAAAACTCGATATGATTATAGTAGTTGCGTCCCGTTGACAATGCGAATCATTCTTGAGTTACGTCCCTTCATCTTGAGACGCAGTTTCAATAATAGCATAAAATAAGATGTTGCATTCAAAATACTCAAATGTCTTGTTATTCTAAAATTATCAATAAATATGTGTGTTTCTTCACATAAACTAAGTATGACAACTGTTCAGAAGGTCCAAGACATCCCTCTAATGAGCTGAGTAAAAGGAGGTAGAACTCAACATTGGCAATATCAGCATTCATCATCAACAGGTGCCAAGTGAACCGACCAATATCTGTAAGTACTGTCAAAAGATTTCCTTCAATTTCCGATGCAAAAGTTACGATAGTTCTCAGCGTTGGCATTCATCACAGAGCTTGTATATATTCATTCCTTGCACAGCAACGATAAAACTGGAAATTTCTATCAGCTTCAGCATTGTCAGCAAAAAAGATCATAACGAGTGGAATGTCTCAGTGGTCAACACGTGAAGAAGTCAGATAATAGGTTAGCTGTAACCTCACAAGGTACCTGCATTTGCCGTGTTGTCAGGTGATAGTGAGTATTTTACGCAACGTGAAAACACATCCTCGTCAATGTTTGTATTGCCCTTGATGGCCCGAATATTATACGCGTAGGGTTGGAGCACAAGTGATGCTCCAGCCGCCCTCTCATTACGAAATTTTGCAGTTTTTAGATATGACAATGCTGTCTGATCTGTCTCCAAGACAAATTTTGCGCCAATGAGGTATTTCTGAAGTTTCAAAAAACAATAAATAACAGCAAGAAGTTCACGCTCCACAATAGGATATTTTTGTTCGGTGGGTGTCAATTTTCGACTGACATACAGAATTGGATGTAGACAATCATTGAATTCCTGCATAAGTGTACCAGCGATTCCTGACCCAGAGGCGTCGACTCTAAGGATAAAAGGAAATCGAGCATCAGGCAATCTTAAAATTTGTGATTTTGAAAAATAACACTTAAAACTGCCATCACCGGTGTCAATACCTTGTCGAGGTATGGCGGCTTGCGTATCCTGATTACCCCCAGAGCTACGCTAGCGGGAGTTTTACTCCTGGAAGGTTCTACCAAGCTAGACAGGTTTGCGCGGGCAGGGGTCAGACTAAAGCAAACACCCTGGTCCTCCAGGTTGGGTGTTTTAGCATAGGGCTGACACCCCTGTCTGTGTAAAAAGAAATGAAGTTACGGAAACAACAAAAAATGAATAAACTTTGCAGCGGGACGGACATCCGGAGTCTGGGGCTCGTATGACTGTCAGTGGTGAACGCCGAAAGGAAGCCACTGACACGAAAACAAACGTCCTGACCACAAAACGTGAAACAAGAATAGGATTTTGGAATGTCAGGACAATGAACGTGACGGGTAAACTAAAACAGGTCACGGAAGAAATGAGAAACTATAGGTTACACATTCTAGGGATAAGCGAGAGCAGATGGACGGATGAAGGAAAAGTTAAAACCGCAACAGGAGAAACAGTAATTTACTCTGGAAAAGAGGATGGACAGCTCAATGAAGGTGTAGCCATTATTCTACAGAAAGGAATAGAAAGGACATTACTGGAATGGAAACCCGTCAACAACAGACTGATAAGATTAAGATTGAGAGGTAGATGCGCTAATACTACAATAATACAATGCTACGCCCAACGAATGACAGCGATGAAGAGGTCAAGGATGAATTATATCAACAACTGCAGAAAGAAATGGAAGACACACCTAGATATGATCTCATTATAGAAATGAGAGACCTCAATGCGAAAGTTGGTACACACAATACATATAATGAAAGATTAATGGGGAAATGCGTCAGCGGAACAGCAAACGAAAATGGGGATAAATTAATACGTTTCTGTAGTATTAACAACCTGGTCATTGGAGGAACACTTTTCCCACATAAAGAAATTCACAAATTAACATGGGAATCACCAAATGGTCGGGACAAAAACCAGATAGACCACATCGTGATTAACGGTAGATGGAGACATGCATTACAAGATGTGAAGGTAAGAAGAAGTGCAGATGTGGGAAGAGATCACCATTTAGTAGTAACAAAACTAAAAGTGAAACTAAGAAGTGCTGGACCAACTGTAACTACACAGAAAAGGTTTGACATCAACAAATTGACGGACCCCTTTACCAGAAAAGCTTTTGCGGCTGACATAAAGAAATGATATCAGTTTGCCAAAAGTCAGGAAAAGACATTAACAGAGATTCAACACCATTTCAACAATATAAGGAAAGCAGCAAATTATGCTTGGGATTCCAGGAAAGGAAGAAGCAAGACTGGATAACACCCGAAACATTAAACACCTTAACGATGAGAAAGTAAATGAAAAGAAAGAAAACAGAAGCGAAGTCCCCCAGGTTAAAGTAATTAATTAGCGAACAGTACAGTCAGCTGGACAAGGAAGTTAAACGCCAAACCCGAGCCAACAAAAGGTATTTCCTAGACGATCTTGCAAGACAGGCAGAAGAGGCAGCACTGAGAAATGAACAAAGCACAGTATACAAAATAACTAAATTCATCAGCAGAAAACGAGGTGCAAACAATATTACATTAGTAAGAGATAAGCAAGGAAATCTCATCAGAGCATTTCAGAGAAACTCTGAACAAGGAATTACCTGAGACACAACTGAAAGTTCGTGAGGCTGAAAACGATCTAGATGTTAACTCTTTCAGTCCCAAGCAAAACAGTGGGTTTGGCCCAAGCAAAAATGGCCACCCCAGTGGGTTTTTATTGTTGTTGGTTGGAAATATTTTTTTATAATGTTCTTATGCATAAATATCTTTGTTGTTGTATATGAAACTGAAGGTAATTGGATGTACTTTACTCTTGTGCTACAAGTATAAAAACTTTCATTGAAAAATGATTAGTTATTCAAGGAAACATGGAGGACAAAAGAAGAAGCCGGTGAAAAATTAGAGGAAAAGTATTCATTAAAATTCTTCTATAATTGTTCCTCATTAGAATTTCCAAGGGTAAAGTTTCAAAATGTAACAAACAGAAGTATTCTAACAAAGTATAATCAGTGTTTGATCAATAAACACTCAGAAGATTGTTAATTTCACAAATTACAACAACAGGACTCATGTTGCGAAAAAGAGTAAATTTCAGTTTATACATCAGTACAATGGGAGTTATAATATTATACTGTTCAAAAAAAGAAACGCATAGCTACTGAAGGCACACACATAGCCATAATTTTGACATTCAATAACTTTTTTAATTTAGAGAGTTAATTGTTCAAATTGCACACAAGAATACCTTAGGGTTCAGCCAATCAATTGACAGTTGTTTTGCTTCTGGGTCACGAGAGTTTTTTGGCGTACGGGCTTTCCCGTTAGTATGGTGTGTTGCCTCCTCTTGCATTGATCAGCGACTGGCATCTCCTGGAATGGATGCGATCAGACGTCTGATGTTGGCCTGTGGGATGGCTGCCCACTCTTCCTGGAGTACCTGGAACAGATCACGACGATTGGCTTGAGCAACGTCTTGGCGACAAACACATCTATGCAGCTCATCCCACAGGTGCTCAATCGGACTCATGTCTGGAGTTAGGGATGGCCAGGGAAGGGTGAGAATGTTGTTGGCAGTCAGGAACTGCGTGGTCAACCGTGCACAATGGGGTCTGGCGTTGTCCTGTTGAAACACAGACCTTTGGGCAGCCAAAAGTGGAAGGACATGGGGGCGAAGAATATCATCGACGTATCGTTGCGCATTCAAGCCTCCTTCAATGTGCACCAATTGACTCCTTCCGTTGTAACTGATCATTCCTCACACCATTGCACCTCCACCACCGTGCGGCGGAGCTTCATCAACGCAATTTTGGGCAAAACCTTCATTTCGCCTACAGTAGACCCTATGCCGTCTATCATGATGCTGCAACAAAAAGAAAGATTCGTCACTAAACCAGACACGTCTCTATTGATTGTCAGCTGCCCAGGGACGATGCTGGTTGGCCCAAAGAAGTCGATTTTGGCGATGGCGGCGGGAAAGGACAGGTCCTCGGTGAGGTCGTTGTTCCCAAAGTCCAGCGTCGTGCAGTCTATTCCGGACAGTTTGATCGGAGACTTGACGTCCTGCAGGCAATGACTGGGCAGTTGAGGAAGCTGTTGTAAACCTGTCTCTGAGGTGACGAAGCCGAATAAAGCGATCCTCCACTGCTGTTGTCACTCTGGGTCGTCCACTGCAATGCCTGTCTTCAACTGAGCCAGTGGCTTGGAACCGGTGCAAAAGTCGACTGATTGTACTCTGATGCACGTTTAGATACCTGGCAACCTGACTTTAACTTTCGACTGCATGCAGTCGGCCAATAGCAATGTTCCTTAAATTTATCGGTAGAGACGCCTTAAATGTCTGCTGGAAAATGAACTGAATTTTTTTTTGTGTAGCGTTATCCTTTTATATGGTTTAAGTTGCGTAGTCAGTGAATAGTGTTCACCCCAAATTTTGTTGCGTTCACGTGCGCAAAACATGTGGTGTGGTCAAAGATTGCGTCATAAACACTATTGACCACTGCGTTGTAACGATTACAAAAACGAACGCAATTCAGATCAAGACGTGCATTTGAAATCGTAAAGAACATTTGAGGCTGGCTTTTATATACCCTAGCACCAAATTTTACTTACAAACTCATAAAAACGCGCCCTCGGATAGCTATGCGTTTCTTTTTTTGAACAGTATATTTACACATGAATGATTTTTAGTAACTGAATCTTGTGCATAATTTAAATTTATCAATAAAAATTATTAGTTAGTAAAATGGAGGCTGAATAAGAAGCAGGTACATTTTAAAGAAATAGATATATTCTTAACTTGTCGAGTTGCTCCTCTTCTGTAGAAAATACTCCATAGGAAAACACAAAAGATCACTTGTTCTAAATATATTTACACTAGGAAGCCTCTATATAAACATTATTTTATAATTAATACAGACATTCCAAGGAAAGAAGAAATCATTACAGCAATCAAAGGGCTAAAGAATGGAAAAGCTCCTGTCCATAATAACTTAAATCCAGAGCTATTTAAGACAGACCCTGAGCTAGCAGCAGAACTATTAGAACCATTATTTGCACAAGTCTGGAAAACAGGGACAACACCAACAGAGTGGAACAAAGAAATAATTGTCAAATTGCCCAAGAAGGGAGATCTTGCAGACTGCAATAATTGGATAGGAATCACTCTTCTCTCAGTTCCCAGGAAAATACTAGGTAGGATAATTTTACAGAGCATTTCAAAAGCAGTAGACCACAAACTGAGGAAAGAACAAGCAGGATTTATAAAGAACAGAAGATGTGTATATCATATATGTGACGAGTAGGGTGTATGTGGGTGGATGTAGAAAGTCAGACAATAGATTTACTCCGCTCGTATAGATCACTGTCTAAGGAATAACTTCAACAGCTATGCCAATCTCCAACCATATATTATACTCACAATAAATCACAATGGACGCAGGGCCATTACAAATATAAGATACATCACAAATCCTGAGTATCCAGCACACACTCTGCTTCTCGGAATAACTACAATCACCGAAAAGACTACTTCATAAATAACTACTGCAACATCCACCCTTCTCTTCTCTATGCGCTTCGCTGTCTCCTGTCTACTGACTCAACTCTCTGCTAGCTCAACACACTGCAGACCCAACACACATCTCTCTGTCTGACTGACCCCTTTTATTCGTAATCACCAAACAAGTGAAAACCTTCCACGCTCCACTGAGCTTTGTTCACGATTAACTACAGCTAGCAGCTTGTCTTGGTCTCCGCTCACAACATTGCTTGTAACTTAAAATATCACAAGGCAAGCATTCCAAACTCACAACAACTCACATGACTACTAAACTCCCGCTGGAGCATGGAAACATTCACACATGCTAAATACCCTCAATACACTCCGTGACATCCACCCCCTTCCCCACGTGAAAAACCGTGGTTTTTCACCGAGGACACAGAGATGGGAGTCCAATACATCATCAAACCCAAAATACATCATCAAAGTAAACAATGCTTCCATACAAAATATACTACTCGTCAAAAGTCAAGGGCCACCCTATTATTTTCAATACACTTTTATATAAGCGCATTGAATGATTAAATGAAGGAAGTTTTTAGTAAAAATGGGTACAATATCTTCCTCTGACAATCCTCTACGCACGTTAAGCATAAAAACAACTCACCGACAACCATGGTGATCACGTGCAATGTGGTTTGCTGACCATAAATTCATATTTTTAATCGGTTTTTTCAAACTTCCGTACAACCAAACAGGTGAGGTAATCGTGCTGATTGACATTCCGCGTGCAATGGTGACTTTTCGTAAACAGAGTTCACTCTTAATTTGCTTTACAATCAGCAGACTTAGGGTAGTTTCATCACTTGCAAAAACCATGACACCGAGAAGAAGTCTTGACACATTACATAGAATGAAGGCTATAGCGTGGGTTGAAAGTGGTTTATCTGCCCGTGAGGTTGCTAGACGGCTTACAGTGTCACACTCTACTATTCAAAGAACTTTGGAGAGATTTCAGGCCACAGGAATTGTGCAGGATCGCCACCGGCCAGGTCGCCCTAGATGCACCAATAGACATGATGACCGGTACCTCTTGTTGTAAGCCCTGCGCCATCGAACAGTGACTTGTTCCACTCTAAGATGTCAGCTTAGACAAACTGTAAACGTTAATGTAAGTCAAAGCACCATTCGCAGACATTTACATGAATTTGGACTGGCTGCTCGACGTCCTGCAGTCAGAATCCCTCTTACCCCTGCTCATCGCAGAGCCCGTGTTGCTTGGTGTCGCGGGCACATCCGATGGACAAGGCAACAATGGAGTCAAGTTCTCTTCACTAATGAATCTCGCTTCACTGTGTCATTCAATGATGAAAGGATTCGAGTTTGGAGACGACCAGGAGAGCGATTTACTGATGACACAATTCGTGAGGTGGATCGTTATGGTAGGGGTTCTGACATGGTCTGAGGAGGCTTCTACAGACAAGGCAGGACCGCACTCTACATCATCCAAGGCAACTTGACCGGCCCAAGATACCAGAACGAAATCTTGAGACCAATTGTTCAGTCTGCTCTGGAGGCCATAGGTGGTAATGCCATCCTCCAAGATGATAACGCTCAACCCCATCGAGCTCGTGTGGTGAATGAGTTTATTCAGCAACATGGGATCATCAGGATGGCGTGGCCAGCTCATTCACCTGACCTTTCTCCGATTGAGCACCTCTGGGATGTCATTGGTCGAAGATTGTCAACAAATCACCCCATGACAATGGATGTTGCACAGTTGACTGCATTTCTGCTTCAGGAATGGCAAGCAGTTCCTCAGGATACTCTTCGGACCCTTGTGGACGCGATGCGTCTACGCTGTCTTGAATGCCTTGCTGCAAACAGTGGTCATACCCGATTTTGAAATGTCTATTTGACCAATATCTATTGTGTGACTTTTGAAAAGGTGGTGACACACTTCACAGCTTCATTGCGTTTGAATGTGTGTTTCCATTTCTTTGCGTGACATGTCAATTTGGTATTCAATAAATGCCGTTTTAACTGATACCAATTACGTTTATATCAGATTTGTTTTATGGTTTCAACCAAGGTTTTTCTAAGTGGCCCTTGACTTTTTACGAGTAGTATACATCAACCCACCCTAATAGCATACAAATTATTCTAGCGATAATCACATTCAATATTTCTAAAGTTAAACAAAACTCATTTTCACATCAGAGAAATGCATGCATAATCTACAAACTTAATGTCAAGTCATCAAAATACACAAACAAAACTACATGCAAGAATGCTTAATCAAAATCCGCTCGTCTGGTATCTTGTTTTACTAGTAACATCAAACTGTTGTAGGGTTAATTTACACCTGGTTAGCCAGCTGCTTGGTGACTTGACAGACTGCAGAAAACTAGTTGCAACCACATATGACCAATGCCGAAGCATCTGCCCTGAAAAAGAAAATCTTGTCTAAATCAGAAAGCAACAAAAGTTGACTACTTGCAAAAATCGTCTTAAATTTTGTCTAAGTCACCTTGACACTTACTTGTACAGATCACTCTATTAGGCCTTCCCTTGTGAGTTAGTGATGTTAGTTTTCGGGCTCTGTAATTTCAATATTATACTATCAGAGGCCCCTTCCGGCATCATGTTCATCTCAGCCTTGGTCATACTCTTCAGGGTAGCTGCTCTATTTAGGCTGACGATACCCACGGCTACTACCACAGCTACAACAACAGCTATCACTAACATACCCCTCTCTACAACGGGCTCTACAGTACAGAGGGTAGCCCTCTCTTCTGTCTTCCCAGCGGCAATCCCCTCTGAAACTACCTCTGTATACTTTTCCAGCTATTCGTTCACTATAGCTTGGTCTGTAGGAACTATAACCCCTGCTTCTTCCTTGTCCTCTGTTTCTAAATCCAATACGACGATCACTTTGAAAACTACCACAGTAACCATTACTACTCATGCGGCTTCCTCTATAGTGTCTGAAATCTCTTAAGTCATTGGTTTCCCTTCTGTAATGTTTCTCATGTGCCATACTAGCACCAGGACCCACTCTGCGATAGTTCTCAATCAGTTTTCCACGCTCTTCTTTCATCCGGTCCGTCTCTGGATATTTGACAGATTCACCCTCTTCTGGCAAAGTAAAATTCACCTTCGTTTCCTTTACTGCATTTTTCGGAATATTCATCTTACGTTCACCCCATTCCGTTGCTGATATGATATGCAACCCAATGTTATTTTCTGGGTGACCAAACTGTTTTGGAAGCGATACATCCTCTTGTTGTGGTGAAGTTAAATTTAATACTGAAGTATCAGCAACTCGGACATTATTAGATGAAATGCTATCCACAGGAATTATCTTAGGTTTTCCCTGCACCTTGTCGTTCCTCCATAAGGACCATCTCTATGCTTGTGCTTCTATAGTGTGATATCCCCATCTGTACAATCTTTGATACCACGGATATTTCCAATTATCAGGTAAGTGACAGCATTATCATCAAGAACACAAGCTTTCACTTTGCCACACAAGAATGGCGTATCAATATTTATCAATGCTAGAGGATAGACATCAACCATACCCCCAAATGTAATACATTTAGCAGTTTTACACAACAACCAAGACTCCTCAATACACGATCTCCGCACCCCAACTGTCGTACACTATGTATGTCTTAAGATGGATACAACTTTCCGTCCTATGTACCCTGGATGCAAGACTATGTTCCCATCTGTATGAACTGCTGACAAACATGGAAGTGGGTGGCCACAATTTAAAATTGGTGTTTCATCTTTATGAAAAAGTGGTCTGCACCCTTCACAACTCTCGCTGTTGAATGTATCTAAGACTGCCACCGAATTTGCGCGTTCAAACTTCCTATTAGGACAATCGAATTGAAGGTGGCCAATCCCATTACACACAAAGCATCTGTACTCCTCACGCTGGCTCTTCTGTGGACTACCCTGAGTACTAGTCTGAGGCTCGGCCACAGACTGAGGTTCAGGCTTGTCACAAAACGTCGCTCCATGGCGTAGTGACCCACATTTAAAACAGCCAGAAGGTCTTCTACTACCTGACTCTGTTATATTCTGCTGTTTCCTGTGGGATGTATGGAAGTCTGTTTCTGTCCACCTCTTACTTACTGCCTTCGTATCATAAGGTTTCTCCCCACTATGAGAATGTTGTCTCCGATATAGCCGTGTTTCATAACTCCGCTTGGCTGAACATGTCCTAAAGGTTTCTGGCAACGCCGATTTATGAATCAGTCTGCCTGGATGTGCTGTTGTGTATTGTTGCAATAACTGTGACATTGCTGAAATATTTTCCGGTTTTTTCTCCTGAAAAAAAGCCAGCAAATCGTGGCTACATGAAGACATTACTTTATCACGCAAGATCAAATCACATAGGCCATCAAAATCTTTAGCAATGCCCGATAGGTCAATCCACCTGTTCAATAACATCTTAATATCTGCGATAAACTCTGCAAAATCTTGCTCACTACTTGGCATCGCACTGTGGAACTTTAACCGATAACCCTGCTCGTTTAATCTGTACTTGCGTAACAAAGTTTCATTCACTATGTCATAATTCAATCTATCTTCCTCAGTTAATTGAAAAACTGTTTTTAATGCTGACCCTGTTAAATAATAATCTGTCAACAGTGATTCCCACAGTTCTTTATTAATCTTTAAGGTAGTTGCCTTCATTTGAAACCTCTCCAAAAAACAGTCCATAAAAGCTATGGATTCGTTGAAAATTCGGAGTTTCAACTTGTACATGATCCCATACTCTTTTTTTGATGATGCGTCTGAACCCGATTTCTCTAACTCGAGTCTTCTCAAAGATACCTCTTTGTCCGCTTCTATCTTTTTAATTTCTTTCTGTGCTTCTATCTCTACCATTTTTTTCTGTGCTTCTATGTCTTTCATTTCTTGCTGTGCTTCTATCTCTTTCATTTGTTTCTGTATCTCTAATCTCTTAGTCACTTCCTCTGCTTTCTTAGTTTCTTCCTCTGCTCTCTTAGTTTCTTCCTCTGATTCAACTTTCCTTCTCTCTCGCTCCTCATGTCGTTCTTGTCTTTAGTGCGCCTCTTTAAAGTGAGCTTGTGCAAACGCTAAGAGATCTTCTCCCGACTTTCTATCCTCTCACCAACGAGGATAAAATCCATAAGTGTTGACATGATTATGAATATATCTGCCTTATATGCACCTCAAATATTTTAACCAAAATGTCAAAATAGCTCACAAACCAAAATATTATCTTAAATAAACACTAAGATGACACCTTACTCTTTGTACTCAATGTCTACCCAAAATAGAATTATTAGCCATACAAAACAAACAATGACACAAATGATGATGATAAGTACTACACCCTAATTTAACAAACATCAACCTAGTAGATCGGTAACAAGAAAAAGGAAAGATGTGTGACAGAAGTAATATTGAAATATACAGTACCAGACCTCTATAACGCACGAAAACAGGAGATTGAAAAAAATTAACGTATTTACAAGATAGTGTAAGAAGAAAATGACTGAAGAATACACCATATACACAGAACGTCAAAGAGGGAATATAACATACAACCAATAACAAACTGCCCGTAAACAACTAATGCAAAAATGCACACTTTATTCGTGAAGGGCAATACAACTGATCCTGCCCACAGGATAGGACCCCTCCTAAGACTAAATAGCGCAAAATCCTACAGATGAAATCAAAACCCAATACGTGAGGAATATGTTAATACACACTTAGTATATAATTCAAGCTATTAGAACACAAAATAAAAAATGGAACAGAAGAACTAAAAGAAGGATGACAGATAGGATTAACACAGTTATAAGCAAAGTAAATATAAGAAATATGTAAGGCAGATAGGAATGGCCCCTCTATAGATAAAGTAGATAAACGATTAGTTCTAACTGCAATCTAACCTAAACCTACATCAAATATAGGGTTATGTAAAGAAAGAGTGGAAACTCACGACAGTAGAAGAGCAACACTAAAAGTGAAGTAGAAAATAAGTGATACTTCGGGAAGAAGAAAATAGCAGAAGTACAGAAAAGAATGTGAAAACATAAGTACTTAGTATACGAGAAGAAATATTGATTTCTTAGGAAATACCCTGTCAGTATTATATAAAACAAAAATTACCTTTTAATTACAACTTAGTAAACCCCCTATTAGAATATTAGCATACTAGAGCACGACAGAATGTTACGTAACTACATTAAACGAACAACTACAAAAAATGTATCTAACTAAGTTATATCTACTAATTGTTCACAGAACAACTACATAATACTTAAATTCCAAGCGTGTAGATATGTTTATAATGTCTTCAGCCAGTCCCAAGGTGATGAAATATGAGAACAACACACAGCACGGCACAGTACACTCAGCTCAGATTCTGTAGCGCCACCGGCTACACACACAGTGAAAAACCAAGCTCGTGTTTTCCACTTCACATTGTGTCGAGTAGAACACAGAAACACGACAGCTCCAAAGCTGTACTTCTTCTGGTCACCACAAATTCTTCTGCATACACAGTCTGCGCCTCTGGTCAGAACACTGTTTCACAGTCGCAGCAAGCAATCAATGTAAACAGATCTGTAAGACAGCATTCCAAGCACACTGTTTACTCGTCAGCACACAGTTACAGCTGACCCAGATTTTAACAGTGTCGAAACGTCTGGTTACCGTAAAGTTGTCACACTTCGCTGCGTTGAAAAACAAACTGTAGGCTGCCGACCAAAAATACCTCAGATCACTTCAGTGCTGTACAACTCTGGGTTCACTTGTAACATCCAAATGGACGGCCCCCAATGTGACGAGTAGGGTGTATGTGGGTGGATGTAGAAAGTCAGACAATGTATTTACACCGCTCGTCTAGCTCACTGTCTAAGGAATAACTCCAACAGCTATGTCAATCTCCAACCATATATTATACTCACAATAAATCACGATGGACGCAGGGCTATTACAAATATAAGATACATCACAAATCCCGAGTATCCAGCACACACTGTGCTTCTAGAAATAATTACAATCACCGAATAGACTACTTCATAAATAACTACTGCAACATCCACCCTTCTCTTCTCTATGCGCTTCGCTGTATCCTGTCTACTGACTCAACTCTCTGCTAGCTCAACACACTGCTGACCCAACACACATCTCTCTCTCTCTCTCTGGCTGACCACTTTCATTCGTAATCACCAAACACGTAAAAACCTTCCATGCTCCACTGAGCTTCATTCACGATTAACTACAGCTAGCAGCTTGTCTTGATCTCCGCTCACAACATTGATTGCAACTTAAAATATCACAACGCAAGCATTCCCAACTCACAACAACTTACATGACTACTTAACTCCCACTGGAGTATGGAAACATTCACACATGCAAAATAGAATCAAAACATTCCGTGACAATATATTTACCCTTAGGAAAATTAAGGAGCAGTGCTCAGAATGGCAAAGACAGCTGTACATTAATTTCGTTTATTTTGAAAAGTCTTTTGACAGTATACATAGGGACAGTTTATGGAAAATACTGTGGGCTTATGGAATTCCAAGACGCATAGTGTCAATCATAAAAAGCATCTTTTAATCTGTACGTGTAGCGTTGGGCAGAGTAACCTAACCTTTGAGGTGAAGACAGGAGTACGACAGGGATGCCCCTTATCAACCACTCTATTTTTAACGGTCATAGACTGTGTGATGCGCCAGACAACAGAGAGCAGTTCAAGAGGAATAAGATGGACTACATTTTCTACATTGGAAGATCTGAAATATTAATATGACATTGCACTACTAGCACATTCACATCAACACATCCAGGAAAAAAACGGATAGACTTAATAAGTATAGCCAGCAGGTGGGCTTGAACATCAATCCAAAGAAGTCAGAGGTCATGACGCTCAATGTGAGCAACCCTGAGCCCATATCAGTAAGGAATCAGCAACTGGTACAGACAGACACCTTCACATACCTAGGATGCATAGTAACACCAGACGGTGGAGCAAGCAAAGACATCAACAACAAAGTGAAGAAAGCAAGAACAGCCTTTTTCAGCCTAAACAACATCTGGAAGTCTTCTCAATACAGCACAAGCACAAAATTAAGATTATATCAGAGCTGTGTGCTTTCTGTGCTTCTCTATAGTGCGGAATGCTGGAGAGTTACAGAGAAGGAAATGTCGAAAGTGTCCTCTTTTCACACAGCATGCCTAAGAAAAATTCAACGAATCTTCTGGCCAAATACCATCACAACCAAGATCTGCTTACTCGCAGCAAGCAAGAGGACATGCACACCATCATAGCTGGCAGATGCTGGAGTTGGGTTGGCCATGTCCTCAGAAGAGTCCCCGATGCCATCACAAGAACAGCTATGCTATAGACCCCTGAAGGAAAACGAAAGAGAGGCCGATCAAAAACAACTTGGCGGAGGATTGTGGAGGCTGAGATGCAAAGATTGAACCAGATGTCGTAAAATGACGTCTGTTTCACATCACGCATTCGAAACAACACGCTCAAAATTTCCCCGCTCAAAAACTAGCTATAATATTTGAATCTAAGACTAACTATAGTATTTGAAGCAGTCTAAGAACACAGTTAAATTTACCGCCCAAACGTTATCTAGTGTATTTGAATTTGTTTAGGAACCAAGTCAAAATTTACCGCCCAACAAAAATTATCTAAAAGCATAGTACAAATTTAACAACCAATCATAATGCTTCTTTTTTGGATAAGGATAAAGAAATGTTTTAATTTGGTAACAATGCCTATTTTGTGTTTTTGACCGAACGAAGATATTTTATTTCTTAACAACTAAAGATAGTTAAACAGAAGGAAATATCTCAAATTATAGCGCTGATATTGCTTAACACATAAGCATAAATATTCACGCATGATAAAATTTTATTGTAGTAGAAACATTTATTTTAGAGATATTTTTACATCAGGGTAATGCCAAATTTAATTACTTAAAAATTACCCAGATTAAAATGCAAAGAAATAATTAAGGAATATCCATATAGAGCGATAGAGAAAGATTGGCCGTTTAATTATCACTTGTGATAATTAAAATCGGTCCACTAATAACTATAATATAAAATATTCAAAATTAGTCAGATTATACAAACTAGCTCAGAATCGCATAAGTCACAAGTCTCAAATATAATTTTTTGACTGTGTTTCCGATTGGGCGGGTGTAGTTCTATAAATAGTAACAAGGTGGTACGATCTGGGCCATTCGATTCAAAATTCTGCACCGAGCTGACAGAAACTAAAAGACACAACGACAAAGTCTTTGCCTTCTGATCTGAGAGCAATTCTAGATCCCTTAGAAGGCCAGTTTAGCTTGAGTGTGTGGGAATATATTTGCCTGAGGGTAAGAAAGATATATTTAAATGCTTATTTTGTTAATTATTAACCTGTGATTAACCAGACTATTGGTTCGAGTGCTAGTAGAAAGTGAAACTAAAATGTGTTCTGCCATACTGACCCATTTATGAATGTGTGTAGTTTTGCAGACATGTTCGAAATGAAAAAAATGTGTATACTGTTTGCAAATATGGCAACAAATTACGACAGTAAGTGTTAGTAGTGATTTAAATTAGTATTTCCTCTGGAGTGACACACTGTTCAAAGATCATGTGATAAACGTACAGGAAAAGTTAGAATGAAGTAATCAATAGGTCACATGCTGTTTTGTAATTAACCTGATTATCGTAAGGAAGCCAAGCATGGACTAAGGACACTAACATGGAATCAATACAGAGAAAGAATGATCACTTTGAACGGACTGTAGGCAAAGAAACTCTAGGTCTTGTGCAACTTGTTAGCCAAATAACTGAAAAAGTTTAAGACTTGATGTTGTTTGTGGGTGAGTGAATTGAGGCAGACTTCTACATGGGATTTGGTTGTCCTTTTATTCCAGGTTATATCACGAAATTACCTCGTGGCTGCATTCACTTGAGAGGAAGTTTGTGGAAGATGAGAGTTCCTTATATAACTGGAGCCAGACCCCATCTTCTCAGTCAGGAGCTATAAAGTTTGTGGTTCTGACTTGTGTATATGAGAATCATCAGCAACATTCTAAGATAAGACCTGTATAAAGGCCAGTTTCAGTTTATCCAATCATTCACCCAAGAGTAATCAAACTAGGATTACAACCCTTTTTTTGATGAATAGATAAGATCATCAAAATAATCAAGAGAACTTACAGCATAGTAATAGCAGACGGTATCACTCATATGAACAGAAACTGCATGTGTAGTTATTCCAGTGAACACTCTACAAAAAGGGAACAGTTTTTCCAATATATTTATTTTGATATGTAAATATCATTTTATTGCTTTTGAGTATTCCTGACCTGGAAAGATTGAGGTTCAGAACAATTAAATTGTACATAAAATTGCATCCAGCCTTGCTTAATAATTTTATTAAAGTTAGAGTTCTGTTTGAAATAAATACCTGTTATATTAAATAAATTACCCTAGACAATTTGCCAAATAACATAACACTAACTCATTAATCTTTGTGGGATCTAAAGAGGTAGCAGTAAGGGACTTAGAGTACTACATCATCATCATCTTCTCTGAGATTGTACATAGCTTTACCCCACCTTGATGTCTATACACCATTGCTCTTTTCAGAGAAGGGGTATTACTTATAAGACTAGTCTCTTATCTGGCACTATCCTGGTATCCTCTGATACACCTATTTGTCCAGGATAGCCTATACTTTTATTAACATCAAAAACTCTTATGACATATGGGGGCCTCGTCCGGGATTTTTCCACCATACCCTGGGGCTCTCACTGTAGGGAATAATAAATCTATAAAATTAAACAACTTGTGGTAACTTGGATGAGCTGTCATTTGCTGTAGTTAAGTAAGTTAGTTAGTATTTGCTAATTGATAATATAAGTGTTAATAATTTGTGTACGAGTAAAAGAGAATGACAGACTTGGCCAAATTTAGATCTGCTACAGTACAGGCAGCAAAAGAACTTGGCATGAGTTTGGCCGCGTTGATTCAGTATGTTACTACTGAATGTTATAAATTTATAGAACGGGATAGGGAAGATAGGAGGTTAGAAGCAGAAAGAAGATTACAAGCAGATAATGAAGCTAAAAGATTACAATTACGAGGGGCGTTCAGAAAGTAATGCACCATATCGTTTTTCTCAGGAGCTGTTTATTCAAAAAGCACGAAATGTATACACAATATACATGGATATGTCATGTAAACATCGGTATTATTCAACATAATCCCCATCAACTTGTACTGCTTTATGCCAGCGCAAAACAAGTGCATGTATTCCTAGCCCGTACCAGATTTTGTCTTGATCATGTAGCCATTACTTCGCTGCATGAATCACTCCTTCATCATCTTCAAACCTTGTCCCACTGAGTGCATCTTTAAGTGGAACAAATAGATGAAAATCACAGGGTGCCAAATCGAGACTATAGGGTGGATGGGGTAGTAAAGTCCAACCCAATTTGGTGATTGCTTCCCGTGTTGCCAGACTTGTGTGAGGGTGCGCATTGTCGTGAAGGAGAAGCAGGTCTGCTGGATTCTTGTGCAACCGAACTCTGCGAAAACGTTGATTGAGTTTTTTCAATGTCTTAATGTAAGGTTGCGAATTGATTGTCTCTCCTCTTGGCATAACGTCCACAAGAATCACACCTTCAATGTCCCAAAAGACAGTGATCATGACCTTTCCAGCTGATTGATTTGTCTTGAATTTCTTTCTTCTTAGTGATTGCGGATGATGCCACTCCATTGACTGTCTTTTTGTCTCAGGTTCAAAATGATGTGCCCAGGTTTCGTCGCCTGTAACGATCTTAGCCAAAAAGTTCTCTCCATCAGTATTCTCCAAAAATTCAGAAGAAATTGCTTTTCTTTGCAATCGGTGGTCCTTTGTGAGACTTCGAGGAACCCATCTTGCGCAAACCTTAGAAAATCCGAGAGTTTTTCTAACTGCATTTGCACTACCAATGCTGACTGACAGCTGTAAGGCCAATTGTTGAGTAGTGATTCGCCTATCAGTAAGAATAATGCCCTCAGCGCTTTTCTGCGTTGTTGGCTGTGGCAGGACGTCTACAGCGCGGCCGATCAAGCAGCTCCGTATCTCCACTTCCTGTTTCTTTGATTCTCTGAACCCAGCGACTGACTGTACTCCTGTCGACTGTAAAACTTTCATACACATCACATAGACGCTTGTGAATATTCACAACAGTTTCCTTCTCTGCAACGAGAAATTCTATCACAATTCGCTGTTTATAACACAAGTTGCTAACACGCTCCATTTCAACGGTTTAGGGCAGCCGTATTATTTGGCCGGTTGCGGTGCAATTTAGTGCACACAATTGGCACATACCATATTTGAAGTGTGCAAAATTTCATGCTTCTATCCTCATTATTAGCTGAGAAAAACGATGTGGTGAATTACTTTCTGAACGCCCCTCGTAGAAGCTGATAGGGAGGCTAAGAAATTAGAAGCTGATAGGGAGGTTGAAGTTAAGAGGTTACAGTTAGACGTTGATAGGGAGGCTAGGCAGATGGAGGCTGAGGCTAAGAGATTGCAGATGGAGGCTGAAGCTAAGAGATTGAAGATGGAGGCTGAGGGTAAGAAATTGCAGATGGAGGCTGAAAAAGAGAAAAAGAGATTTCAAATGGAGGCTGATAAAGAGGAAAAGAGGTTGCAAAGAGAACATGAGTTAAGACTAAAAGAAATGGAACTTCAAGGACATGTTACAGATAATGGAAGCACCCCAACTACCTCTGACACCTAGTGTAAGTCAGGGTGCCTCAAACTCAGCCATGAATTTCCACTTAGATCCCTTTGTGGAGAAAGTTTATATTGAATCATTTTTAAATAGATATGAGAGATTAGCTACTAACTATGGTCTAGAACGAAAAGTGGTGTTTAAAATTATCACAAGGGTTGAGGGAAACTTCTTATGAAGTCTTCTCCAAATTAAGTAGGGAAGATCAAGAAGATTATGACCTCCTAAAACAAGCATTGTTAGTCAGATATGAGAAGAATGCGGAATTATATAGAAAGAAACTTAGAACTACTAAGCTGCTGTCTGGAGAAACATACCACCAATTCTCTGCAAGACTAGAAACATGTTTGGAGAAATGGACTGCTCTGGGGAAAACCCAAGACCTGAAAGAAATGGTCATGATGGAGCATTTAAGAGAGTCAATGGCTCCAGACTTGAGAAAATTTCACCTGGAACAAGGTGCAGAGAGGTTGGAGGAGATTCTCAATGTTGCTGCGAGATATCAGGCAGCCCAGTCAGAAGTAGCTGGAGTTAAAAAGAAACAAGTAGATAGTAATAAAACCCCACAACACCAAGATGAGTATGACAATAGGGGACAACCATATAGATTTAAACAAACTTATGACAAGCCTAAATATGATCATAGAGACAGAAACCCTCAGGTACAGGATAAAATATCCTCCCGCCAAAGTGATAAGTGGTGCAAAATTTGCCGTTATAGCAACCACAATACAATTGAATGTGGTAGGAAAGTTCCTCCTTATCACGCTGCATGCATGATAACAGTGGGCAACAAGGGAAAGAATGAACTGTCTACTGGGCAGCATGAACTTCATCATCCCCCATCTATGAAGAAGTGACATGTAATGGTACGAAAGTCAAGTGCCTTTACAATTCTGGATTGGAATATGACTCAGTTGTGAGTGCAACCCTGGTGCACCCTGACCAGTATACCACAGGAAAAGTGGAGATACAAGGGGCATTAAAAGGAACAGCCACCATGACACTTCCCGTAGCCCAGAACAATGTCAAAACTAGGTACGTGGAAGGAGTGATCAGTGCAGCAGTGTGTGATGATCCTAATTACCCGCTGGTATTAGGAAAAAGATTTGTTTTTCTAGGGAGCCCTATAAAACCTGTGATCATGGCAACACTCCAGGTCAGGTCGACCCATAGTAAGAAGGAGGGACTACAACTTTCTTTTCATCCTAAACAGATGAGGAAGGCCCAGACAAAAGATAAATAATTAAAACCTTGCTTTGGCAAATTGCCAAATAGCCATAAACCCCCTAGAAAAGGACAATTTTATTTTAAAGATGGACTGCTTTACAGGAAAGCAGGAGCAGGAACGAAGGGATATGGACAGTTAGTACTGCCATTGTGTTATAGGGACAAGGCTATGAAACAAGCACATGTTGTACCCGACGGTGGACATCAGAAGATTGGTACCACCTGTCAAAGGACATGAGTGAGATATTACTGGCCAGGCGTAGCTGCAGACATTGCAAAATTTGTGGAGGCCTGTGATTAGTGTAGCAAGGTAAATTCCCTAAGTTGGGAAATACTCAGGACCTAGAAAATCATTGTGGCGAACATAGGCTTGAATTTGAAAATAAACATGATAAGGTACAGGTAGTGGATAGGGAAACCCCTTTTCACAAAAAGTCTTCCAATAGACCAGTGACCCTGGCAACTCTACGTACGGCACGTAGAGTAAACACAGACCAGTCCCACCCGTCACAATGTAGATCGGAATTCGTGAAACTGGCTAAAAATAGAATCGGTTGTCAGTCTAATTTGAAACCGAAACTGAGGGATTCCCCCAGAAAAGTTGGGAGTGGGCGTTTGACCAATTGGCATAATATTCAGCTTGCTTTAACTTACAGCTATTAACTTAGCAGTATAAGGGTACCGGTGACAGTGGTAGTTGGCCGACCCTACACAGTCCATTAGAAGTATTGTACGGACATTGGATTGAGAACACATATTACATAGCAATGCTACAGGGAGAATTGATTCTTGATGCAGGAATTCATTTCCCAATATATATGATATTATTTCGCCAGTGACGTTAGGCTGAGAAAACAGCTGGTGAATATGGACTCTACCTGGATTTGGGAAATAATTACAGGATAACAGAGCCATTAACGAATATTAATAAAGGGTTTTACCAGATTCCGTCAAACCTGAGGTCAGACCAATTGATGGCTGTGATCACATCGGAGGGGCACATTGAATTTACATGTTGCTTTTTGATTGGATATTACTCCGAGTGTTTTAGCAAGGATGAATAGTAAATTACTGGATCCCTTACATAACTCAGCTATCACCACTTATATAGATCTCCTCCTCATACATATTGCAACCTTGAGGAACATCTAAAAACCTCTGGACATGTCATTGAGCAGACTCAGAGAAGAGTAGTGGTGAACTTTGATTGAAAATCAGCATTTGACAGGCAGTAGCACCTGTGCTGTTCTATTAACATAACATGAGGAATTATCTCTGGATTGCAAAGGTCAGAGGCAGATTTCTTGAGTAGTGCCTACTTGAATTGACCCACCTGCAGGAAACCAGAATAACATTAAAGCAGAGTAACTAAAAGATTAGACGAATGTCGTGATTATGAATCCAGACAAGAAGCTCCACCAGCGGGTTAAAGATTTTGAATTGGGAGGCGATGTCGTAAAATGACGTCTGTTTCACATCACGCATTCGAAACAACACGCTCAAAATTTTCCCGCTCAAAAACTAGCTATAATATTTGAATCTAAGACTAGCTATAGTATTTGAAGCAGTCTAAGAACCCAGTTAAATGTACCGCCCAAAAGTTATCTAGTGTATTTGAATTTGTCTAGGAACCAAGTCAAAATTTACCGCCCAACAAAAATTATCTAAGAGCATAGTACAAATTTAACAACCAATCATAAGGCTTCTTTTTTTCGGGGTACATATAAAGAAACCTTTTAACTTGGTAACAATGCCTATTTTGTGTTTTTGACCGAACGAAGATATTTTATTTCTTAACAACTAAAGATAGTTAAACAGAAGGAAATATCTCAAATTATAGCGCTGATATTGCTTAACACATAAGCATAAATATTCACGCATGATAAAATTTTATTGTAGTAGAAAAATTTATTTTAGTGATATTTTTACATCAGGGTAAAGCCAAATTTAATTACTTAAAAAATACCCTTAAAATAACTAAGGAATATCCATATAGAGCGATAGAGAACAATTGGTCGTTTAATTATCACTTTTGATAATTAAAATCGGTCCACTAATAACTATAATATAAAATATTTAAAATTAGTCAGATTATACAAACTAGCTCAGAATCGCATAAGTCACAAGTCTCAAATATAATTTTTCGACTGTGTTTCCGATTGGGCGGGTGTAGTTCTATAAATAGTAACAAGGTGGTACGATCTGGGCCATTCGATTCAAAATTCTGCACCGAGCTGACAGAAACTAAAAGACAGAACGACCAAGTCTTTGCCTTCTGATCTGAGAGCAATTCTAGATCCCTTAGAAGGCCAGTTTAGCTTGTGTGTGTGGGAATATATTTGCCTAAGGGTAAGAAAGATATATTTAATTGCTTATTTTGTTAATTATTAACCTGTGATTAACCAGACTATTTGTTCGAGTGCTAGTAGAAAGTGAAACTAAAATGTGTTCTGCCATACTGACTGATAAAGGTCAGTGTTGATAGGGTCTACCAGTGTTGCTTGGGTGGTTGTGATCGTGTTCGAAGAGTGTCGATAGGTGTTGTCAAACATGAAGACAAACAAAAGGTCAACTCGACCTACGCAGTGGTGTATTGATTTGGAGTGAGGATACAACAGTACGCGAATGCTGGAAATTGTTCTGAGAGTTGACAATAGGGCAATCTCACTCACTCGTGGCAGGAAGTGTAAGACGAACTACTGTTTACGTTTTCTTGTATTTAATGGACACACACTTCGACGACACAGGAACAGGAAACAGGTTGGCATAAATCATAATAATGTTGATCACTGAAATACCCTATCACATGGGCATTCATGTTGCATAACAGTACAAATACAATGTCAGTAGACAAGCACTCCGTCATACCAATATATATCGTCTGACTTTACTGACAGCACGTCAGTTCATAACCAAGGTTCAAGATGGTTCCTAGACCTAACCTCGTCTTGCAAAGATTCATGTAGATAAAGTTCAGCACATATTTTTTTGATAATAATATTGAACCACTAGTAGTGGGTTCTCTTCTGTAGCAGTGATCTCTGGACTCATCAGGTGTAGTAAGGGGCCATCCCTGTTCTCTCCTCGATGATTGAAAAATATAAAATTCAACATGGCTTCTCCTCCCAGTGAGTTGTCGCTCACCCAGGATACAAACTATGAAGCGCAATCAAAGCTGATCATAAATTAAATGTCCTCATTGCTTTGTAGCTTCTACCATTGATACTATTGACTTCATCACATAATATGGTGCTGCTAGGTATGAATGTCATCTTCATCTGGTTAACATTCATCTAAACGTACAACCGTACGACTGTTCATCGAATACAATGCCTCAGGAAAAGTTCATAAGAAATGCGTCTTTACCTTGGTATCAGAAAAACACTAGAATATGATTCTGCCATTCGTTGGCAGTAAGAATAAACACTGGGGTGCATAATACATGATATGTCTAAAGAGACTACTTCTTTCCCCATTAATATAGAGATCACTTTTCGGCGATAGGCCGCTACAAACAACTCAGCACCCCAACAGGGCGGAACCTTATCACATTCTCTTAGCGACACATCCGCCGAACAACTTTTGACCCCAAGTTTGACACCGAAGATATAGTTCGACTTAGACATACAAAGATATTAAGATATAAGACAGACTCGTCCTACATAGGCAAGAAATACACATAGATTCGGGTCATAGATATTCTGAAGCAAGAACAATCTATTTCTAACCAAGCAAAAAATAGATCGCTGTAATTCTAGATTTCTACGCTGAGTTCGATATTCAGGAAAGATACAAGAACAGATAACTCACAGAATGAATCCACATCGACTAATCTGAGTTCTGTCCCTTAGACTGAAAATCGTGAATTCAAAGATAAATATATTTTTATCAGACAAATAAATACATTTTTCATTTGTATGCGTACTTACAGTAATCTGTGCGATACACAAAAGATTATGTGCGCAACAGACTACCACACCCCCTGGGAAAAAAAATGAAAATCATTTTTTTTCATCTGAGAGCAACATACAATAGGCTCACAACGCAAAAATACTGCGCAGATGAGAAATATCTGGAATTTATAAGCCAAATTTAGGCAAAGTCGAAATATAGATCGACTGGTGAGAATACATCTCAACCTCTAAGAGAAAGCATTTCTCTTAAGCATAAATGTTTCCAGGGAGGTGTCACCAACGCATACTACTATACTTGCAATGACACAATGCATATAACAATTTCATATTTAAGCATTATAAGTACATGATTGACAAAAAAGAAAAATCATCAACGAGTATCTGTGAATATATATATCAATGAACGTGATAGTAGTGATACAATCACTATATTACAAATTATAATGTGTATTTATCTTGATATAGAAAAGAAAAAAAACTGTTGTTGAGTTGGAAGTTTAAAGAAGTCCAAGACCCAACAGTTAGGTGGAATCATGTGGGCATCTAGACAAAATGTCTGCCATCACATTATCTGATCCACGGATAGCTCGTACCGAAAAATGAAAAGGTTGAAGAGCAATTGCATATCGAGTAGACTTCGAGCTCTTCAAATTCTTACTCTGTATAGCCGTAAGAGCTTTCTGATCGGTTTCTACTATGAAATGTGCGCCTAGAAGGAATCTCTGTAGTTTGAGTATTGACCAAACCATAGCCAATAGCTCACGGTCTAAAACCGAATAATTCCTTTCTGCAGCATTAAGTTTTCTGGAGATATACATTACAGGATGCAGAGTTCCAGAGTACTCTTGCATTAGTGCCGCTCCAATCCCAGTGGATGAAGCGTCACTACGAAGAACAAATGTCTTATCTGTAGTAGGTAATACTAAAATAGGTGGTGTTGAAAACAAAGTTTTGATCTTATCCAAAGAGGATTGGCATTCCTGTGACCAGTGGACCATATTAGGCGACCCTTTCTTTAGTAGTGTAGAAAGAGGTGCCATGATAGAGGATAGATTCGAAATGAATCTTCCATAAAATTGAATTAGACCTAAGAGACTTCGCACTTGCTTTTTAGTCTTTGGAATAGAGATGTTAAGGATCTTAGTGATATTATGGTCCTCTGTCTTTAGGAAACCATGACCAACTCGATGGCCTAGGAAAGAAATTTCGCTAAAACCAATGCAGGCTTTAGAGGGTTTCGCTGTCAGGTTATACTCGCGTAGAGTAGATAGTAATTCAACTAACCCCGAATAGTGATCTTCCCAAGTATCGCTGAAAAGACAGATGTCGTCTAGGTACGCGATGACATCTGACCTATAAGATAGGATTCGAGGCATCATGCGTACGAATGTAGCTGGTGCGTTCATAAGGCCCAAAGGCATGAAATTCCATTGAAAAAGGCCTCTAGGTGTAGAAAAAGCAGTAAAAGGTTTGGCGCGTTCAGATAAAGGAACTTGCCAATATCCTTTGGACAAATCTAGTTTAGTGAAAAAATGAGATTTAGAAAGCCTAGTAAGTAGCTCTTCTAGTAAAGGCATAGGTTTAGCATCAAACTTCGTAACTTGATTCAATTTGCGATAGTCAACGCAAAGACGTATGTTATTGTCTTTTTTCCGAACAATACCCATCGGCGAAGAATATGCAGAAGTGGATGGTTCAATTATTTTTAAACCTATCATCTCATCCAACTCCTTCTCAACCTGTGCTTGAAAATGTATAGGAATAGGATAAGGTCTGACCCTAATAGGATTATGGTCAGTTAGAATAATGTCATGTTCAATGACATGTGTTTGTCCAGGGATGTCAGTAAGGACATCCTGAAATGTTTGTAACATAGCCGAAACTTGTCGCTGTTCTCCTAGAGACAAATCCGGAGAAACAGTAACGTTTTTCCATGATTCACTAGAATGAAGTGGAATCATCGGAAGCGGAAGATTAACATCCGAAAAAACTTGTTTCCTCATCCTGTATTACGGACAGTGATGAGTAATGACCATGTTGGACTGGTGAATTGTCCGTTGCCTGGAAAATAGGCTGTAAATAATCCGGACGTTCATGGAATTTCGTAAGCATATTGATGTGGAAGGTTTTATGCTTTCCATCAAAATCGACAATGTAGTCAACATCGGAAATTTTCGAGATTATATCGTATGGACCTTTCCAAGAAATAAGAAGTCTGTTTTCCCTACAAGGTAGCAAAACAAATGCTTTGTCACCAGGACAAAGTTGTCGTAAGGTTCTTTTCTTATTGGCAAATTGTCTTGCCTTCTGCTTAGCAAATTCAGAAGAAGAAGTTGCCAATTTGCATGCTTCCATAATCTTTTGTCTCAGCGCGATGACATATTCGTAAGAAGATTTCGTGTCATCGGTAATATTATCAGCGGTTATGAGATCATGAAGCAAAGACATAGGGCCGCACGGTTGCGCGCCAAAGACAAGTTCAAAGGGAGAAAATCCTGTATGTTCATTGGGGACCTCTCTGTAAGCGAAGAGGGCCGCGGGTAAAACCCTGTCCCAATCTTGAGGATGATCCTCAGTTATCTTCCCTAGTAAGTTTTTGAGTGTTCTGTTTAGCCGTTCGACCATCCCATTGGACATAGGATGATAGATACTACTCAAGGATCTCTCTATCTGCAGAGTCGACATCACTTGAGACATGGTATCCGATATTAGTTGGGTGCCATGGTCTGATAATATTTCTCCGGGGAATCCCAGACGAGAAAATATAAGCCAAAGAGCATCTGCAATGTCAGCAGTAGTAATGCTCTTCAGAGGAATAGCCTCTGGCCAACGTGTGCACATGTCCACATACATTAAGATAAACTGATGTCCTCTAGCAGATTTGATCTTAAATGGACCAATGATGTCTATCGCCATTTTCTGAAATGGTCGAATAGGAATGTCTGCAGAATGAATAGGTGCAGCATGGCGTGGACCTTTGGATTTAACTTCTTGACATACTTTACAAGATCGACAATAAATCCGTATGTCTTTGTTCACAAAAGGCCAAAAGAAAGCCGCAAGAACTCTTGACTTTGTACGGGAAAAACCCATATGTCCAGCACACTGAGAGTCGTGAGCGTGCTGCAAAATTTTAACTCTCAAATTCTTGGGAACAAGAATCTGAGAATGACTTGACTTAACGGAGTCTTGCACCATACGTACAAGTACGCCATTCTTCAATGTAATCCAAGATTTACGCTTTGTATCTTTATTCGGATCACCTTTTGTTGCAAGAGTGAAGAATTTCTTTAGAGTCGGATCATCTTCTTGCTGTTTAATAAATGAGTCACGAGAAATTATCAAGTTGGTTATGCACTTCATTATCTTCAGTAGATGAAGTTTGAGGCATATTAAGAGCTTGAGCTCTAGTGACTACAGCATTAGCAGTTTGCATATTTTGTTTTTCCCAAACGGAAATTTGTTGCGGAGTGCATTCTTTGACTCTGTGAATACGACCGATGATAAGATCAGCGATCGGATTCGGCAGAAGACATGCGTGTACATCTCCTGTAAAGAAAGGAGTAGCAATCCTAATGATAGCAATAGAGTATTTCTCTAAGGTGCCGCCAAATGTTACACATTTGACTACTTTTCCGGTGGCACGAGAAGGATCTACAAGTGACTGCCTAACATTAATTGTGGTGCATCCAGAATAAAAAAGAACTGAGACTGGATTGTTATTTACTAATCCTTTATGTAAGACAAGAGAACCTCTTCCATCATGCGCGACTGACGCAGGAAGAGCGGGAAGAGTATGGCCACAACTTAAAGTGGACACCGTAGTTGGTTCAAATAATGTTTTGCATTGGGGGCACTATGATGCTCTCCCAAAATCAAAAGCGGAACATGTCATATTATTAGCATCATTATTATCTTTAGTCTGTTTATAGGCTTCATGTGACTCTTGCTGTGCAGAGTCTGCCTGATAATGTGATTTATGTTTTTTGTATTGTGATCTACATCGATTATTATTGCCTCTGTAATAATTATTGTTTCCTCTATTGTAACCCCTATTTGGGTTTGAGTCATAGTTCTCATGGTTACCATTATCATATTCATTATAATGAGTATCTCTATAACTATGGTCTTGTTGTCTCCATGATGGATGACTTGGATAGTTTCTATAATGACTTCCTCTGCGGAAATTTCTATAATTATGACCACCTCTGTATCGAGGGCTGTCAGCTTGTCTCCAGTTCTTAGCAGAAGAACCCTGAAATGATTATCTACCTTGGTTTTGATAACTATTATGGTTACTTTTTTTCAAAAACCTATTTTGTGGTCCCTGAAATTTGTGTGAGTAATTAGGGTTGTATGGTGTTGCTGAAGCAACCGGCATACTCTCTTTAATCTTAGTGTTGCTATGAGTTACGGCAGGGTGTGCCGTGACGTATTGGTCACAATATTCTTGCATTTCTTTTAGTGTCTTGGGTTTACGCTCATGTAGGAATTCAAGGAATGGTTTATTAACACTTAACATAATCTTGTCCCTGAGCAACAAGTCCATAAGGGCTTCATATGTCTTTTCTGTTTTGGACAACTCAATCCAACGATTAAATGTAAGACGTGTCCTTGCAATGAATTCTGAGAATTCTACCCCTGATTCAGGTACTATTTTCTTAAACAAAATACTTTAACCTTCCTCTGTTAATTGATATTTTTTCAATAAGGCTGCTCTAATAACATCATAATTATCCTTGTCAGCCTTTCAACCAAACTTAAACTAGTCAGAGAATCACCTTTCAAATTTTTTGATAATTGGTTAGCATATTGTGATTTATCCACATTATGAGCTCGACAAGAGCGTTCAAATCTATCCAGCTAGAATGTTATGTCATCACTGGAAGGATTGAACGCTGGTACCTTGACCTTGTAAGAAAAGGGTTTACCATTACCACTAGAGGACTGATTAACATTACTCATATTAGTGAATTTCAATTTTTCTAACTCAAATGCTAAAAGTTAATTTTGATGTTCATGTTCTCTCATTGCTTTTCTCTCCTCAGCTTCTCTGTCTAATCTTTTCTGCTCAGCCTCAGCTTCTAATCTTTTATTTTCAGCTTCAGCTTCTCTGTCTAATCTTTTTTGTTCAGCCTCTCTTTCTAATCTTTTTTGTTCAGCCTCAGCTTCTCTTTGTAATCTTTTTTCTTCAGCTTCTAATTTTTTTTCTTCCATTTGAAGCTTTCTCTCCTCAGCAGCAGCTTTTTTCTCCTCAGCAGCAGCTTTTCTCTCCTCAGCTTGCATCGGCAATCTTAAATTATCAGCATCTATCTTCTTTTGTTCAACTTCTGCTTTCCATTTATTTTCATCTTTTTGCTTCTTTTCTTCTGACTTTAATACCATGGCAAATTGAGCAGTTGCAAACTCCTCTAATTCCTTACCAGACTTATCAAGGGATTTCCCTTGTGCAATAAAGCATTCCAATGTAGCCATGATGTCTAATAATGATAGCAATCACTTGAAACAATAATGTAATCTATTTCCAAGTAAACAGGAACAAGTTCTAAATGAACTTGATTAATTAGCTCACAATCCCAATCTCTGTTGGGAACAAGCCTTTAAATAAGGTCTTGTATAATCAACTGTGTACCTTTAGTAACAGCAATTAGTCATTAGTTGATTATTTCTCATAAGTTCACTACACAGCTAGTAGTGTATGATAAAGTATATTCTATTGTTGGTTGGTTGGTTGTTCGTCCATCACGGGTGATGAAGACCACTCTGTTCATCCAATTATTTAAGAATATGTTAGGTTAGTCTATGGGTACGAAGGTGACTGAAGAGCCCGATGCGGGCCTGGAAAGATCTTGGACAGTGTGGGCAGGGAATGTTTGCTTCATGTGAAGGTTTTATTTCACGGTCCTTTCTAGCTTGTCTCCGCTGTTCCGCTGCTGCTCTTCTGGATGATTCGCATGCTGCTGCACCTATAGTACATGTCAACCAACAACATACATAAAGTACAAATAAGAAAGACAATATGAAAACATTTGCAGAAATCAAATAAATCAAATAGGAAAATCAATGAAAATAATCACAGAATCTGTGATAACAACTGCAAAGGGATAACAACAAAACAAATGACGTCACAGTGCATAAATATAAATGTGTATAGAACTAAATTATAGGAAAGGGTAGATCTACAAATACGAACAAATCAAAACAAAACTGAAGAACAGAAAAAATATCACAAAAACAACGATAAGCACAGTCTTCACAGCTAACAAAAAATAGCAACAGATGTTGCAGCAAATTTTCAATTAAGAAAATTGCTCCCTATAGAACACTAATATAGGACCAATATGACTCGGTATATTCTATACTAGTCACCTCACCAACCGCCCACAACATAAACACGTATTACATATAAACATGTAAACATAAATATATAAATACATGTAATATCAATACATACATCATATAATGCAATATGTTGTGGATAGAGTGTTGCAGAGAAGGCTCAGTTTTCAATCAAAATAAATTGCCACTTTAATGAATAACAAATTCTGGCCTTAAATATATTTAAAGTTTAACACAGTATAGAAGCTCCACAGTTGATGTGTACATTAACTAACAAATGTAGGACTTCTCAGCTCCATAGTACTTCATTTCCTGCCAACACAGTTAAATATTCACTTGATCCAACTGTTCTGTATAATGCAATCTGTACAGCGAAAAATGTCAACAGACGCTGACCTAGTTACAGTATTTGCTCGACAGGTCACGTGACAAAGTGCAAACTAGTACTGCAGGTGTGTCGTATCAGCCACAGGAAACGTTCTGGTCTCAGTAGTCTGTTGACTTCTCAATTTCTGCGAGGTCAAACCCAGAAAGCTGGCCCACCAGTTGATAAAGATCAGTGTTGATAAGGTCTACCAGTGTTGCTTGGGTGGTTGTGATCGTGTTCGAAGAGTGCCGATAGGTGTTGTCAAACATGAAGACAAACAAAAGGTCAACTCGACCTACGCAGTGGTGTATTGATTTGGAGTGAGGATACAACAGTACGCGAATGCTGGAAATGTTTCTGAGAGTTGACAATAGGGCAATCTCACTCACTCGTGGCAGGAAGTGTAAGACGAACTACTGTTTACGTTTTCTTGTATTTAATGGACACACACTTCGACGACACAGGAACAGGAAACAGGTTGGCATAAATCATAATAATGTTGATCACTGAAATACCCTATCACATGGGCATTCATGTTGCATAACAGTACAAATGGAATGTCAGTAGACAAGCACTCCGTAATAATAATATATATCGTCTGACTTTACTGACAGCACGTCAGTTCATAACCAAGGTTCAAGATGGTTCCTAGACATATTTTTTTGATAATAATATTGAACCACTAGTAGTGGGTTCTCTTCTGTAGCAGTGATCTCTGGACTCATCAGGTGATAGTAAGGGGCCATCCCTGTTCTCTCCTCGATGAATGAAAAATATAGAATTCAAAATGGCTTCTCCTCCCAGAGAGTTGTCGCTCACCCAGGATACAAACTATGAAGCGCAATCAAAGCTGATCATACATTAAATGTCCTCATTGCTTTGCAGCTTCTACCATTGATACTATTGACTTCATCACATAATATGGTGCTGCTAGGTATGAATGTCATCTTCATCTGGTTAACATTCATCTAAACGTACAACCGTACGACTGTTCATCGAATACAATGCCTCAGGAAAAGTTCATAAGAAATGTGTATTTATCTTGGTATCAGAAATACACTAGAATATGATTCTGCCATTCCTTGGCAGTAAGAATAAACACTGGGGTGCATAATACATGATATGTCTAAAGAGACTACCTCTTTCCCCATTAATATAGAGATCACTTTTCGGCGACAGGCCGCTACAAACAACTCAGCACCCCAACAGGGCGGAACCTTCTCACATTCTCTTAGCGACACATCCGCCGAACAACTTTTGACCCCAAGTTCGACACCGAAGATATAGTTCGACTTAGACATACAAAGATATTAAGATATAAGACAGACTCGTCCTACATAGACAAGAAATACACATAGATTCGGGTCATAGATATTCTGAAGCAAGAACAATCTATTTCTAACCAAACAAAAAATAGATCGCTGTAAACCTAGATTTCTAAGCTGAGTTCGATATTCAGGAAAGATACAAGAACAGATAACTCACAGAATAAATCCACATCGACTAATCTGAGTTCTGTCCCTTAGACTGAAAATCGTGAATTCAAAGATAAATATATTTTTATCAGACAAATAAATACATTTTTCATTTGTATGCGTACTTACAGTAATCAGTGCGCCACACAAAAGAATATGTGCTCAACACTGACCCATTTATGAATGTGTGTAGTTTTGCAGACATGTTCGAAATGAAAAAAAAATGTGTATACTGTTTGCAAATATGGCAACAAATTACGACAGTAAGGGTTAGTAGTGATTTAAATTAGTATTTCTGCTGGAGTGACACACTGTTCAAAGATCATGTGATAAACGTACAGGAAAAGTTAGAATGAAGTAATCAATAGGTCACATGCTGTTTTGTACTTAACCTGATTATCGTAAGGAAGCCAAGCATGGACTAAGGACACTAACATGGAATCAATACAGAGAAAGAATGATCACCTTGAACGGACTGTAGGCAAAGAAATTCTAGGTCTTGTGCAACTTGTTAGCCCAATAACTGAAAAAGGGTAAGACTTGATGTTGTTTGTGGGTGAGTGAATTGAGGCAGACTTCTACATGGAATGTGGTTGTCCTTTTATTCCAGGTTATATCACAAAATTACCCCGTGGCTGCATTCACTTAAGAGGAAGTTTGTAGGAGATGAGAGTTCCTTATATAACTGGAGCCAGACCCCATCTTCTCAGTCAGGAGCTATAAAGTTTGTGGTCCTGACTTGTGTATATGAGAATCATCAGCAACATTCTAAGATAAGACCTGTATAAAGGCCAGTTTCAGTTTATCCAATCATTCACCCAAGAGTAACCAAACTAGGATTACAACCCTTTTTAGGATAAATAGAAAAGACCATCAAAATAATCAAGAGAACTTACAACATAGTAATAGCGGACGGTATCACTCATATGAACAGAAACTGTATGTGTAGTTATTTCAGTGAACACTCTACAAAAAGGGAACAGATTTTCCAATATATTTATTTTGATATGTAAATATCATTTTATTGCTTTTGAGTATTCCTGACCTGGAAAGATTGAGGTTCAGGACAATTAAATTGTACATAAAATTGCATCCAGCCTTGCTTAGTAATTTTATTAAAGTTAAAGTTCTGTTTGAAATAAATACCTGTTATATTAAATAAATTACCCTAGAAAATTTGCCAAATAACAGAACACTAACTCATTAATATTTGTGGGATCTAAAGAGGTAGCAGTTAGGGACTCAGAGTACTACATCATCATCATCTTCTCCGAGAACTTACATAACTTGACCCCACCTTGATGTCTATACACCCTTGCTCTTTTCAGAGAAGGGGGTATAACTTATAAGACCAGTCTCTTATCTGGTACTATCATGGTATCCTCTGATACACCTATTTGTCCAGGATAGTTTATACTTTTATTAACATCAAAACCTCTTATGACACCAGAGTTGGGGCACTGTACGAAGTATGGCCACCGACCCTGAAAAGTGGAATCAATTTGTTGTAGCCCTACAAAACGCTACTAGTCGTGATGGCCACTGACTGCTTTTACGGTCGGCATCTAAGGATCAAAGAAGAAGATATTTAAAGAAACATTACAAGAAAGTGACGAAACAATCTTATTTGGAGAGTCCTTTCTTAATAACGAAGACAGAACTGAAGTAATTTCTGAAACCTTACGCAACAATTTCCTGTAGAATCCGACAAGACCCAAAAGACTACGAACCTGTTTTTTTGTCTTAGGAATTTCTAGATTCAAGATCCTGGAGATAATAGAATCTTCAGGCTTAAGAAAACCGCATCCTGTTTTATGTCTAAGAAACGAAATTTCTGTGAATCCTATTTTAGTTTTCGAAGGTCTAGCCGTAAGGTGATGGAACCAAAGAGTAGTCAACAAAGATTGAATTCCAAGAATACGTTCATCCAAAGATTGATGAAAAAGACAAATATCATCAATATAGGTAATTATGTCATCACGATTACAGAAATTTTTCGCATCGTACGAACAAACGCTGGAGAAGCATTAACGAGACCAAAAGACATAGAATTAAATTGGAACAATCCCAACGGTGTAGCGAAAGCAGTATACGGTTTTGCTCTGTCCGACAAGGGGACTTGCCAATAACCTTTAGCCGTAGAGAAAATCTAACAAAGTCAGAGGTTCAACATTGAAAATAACATTGAAATAGACAAAGTATAGTCTCAAATCTTTTATATATGTAACAGGATAGTTCCTGTGGCCAAGAGCACTTCTAGGGTAGTAAGCAAGTAGACCCCGCAACAAGCCAATATAAATTTGAATAAATTGAGCCACAATGGACGAAATGGACGATAAACAATTTACTTAAGACTGCACGCAGCTTCACATACCATACAGTTCAGTCCATCATATAATGGCAGATGAAATGCAGTAAACGATATACCGTTGGCAGTCCGTTCATGTCAGGAACGCTGTCCTTTAGTTCTCAATATGATGTATTTATCTTAACACTCGACACTGAGCAATTATACTTCTTGTCGATACAGATAACTAGATAACTAGATACATCTCACCGAAGATCTTGATGTATTAGTGATAACATAACTCTATTATAAACACTTCAACAATAAGGAGCTCAAACACATACGTCAACTCGCCATGACACACAATCGTATCAGGCCCCGCACATCTATTCCTCTATTTTCACTTGAGCCAGCCAAGCATATCGGCTTAACGTCACTCACACGTCTTTATCAGTGACCGGATAAAATAAACAAATAGCCCTTTTGAGCTAACCATATAATAGGCACAATCGTTATGAAGTTTAATCATAACAGGGGTGGGTTTTGTTGATATAGTTTGAAGAAAGCTGTAAGTGTACTATCTGTTGGTGCTAGTGATTGCTGGGCAGCAGTCTCTGCAGTAAAGTAAACCCACTGGCAATTCTCCAAGTGGACAGCAAGTTGTTGGATGGCTGGATACTGTTCATGACTGGGAAAGCCAAACAGTCGCCAAAAAGCTCATTGCTGCTTATGTATCGACCCATCTGGTATTGAGTGACTTCATTACGGACATTTAGATTCTGAGGTGCAAACATAGTAGCATCGGAGCCTTTGTTGACGCACTTGCACACATTTTAATTGATGTAACCGGGTTGCAAAATTCAACGTTAATGTGAGCATTAAATTTCTTTGTTAACAACGGGCAAAAAGAAACTAGATTTCTGTTGCTTATTTCATGTTGTTCAAAATTTGTTTGAAAACCACCATCTTCGGGTCGTCTTCGCCTGTTTGGGTGTCCTTAAGAAATGGTCTGGAGTACCGTATTGTGCAGTTGTTATCTTTCATGCTAGGTAAGTTGTTGTTGTGGCTCTTATATATACTTGCGAGTTACTTCAAAAAAAAACATATTTATAACTAATAAATAGTATTGTTACTGAACACCTCAGTATTCACAATGTTGCTCGTCTTTCTAGTAGAGACATAAACGAAAAGAACATTAAGACTTCTAAGTCTTCAACATCCTACATACAGTTGTGCATTGGAGAAGCAAGACTCCTCCAGCGTTAAGCCAGCAACGGTTAATTTTTGCCCCTGTGACTTGTTAATTAATATGGCAAAACTCAGGCAAATAAGAAAATATTGTCTGTTGAAGCTAAAGGGCATGTCAGAGTGAATTTGTGTGTGCATAACTAAATCAAGAGATGGACATGGGTCGCACTAATAACCCGTCATCGAAGCATCATTTTTGGGTGATGCCTAGATGGCAGAGAGGATAGTGTGATTCGCTTGCATAGCTAGGCGGGATTGTCGCACTGACGGTCCTGGGTTCGAGTCCCGGTTAAGCCACTCACGTCTGTTGTTTCTCTGTTGTCTAGTTTTCTACTTCTTTATTTCTTAGGAGTACCTGAAAACATACCTTTATGTTTGTCTCATATTTATTTATTGTTTACAGGCCCCGGGTTTCCCTTCCTTATTCATGTGGCATCGCACGGCTACACATATTTGTGACTTGATAATGACGTACTGCTGCGTGTCTGCTGCTTGATTGTGCTTGGAGTCTTTGATGACCTTGATCATCTGTCTTTACCGCCGTGGCTTGACTTGATAATGACGTATTGCTGCGTGTCTGCTGCTTGCTTGTGCTTGGAGTCTTTGATGACGTTGATCTTCTGTCTTTACCGCCGTGGCTTGACTTGATAATGACGTACTGCTGCGTGTCTGCTGCTTGCTTGTGCTTGGAGTCTTTGATGACGTTGATCATCTGTCTTTACCGCCGTGGCTTGACTGTTTAACATGAGGCACCAGGCGCCAGTAACATGAGGCGCCAGAGGCCAGTAACATGAGGCGCCAGAGGCCAGTAACGTGAGGCACCAGGCGCCAGTTTCCTGAAGATTTGTTTTGTTTCTTGGTTTGTTTGGTTTTTAAGGACTATTTTCATTGCCCACGGACAACTCTATCAGTACACCGATCACCTCCCTTAGATCACACAAGGACAACTCCATCAGTACACCGATCCCCTCCCTTAGATCACACAAGGAGGATTTAAACATAGTGAACGAACTCCGTAGCACTGACGAGAATTTCAATGTGTGTATATAGGAATCACACATTCTATATATATTTTTGTGGTCGGTAGGTTTCTAATTATTACATTTTGCTAGGGCACCGGCCTTATTGCCTATTTTTTACGATTTCCAACTGCCGTGGGACTTTTAACGCGCGCAACGTGCACACGGGACCTTCTATAAATTATATTCCGTCCACTAGGAATCGAACCCGGTACCTTCAGAGTTCGAGGCGGACACCATACCTCTTAAACACTCAGATACCCTTCCACAAGATGATAGTCTCTTAGGTGGCATTTTCAATTTTAGAACATATAATTCAACGGAGATTTTTTGTTTATATTTTGAAAAGAATAAATGAAAAAACAAAATTATAAACGACAAAAAAAAAAAGGTTCGAAAACGAATTAAGACATGTTTCTAACATTTTTATTAATAATATATTTGTAGGTACTCAAATTAAAAATCTCACCACTGATCTTGTGGAATTTTTTAAAATGGATAATCCACTGATGTAGACCTTATGATAAATGGTAGGAAACTCTATACAGAGCGATACAACAGGAGTAAATCTGATCATCAGATGCAGTCCCACCGTCGAACACGTGTTTCGGCCCCCTAGTCTCCTTCATACTCTAAGAGGAGTGGGCCCATTTGGGTCATGACTACTAATTGGTCAGCCTCCTGTTGTCTTAATAGATCGTTTAAGTTGAGAATCAGTTTACCAATGTCAGTACAACACAATATATGTAAAACAATGAATTTAGTTGCTGCGGGTTATAAATATCGTGGTATTATGATGACCTTCCTATAAACTTATGAAGGGCACAGAAATAAAATCCTTTTACAGCAAAACATAAGCCTCCATAAGTTGTTGTTGTAACTGTAACAGCTAAAAGTCCTTATATCTGTAAGTGCACTGGTCGTTGACACGTTTGTATGGGTAATTCTGGGAAACAGTCTTTTTCATAAATTGAGTTAGAACACTTTTCAGCGCCAGGGGCACTAATTTTGAGTGATTATGATCTATTATTTACAAATGTGTAAAGATTAAAATTAAAAGATTACAGAATAGATACGACTAGACCGCTCCATGATATGTATCATGGGAACACTCATTTTAATTGTTTTATAAGGCACAAAGTTCATCCAAGCATTATATTTAAATAAAAACAGTAGTTGGTAAACGTTTGGAGATGTTTGTAAATACTTGACTTTGTGTGTGAGTGTTGATCATCATTGACGTAGTTGTTCATGTAACCCTCACTGTAGTTAGAGATGTTCGTAAATACTTGACCTTGTGTTAGAGTATTGATCATCATTGACTTAGTGGTTCATGTAACCATCACTGTAGTTAGAGATGTTCGTAAATATTTGACTTTGTGTGTGAGTATTGATCAACATTGACTTAGTGGTTCATGTAACCCTCACTGTAGTTAGAGATGTTTGTAAATACTTGAATTTGTGTGTGAGTATTGATCATCATTGACATAGTAGTCCCCATCGAGGCCAGCTCCTTGACGTGGAGATGGGGCTCAAGTACAGCCATCAGCGGCTGAAAAACCAAGACTGGCCAGGCCCTCCTACACTCCAGCAAGACCACAGTCTGCCCTAGCAAGTCAAGGTGCTGAAGACGGAGGCAACCAGCCAAGAGGCGCACCACAGCAATCAGGATGCCATGCACATGCGCTATGGAAGTATGTCTATATCTGCAAAACGTTATGGCACTTGCCCTGTGACGGACACCCACGCAGGCGCAGTGCCGGGTTCTCTGCCTTGGAAGGGCCCAACCCCTACTACTGGGGGTCCTTCTCAATTGCCCCGTGGAGCCAGGAGGCACGAGAATAGAGCTACTGGCCAAGCAAAGAAAAGACCATTTAAAATAATGCACTGGAATGCTGAAGGCGTCAATAGTAAAAAAGACGGCTACAGCAAAAAATTAGAGCTCGAAAATATCCTGAATGAAGAGCAAGTAAATGTATGTTGCTTGCAAGAAACCCACTTCAACAAGGACATAGCCTTCAAAATCAGAGGCTACCAGTGCTACCGATCTGACCGAATAGACAGGCAAAAGGGTGGAATACTGACACTCGTGAGGAATAACATCAGTGCATGTCAGCTTGAAACATATATGGAGGGGGCGGAATACCAGATGCTTCATCTCAGGACAGAAAGTTCAGAATTCCACCTGCTCAACTACTACTGTCCGAGCGACCGCCCACTGGCACTAGATACAATCCCAGCAAAAGAAAGACTGATTGTATGCGGAGACTTCAACAGCCACTCACAGAGCTGGGGCTATGATCACATGGACAGGAGAGGTGAGGAGCTTGAAAACTGGCAGGATGACAATGGGCTTATCCTGATTAACCAGCCAATCGACCCACCAACCTTCTACTCGAGATCATGGCACACCACCTCTACACCAGACCTGGCATTTCACTCACCCGGCCTGGAGTGGAACACCACACGCGTTGTAGGGAAACAACTTGGAGGCAGCGACCACCGGCCAGTCTTCCTAATTGTGGAAAATGAACTTGTCAAGGACAGCAGCACTCTCTCTAGGTGGAACTACAAGAAGGCAGACTGGACATTGTACCAGCACCGTACTAGTATACTGGCTAGAGATCTGACTGTAGACAAAGACATCAATAAGCTAGTCGATGAATTCAGCAGATGCACATTACAGGCTGCTCGTGAAGCAATACCTAGAGGGGCTCGTAAGTACTACAAACCATATTGGAATAGTGAACTAGAGCAGCTGCACAACGACGTGGAAACATCTCGAAAGCAGGCAGAGACCAGTCCATGCCAAGAACACCACAATAACTACCAGCAAGCTAAGGCCAAATTTAAAAGGGAGAAGTTGCAGGCCAGGCGAAGAAGCTGGAAGGAGAAAACAGAGTCCTTGAACTTCGAAAGAGATACGAGGAAACTGTGGAAGCTGGTAAAACAACTTAACGATGAAGGAACAGGGAGAAACTCAAGGATTGCTCTGTACAAAGATGGAAACATCCTCATTTGAAAACAGGCAGCTGATCACTTTGCAGACTCCTTTGCTAAAGACAACAACATCAAAGTTAGCCAAGAGAAGCAACAGGAGACTCGTGAGCAACAACAATACGCAGGACGAGATGGAATCATACCTGAAGTTATGGAGGCACCAATACAATCAGAGAACTGGAGCTTGCAATATCCAAATTGAAAATGAGAAAGTCGCCAGGAGTTGATTCAGTGTCCAATGAAATGATTAAGAACTTGGGAACCGCAGCAAAAACAAAGCTGCTGCAGATCTTCAATATCTGTTGGAACTCAGGCAGAGTTCCACAGTCGTGGAGGGAAGCAATCATGATACCACACCTAAAACCAGGAAAAGACAGTTCCACTGCCTCCAGCTACAGAACAATCAGCCTTACAAGCTGCCTCTGCAAAACAATGGAACATATCATCAACCTCAGGCTACAGTGGTACCTTGAAAGTGAAAACCTTCTTGTACCACAGCAGGCGGGCTTTAGGCAGTGTTATTCCACCGAAGATCAGGCAACTTACCTTTCCCAAGAGATTGAGGATGCGTTCCAAGATAAGAAACTGGTACTAGCAGCATGGATAGATCTAAGGAAAGCATTTGACAAGGTTTGGAAAGAAGGGCTTCTGAAGAAACTGAGAAATTGTAGAGTGAATGGTAAGATGTACAAATGGGTGAAAGCATACTTGCATAACAGAAGAGCCCGAGTACAACTAGATGGCCTCAAGAGTAAGAAAATTCTACTGCGTCATGGCATCCCTCAGGGAGGGGTTCTGTCCCCCACACTTTTCCTAGTCTACATCAACGACCTGGTTGCTGAACTACCACATGGAATTAAAGTGGCATTGTACGCTGATGACCTGGTAATATGGTGCACAGATGAGCATGCAACAGTGGCCACCAAACTGCTACAAAGAGCTATAGATGCTTTAACCTCATGGGCAAATAGATGGTGTGTCAGCATCAACACAGACAAGTGCAGCACTACGCTCTTCACCCTCTCTCCCAAACAAAAAGCTGGTGTCATCAGGATAAACGAAGAGCTCCTGAGAGATGATAAACAACCCACCTATCTCGGAGTTACATTCGATGATAGGCTGACATGGAAGCAGCACATCAACAAGGCAGCAACAAAGGCCAGAAGGAAGTTAGCCATCCTGAGAAAACTAAGTGGAACCACATGGGAAGCCAGCGGGAAAATACTTAGTAAAGTTTACCAGCAGGGCATACGACCACACCTGGAATATGGGTCAGCTGCGTGGTGTCCAGCATCAAACACCACATTACAAGAGCTAGATAAGGTGCAAAGCCAGGCGCTTAGGGTCATCACGGGGGCAATGAAATCAACGCCTATAGTTGAGATGGAGAAAATGGGGAGGATACAAGCACTGAGAGAACGCAGAGACACGAAAGTGCTAACACAGGCAGAAAAGTTCCTCTGTATGCCGAGCCATCCAATGAAGGACATATTCCAAAACCTAGCAATGGGGCGACTGAAAAGAAGCAGCTTTATCCACCAGGCCAAACGATTTCGTAGACAAACTTCAGACCTGCCTGAAGTTAACAGCCCCCTAAAGTCTGTGCCAGAACAAACCCCTTGGAGAGAGGAGCATGGACTACCAGTACACATCCACACAAAAGTGAAAGGAATATTCGACAGGGATGAACAGAACAGCGTGCAACGTAGGACAGTCACTCTCAGTTTCCTGGATGATGAATACCCACAGGACCTCTGGGTCCGAGTATACACGGATGGGTCAGCACAGAATGCAGTAAAGAATGGAGGAGCAGGAGTGTACATAGAATACCCAAACAACACTAGGGATACGGTCAGAGTACCAACGGGGAAATTCTGTAACAACTATGATGCAGAAGTCCAGGCAATCAAGGTGGCAACTGAGAAACTACTGAACACCAATATCGGTCCACAGCCTGTAGTATTCCTGACAGATGCAAGATCAGCACTCCAAGCACTTCAGTCCAGAAAATTGCCAGGTATAAAAGCCCAACCTTCTGAACTGTGCAACCAGCGCAGGGTCGCCATGCAGTGGATACCGTCTCATTGTGGAATACTAGGAAACGAGAGAGCAGACAGACTGGCTAAAGAAGGTGCTGCAGACGAGCAACCGAATGTACCAGTTACGTACCATCAGAAGAAAAGGATGCTCAAATCTATCAGAAAGCCACCAACACCAACGCAGGATGACTACCAAGCTATGAAAACAGATCAGAACAAATAGTCATTCTGCGCCTCAGAACAGGACACAACCGCCTCCGCAGCCACATGTACAAAATTCAAGATTGGCAATTCAGCCATGTGTACATGTGGACAGGCACCCCAGACTGCGGAGCATGTACTTCAAGATTGCCCCGAATATGATATATTGAGGCAAACCCACTGGCCCAGAGAAACAAAACTGGAAGCAAAACTTTATGGACCTTTGTATGAACTACAAAAGACAGTGAAGTTTATACAAGAAACAACATTGCAGATATAGACAATATAGGTCAAGCGAACGAAAGAAGAAGAAGAAGAAGACATAGTAGTTCATGTAACCATGACTGTAGTTAGAGATGTTTGTAAATACTTGACCTTGTGTGAGAGTATTGCTCATCATTGACTTAGTGGTTCATGTAACCATCACTGTAGTTAGAGATGTTTGTAAATACTTGACCTTGTGTGAGAGTATTGCTCATCATTGACTTAGTGGTTCATGTAACCATCACTGTAGTTAGAGATGTTTGTAAATACTTTACCTTGTGTGTGAGTATTTATCATCATTGACTTAGTGGTTCATGTAACCATGACTACAGCTAGTCACGTGGTAGGAACCCTGCACACAAAAATCCATATGCTCTTGTAGTAGTTGTCTCTGTGTCAATGTGTTTGACCTGATGACCCCATTCACAAACTCGTATCAGACGTTGTGTACAACTGTTGATGGTATAGTAGTCATATTCTTGCTTCATCTCTTCACAGACCCCTGTTGCGCACATATTCTTTGGTGGCACGGATTACGCATACAAATGTAAACTGTTTTAATTGTCTGATAAAGATATAATCATCTTTGAATGCATGTTTTGGTCTTGAGGGACGGAACTCAGATTAGGCAATAAGTATTCATTCTGTGAGTTATCGCTCTTTGTAGCGTTCTTAAAAATGGAACTCGGCGGAGGAATTTAGACTTACTTGAATCTATTCTGTGTTTGGTTAGGAATAGATTGTTCTTGCTTCAGAATGTCTATGGCCCGAATCTATGTGTAGATCTTGTCTATGTAGGACGAGTATGTCTTATATCTTGATATCTTAGTATGTTTAAGTGGAACTATTTTTTCTTGCACTGTACTTTAGGGGGTCAGGTGTTTTCGGCAGATGAAGATACGTTAGAGTGTCCTTCGGTTGTCAAAGCCTATGGCGGGAAGTCATGTCGTAGAGCTGCCCAAGAGTTTGTGATCTCTTCAATTTATCCTGGGGACGAAGATAGTTTCTTCCAGGATTGTTTAGTCTATGAGTTCCCCAGTTGTGATTCTATAACGCCGGGAGAGCGTTTGTGCTTGCTAGTATATTATTATGCCAAGGTAAACGTACTTTTGCTGACTTCGTTCATTCCTAGGCTTAAGATGGGCAGACGTTTACATGAATTTACCTATGAATATGTCGGGACGACATATTATCTAGCAGCACTAAATATGTTTATATGCAGCAACTATGAGGACAGAATATGCTGATCCTTGTAGAATCATTTATTGTTGATGAACAAAGCTTCGATTGAAGATTTGGCTATACATCCGTATAGTGAGTGATGCTCAACCGGGAACCAGCAGCCATTGTGGAATTCGATTGATTTTGGAATTCTACTTATTGCAAATCATCAAGCAGAGAACGGGAATGCTTCCTTATTATCAGGGGATGATTGAGAGATCACTATTATAAAGAAAACCCAATACCAGTGGGTTAACATTATCTTCACAGAGATTTGCTGTAATTTACCTAAAGGAATCTTCGCTAGAAAGAGGTCCTGTTTAGGATTCAAGTTTAAACAGTATTGCTTAATTGACATGCTCGGTCAGTAAGGTCTACTGACTGTATTTATAAACAATGGAAATCTAGGTGTTTACAGATGTTCCATTGCAAGATTATTCTACATGAATGCTAATTTATGACGGTAGTCCATTGATCAACACTATGCTGTTTATGTCGACTTATGTTCCTGTAACTGTACCCATTCTGTCAAGTGTGTGCGTAAAATTAAACTATTGAAACATTTACAGTGGTCTGCATAAGTAACTTCTAGATACGCATGAATGAGTGTTTGAACCTTCAGTCAACTCCACAGAACCGTCTACACATTCGCGTACTGACATTCATTACAACACTCATTGTCAACACTGTATTCTTGTCAGGGTCTCATTGTGTCCCAGGACAAAGTGACATGTATACCTGACACTGTGCTTGGTTGTTCGAGTTGACTATTCAGTCCCAGTACATCTTTACAACGTACACTGACAAAACACAGTATACAGCATCCAAAAATAACAGCCTTTATTATTACCACAAGAAAGAAAAGGCGTTTATCGATGTGATGAGAAGATCCAGCTTTATCAATGTGATGGCTGCTCTGATGTATACACAGTTACGATGATGCAAAAGCCAAGCTTTATCAATGTGGTAGGCCAGATTTCCGGGCTTAACCTGCACAGTCTACATTGCCAGAAGTTAACAGCTACTGATACCAGTTTGTTTCCCTGACGCCTGATACGACACACCAGCAGTGTTAGTCTACACCTGATTGACAGTTCCTCACGTGACCCATGAAGCGATTACTGTATCTAGGTCACCGCTGTTGACATTTTGCTCCGTACAGGCATAATTTCATAGAACAGACAGCGTAGCACGGCAAGTTGTTTACAAGTGGACATTTAACTGTGTTAGCAGAAGTATTGAACTTAGAAGTCTACACGTCAACGATGGACCTTCTTATGTTCTGCTATTGTGTTGAACTTTAATATTTAAGGCCAGATTTTGTAATTTAATAAAGTGGCAGTTTAATTTAATTTGAAAACTGAACCATATTAATGTAATACTGAGCCTTCTCTGCAGACACTTCTACAACACATTGCTTTATATTGTATGCATTTAATATATTGTATGCTATATGTATTTATGTTTGCATATTTGTGTGTCTATGTCGCGGGCCTGGTTGGTGAGGTGACTAATATAAGATTTCCCAAGTAACATAGGGCCTATATTAGTGTTCTATAGGGAGCAATTTTCTTTATTGGAAATTAACTGGCAACATCTGGTGCTATTTTTGTTAGTTGTGATGAGGTGTTCTTTTCTTCGTTGTTTTTGTTAATAATTTTGTGTTCCTTAGTTTTGTTTGATTTGTTTGTATTTGTAGGTCTATCCTTTCGTATCTTTCAGTTCTATACACCATTTATGTTTATACACTGTGGCGTTATTTGTCTTGTTGATTTCATTGCAGTTGTCGTCACAGATTCTGTGATTATTTTCATTTATTTCTCTATTTGACTTAGTTGATTTCTGCAATTGTTTTCATATTGTTTTTTATGCTTGTCCTTTGGTAATGTCTTTGGTTGACATTTGATAAGAGAGAGTTGATTACACGTATTTTATAGTATAGACCAGTACTTGATTATTATTATTGTTGTACAAGGAAGTATACAAGACCTTTGTAAGGCTTGCTTCCCACAGAGATTGGGATTTTGAGCTAATTAATTAAGTTCATTGAGAACTTGCTCTTGTTTATTAGGAGAAAGGTTACATTTTTGTGTCAACTGATTGCTATCATTATTAGCCATCATGTCTACATTAGAATACTTTATTGCACAAGGGAAATCCCTTGATAAGTCTGGTAAGGAATTAGAGGAGTTTGCAACTGCTCAATTCGCAATGGAAGTAAAATCAGAAGAGAAGAAGCAAAAAGAGGAAAATAACTGGAAAGCAGAGGTTGAACAAAAGAAGATAGATGCTGAGAATTTAAGATTGCAGATGCAAGCTGAGGAGAGAAAAGCTGCTGCTGAGGAGAAAAAAGCTGCTGCTGAGGAGAGAAAGCTTCAAATAGAAGAAAAAAAATTAGAAGCTGAAGAAAAAAGATTACAGCGAGAATCTGAGGCTGAACAAAAGAGATTAGAAAGAGAGGCTTAACAAAAAAGATTAGACAGAGAAGTTGAGGCTAAACAAAAAAGATTAGAAAGAGAAGCAGAGCAGAAGAGATTAGACAGGGAAGCTGAGGAGAAAAAAGCAATGAGAGAACATGAACATCAAAAAGAACTTTTAGCATTTGAGTTAGAAAAATTGAAATTGACTAATATGAGTAATGTTAATCAGTCAAATGGTAACAGTGGTAAACCCTTTACTTATAAGGTCAAGGTACCAGCGTTCAATCCTTCCAGTGACGATATTACATTCTGGCTGGATCGTTTTGAACGCTCCTGTCGTGCTCATAATGTGGATAAATCACAGTATGCTAATCAATTGTCAGAAAATTTGAAAGGTGATTCTCTACCTAGTTTGAGTTTGGTTGAAAAGTCTGACAAGGATAATTATGATGTTATTAGAGCAGCTTTATTGAAAAAGTACCAGTTAACTGAGAAGGGTTACCGTATTTTGTTTAAGAAAATGGTACCTGAATCAGGGGTAGAATTCTCAGAATTCATTGCAAGGACACGTCTTACATTTAATCGTTGGATTGAGTTGTCCAAAACAGAAAAGACATATGAAGCCCTTATGGACTTGTTGCTCAGGGACAAGATTATGTCATGTGTTAATAAACCTTTCTTGGAATTCCTACATGAGCGTAAACCCAAGACACTAAAAGAAATGCAAGAATATTGTGACCAATACGTCACTACACACCCTGACATAACTCTTAGCAACACTAAGATTAAAGAAGGTATGCCAGTTGCATCAGCAACACAATACAACCCTAGTTATTCACACAAATTTGAGGGACAACAAAACAAGTTTGGAAAAAAAGGTAACCATAATAGTTATCAAAACCAAGGAAACCAATCATTTCAGGGTTCTTCTGCGAAGAACTGGAGACAAGCTGACAGCCCTCGATACAGAGATGGTCATAATTATAGGCATTTCCGCAGAGGAAGTCAATATAGGAACTATCCAAGTCATCCATCATGGAGACAACAAGACCATAATTATAGAGATACTCATTATAATGAATATGATAATGGTAACCATGAGAATTATGACTCAAACCCCAATAGGGGTTACAATAGAGGGAATAATAATGATTACAGAGGCAATAATAATCGAGGTAGATCCCAACACAAAAAACATAAATCTTATTATCATGCAAACTCTGCTCAGCAAGAGTCACATGAAGCCTATAAACAGACTAAAGATAATGAGGATGCTAATAATATGGCATGTGCCGCTTTTGATTTTGCGAGAGCATCTCAGTGCCCCCAATGCAAAACATTATTTGAACCACCTACGGTGTCCACTTTAAGTTGTGGCCATCCTCTACCCGCTCTTCCTGCGTCAATTGCGCATGATGGAAGAGGTTCTCTTGTCTTGAATAGAGGTTTAGTTGATGGTAGTCCAGTCGCACTTCTTTTCGATTCGGGGTGCACCACCACTGGAGTGAGGCAGTCACTCGTAGATCCTTCTCGTGCCACAGGCAAAGTAGTCAAATGTGTAACATTTGGCGGCACCTTAGAGAAATACTCTACTGCTATCATTAGGATTGCTACTCCTTTCTTTACAGGAGATGTACACGCATGTCTTCTGACGAATCCGATCGCTGATCTGATCATCGGTCGTATTCACGGAGTCAAAGAATGCACTTCACAACAAATTTCCGTTTGGGAAAAACAGAATATGCAAACCGCTAATGCTGTAGTCACTAGAGCTCACGCTCTTAATGTGCCTCAATCTTCACCTACTGAAGATAATGAAGTGCATAACCAAGATGATCCCTTGGTAATTTCTCGTGACTCGTTTATAAAACAGCAAGAAGAGGATCCGACTCTAAAGAAATTCTTCACTCTTGCAACGAAAGGTGATCCGAATAAAGATACAAAGCGTAAATCTAGGATTACAATGAAGAATGGCGTACTTGTACGTATGGTGCAAGACTCCGACAAGTCAAGTCATTCTCAGATTCTTGTGCCCAAGAATTTGAGAGTTAAAATCTTACAACACGCACACGACTCTCAGTGTGCTGGACATATGGGTTTTTCCCGTACAAAGTCAAGAGTTCTTGCGGCTTTCTTTTGGCCTTTTGTGAACAAAGACATACGGATTTATTGTCAATCTTGTATAGTATGTCAAGAAGTCAAATCCAAAGGTCCACGTCATGCTGCACCTATTCAGGCTGCAGACATTCCTATTCGACCATTTCAGAAAATGGCGATAGACATCATTGGTCCATTTAAGATCAAATCTGCTAGAGGACATCAGTTTATCTTAACGTGCGTGGACATGTGCACACGTTGGCCGGAGGCTATCCCTCTGAAGAGCATTAATACTGCTGACATTGCAGATGCTCTTTGGTTTATATTTTCTCGTCTGGGATTCCCCGGAGAAATATTATCAGACCATGGCACCCAACTAATATCGGATACCATGTCTCAAGTGATGTCGACTCTGCAGATAGAGAGATCTTTAAGTAGTATCTATCATCCTATGTCCAATGGGATGGTCGAACGGCTAAATAGAACACTCAAGAACTTATTAGGGAAGATAACTGAGGATCATCCTCAAGATTGGGACAGGGTTTTACCCGCGGCCCTCTTCGCTTACAGAGAGGTTCCCAATGAACATACAAGATTTTCTCCCTTTGAACTTGTCTTTGGCGCGCAACCGCACGGCCCTATGTCTTTGCTTCATGATCTCATAACCGCAGATAATGTTACCGATGACACGAAATCTTCTTATGAATATGTCATCGCGCTTAGGGAAAAGATTATCGAAGCATGCAAATTGGCAACTTCTTCTTCTGAGTTTGCTAAGGAGAAAGCAAGACAATTTGCCAATAAGAAAAGAACCTTACGACAACTTTGTCCTGGTGACAAAGCATTTGTTTTGTTACCTTGTAGGGAAAACGGACTTCTTATTTCTTGGAAAGGTCCGTACGATATAATCTCGAAAATTTCCGATGTTGACTACATTGTCGATATTGATGGGAAACATAAAACCTTTCACATCAATATGCTTACGGAATTCCATGAACGTCCGGATTATTTACAGACTATTTTCTAGGCTTAGGACAATTCACCAGTCCAACATGGTCATTACTCATCACTGTCGGTAATACAGGATGAGGAAACAAGTTTTTCGGATGTTAATCTTCCGCTTCCGATGATTCCACTTCATTCTAGTGAATCATGGAAAAATGTTACTGTTTCTCCCGATTTATCTCTAGGAGAACAGCGACAAGTTTCGGCTATGTTACAAACATTTCAGGATGTCCTTACTGACATTCCTGGACAAACTCATGTCATTGAACATGACATTATTCTAACTGACCATAATCCTATTAGAGTCAGACCTTATCCTATTCCTATACATTTTCAAGCACAGGTTGAGAAGGAGTTGGATGAGATGATAGATTTAAAAATAATTGAACCATCCACTTCTGCGTATTCTTCGCCGATGGTTATTGTCCGTAAAAAAGACAATAACATACGTCTTTGCGTTGACTATCGCAAATTGAATCAAGTCACGAAGTTTGATGCTGAACCTATGCCTTTACTAGAAGAGCAACTTACTAAGCTTTCTAAATCGCATTTTTTAACTAAACTAGATTTGTCTAAAGGATATTGGCAAGTTCCTCTATCTGAAAGCGACAAACCTTTTACTGCTTTTTCTACACCTAGAGGCCTTTTTCAATGGAATTTCATGCCTTTCGGCCTTATGAACGCACCAGCTACATTCGTACGCATGATGCGTCGCATTCTATCCTATCGGTCAGATGTCATTGCGTACCTAGATGACATCTGTCTTTTCAGCGATACTTGGGAAGATCACTATTCAGGGTTAGTTGAATTGCTATCTACTCTTCGCGAGTATAACCTGACAGCGAAACCCTCTAAAGCCTGCATTGGCTTTAGCGAAATTTCTTTCTTAGGTCACCGTGTCGGGCATGGTTTCCTAAAGACAGAGGACCATAATACAAGTAAAATACTTAACATTTCTATTCCTATAACTAAAAAGCAAGTGCGAAGTCTCTTAGGTCTTATACAATTCTATGGACGATTCATTCCAAATCTGTCCTCAATCATGGCACCTCTTTCTACCTTGCTAAAGAAAGGGTCCCCTAATATAGTTCATTGGACTCAAGAATGTCAATCCTCTTTGGATAAGATCAAAACTATGTTTTCTACTGAACCTATTTTAGTGTTACCTACTAAAGATAAGACATTTGTTCTTCGTAGTGACGCTTCATCCACTGGGATTGGAGCGGCACTAATGCAAGAGTACTCTGTAACTCTGCATCCTGTAATGTATATTTCCAGAAAGCTTAATGCTGCAGAAAGAAATTATTCGGTTTTAGACCGTGAACTGTTGGCTGTGGTATGGTCAATTCTCAAATTACAAAGATTCCTTCTAGGCGCACATTTTATAGTAGAAACCGATCAGAAAGCTCTTACAGCTATTCAGAGTAAAAATTTGAAGAGTTCGAGGTCTACTCGATATGCAATTGCTCTTCAACCTTTCATTTTTCGGTACGAGCTATCCGTGGATCAGATAATGTGATGGCAGACATTCTGTCTAGATGCCCACATGATTCCACTTAACTGTTGAGTCTTGGACTTCTTAACACTTCCAACTCGACAACAGATTTTTCTTTTCTATATCAAGATAGATACACATTGTAATTCGTAATGACACTACGTTCATTAATATATATTCACAGGTACTCGTTGATGATTTTTCTTTTTGTCAATCATGTACTTAGAATGCTTAAACTTAAATTGTTATATGCATTGTATCATGGCAAGTATAGTAGTATGCGTTGGTGACACCTTCCTGGAAACACTTATGCTTGAGAGAAAAGCTTTCTCTGAGAGATTGAGATTTTGCATTAATCTGGCTTAAATAATTCCAGATTTTTCTCATCTGCGCAGTATTTATGCGTTGGGAGCCTATTGTATGTTGCTCTCGGATGGAAAAAAAATGCTTTTCATTTTTTTTCCCGGGGGGTGTGGTAATCTGTTGCGCACATATTCTTTGGTAGCACGGATTACGCATACAAATGTAAAATGTTTTAATTGTCTGATAAAGATATATTCATCTTTGAATGCATGTTTTGGTCTTGAGGGACGGAACTCAGATTAGGCAATAAGTATTCATTCTGTGAGTTATCGCTCTTTGTAGCGTTCTTAAAAATAGAACTCGGCGGAGGAATTTAGATTTACTTGAATCTATTCTGTGTTTGGTTAGGAATAGATTGTTCTTGCTTAAGAATGTCTATGGCCCGAATCTATGTGTAGATCTTGTCTATGTAGGACGAGTATGTCTTATATCTTGATATCTTAGTATGTTTAAGTGGAACTATTTTTTCTTGTACTGTACTTTAGGGGATCAGGTGTTTTCGGCGGATGAAGATACGTTAGAGTGTCCTTCGGTTGTCAAAGCCTATGGCGGGAAGTCATGTCGTAGAGCTGCCCAAGAGTTTGTGATCTCTTCAATTTATCCTGGGGACGAAGATAGTTTCTTCCAGGATTATTTAGTCTATGAGTTCCCCAGTTGTGATTCTATAACGCCGGGAGAGCGTTTGTGCTTGCTAGTGTATTCTTATGCCAAGGTAAACGTACTTTTGCTGACTTCGTTCATTCCTAGGCTTAAGATGGGCAGACGTTTACATGAATTTACCTATGAATATGTCGGGACGACATATTATCTAGCAGCACTAAATATGTTTATATGCAGCAGCTATGAGGACAGAATATGCTGATCCTTGTAGAATCATTTATTGTTGATGAACAACGCTTCGATTGAAGATTTGGCTATACATCCGTATAGTGAGTGATGCTCAACCGGGAACCAGCAGCCATTGTGGAATTCGATTGATTTTGGAATTCTACTTATTGCAAATCATCAAGCAGAGAACGGGAATGCTTCCTTATTATCAGGTGATGATTGAGAGATCACTATTATAAAGAAAACCCAATACCAGTGGGTTAACATTATCTTCACAGAGATTTGCTGTAATTTACCTAAAGGAATCTTCGCTAGAAAGAGGTCCTGTTTAGAGTCAAGTTTGAACAGTATTGCTTAATTGACATGCTCGGTCAGTAAGGTCTACTGACTGTATTTATAAACAATGGAAATCTAGGTGTTTACAGATGTTCCATTGCAAGATTATTCTACATGAATGCTAATTTATGACGGTAGTCCATTGATCAACACTATGCTGTTTATGTCGACTTATGTTCCTGTAAATGTACCCATTCTGTCAAGTGTGTGCGTCAAATTAAACTATTGAAACGTTTACAGTGGTCTGCATAAGTAACTTCTAGATACGCATGAATTAGTGTTTGAAAATTCAGTCAACTCCACAGAACCGTCTACACATTCGCGTACTGACTTTCATTACAACACTCATTGTCAACACTGTATTCTTGTCAGGGCCTCATTGTGTCCCAGGACAAGGTGACATGTATACCTGACACTGTGCTTGGTTGTTCGAGTTGACTATTCAGTCCCAGTACATCTTTACAACGTACACTGACAAAACACAGTATACAGCATCCAAAAATAACAGCCTTTATTATTACCACAAGAAAGAAAAGGCGTTTATCGATGTGATGAGAAGATCCAGCTTTATCAATGTGATGGCTGCTCTGATATATACACAGTTACGATGATGCAAAAGCCAAGCGTTATCAACCCCCGTAGATCATTAGCAGACATACATTAGCTGAGGGAGATTGAGTACCTAGGGGTTTGTCCGGATTGCAGAAGTGTCGATTCTGAGCAACAATAACAATAACATCCAGAAATAAACTTGTATCTTGGTAGTAATATATACAATGTTGGACGGACAGACAATGTTGGACTGGCAGACAATGTTGGACTGGCAGACAATGTTGGACTGGCAGACAATGTTGGACTGGCAGACAATGTTGGAAGGACAGACAATGTTGGACGGACAGACAATGTTGGAAGGACAGACAATGTTGGACTGGCAGACAATGTTGGACGGACAGACAATGTTGGACGGACAGACAATGTTGGAAGGACAGACAATGTTGGAAGGACAGACAATGTTGGACGGACAGACAATGTTGGAAGGACAGACAATGCTGGATGGACAGACAATGTTGGACGGACAGACAATGTTGGAAAGACAGACAATGTTGGAAGGACAGACAATGTTGGAAGGACAGACAATGTTGGACGAACAGACAATGTTGGACGGACACACAATGTTGGAAGGACAGACAATGTTGGAAGGACAGACAATGTTGCAAGGACAGACAATGTTTGAAGGACAGACAATGTTGGAAGGACAGACATTGTTGGAAGGACAGACAATGTTGGAAGGACAGACAATGTTGGAAGGACAGACACTGTTGGAAGGACAGATAATGTTGGACGAACAGACAATGTTGGACGGACACACAATGTTGGAAGGACAGACAATGTTGGAAGGACAGACAATGTTTGAAGGACAGACAATGTTGGAAGGACAGACAATGTTGGAAGGACAGACATTGTTGGAAGGACAGACAATGTTGGAAGGACAGACAATGTTGGAAGGACAGACAATGTTGGAAGGACAGACAATGTTGGAAGGACAGACAATGTTGGACGGACAGACAATGTTGGACGGACAGACAATGTTGGAGACAGACAATGTTGGAAGGACCGATATGTTGGACAGACAGACAATGTTGCAATGACAGGCAATGTTGGACGGACAGACAATGTTGGACGGACAGACAATGTTCGTCGGACAGACAATGTTGGACGGACAGATAATGTTGGAGACAGACAATGTTGGAAGGACAGATAATGTTGGACGGACAGACAATGTTGGAAGGACAGATAATGCTTGACGGACAGACAATGTTGGACGGACAGACAATGTTGGACGGACAGACAATGTTGGAATGACAGATAATGTTGGAAGAACAGACAATGTTGGACGGACAGACAATGTTGGACGGACAGACAAGGTTGGACGGACAGCCAATGTTAGAAGGACAGACAATGTTGGACGGACAGACAATGTTGGACGGACAGACAATGTTAGACGGATAGACACTGTTGGACGGACAGATAATGTTGGCGGACAGATAATGTAGGACGGACAGATAATGTTGGAGGGACAGACAATGTTTGACGAACAGACAATGTTGGACGGACAGATAATGTTGGACGAACAGATAATGTTGGAAGGACAGACAATGTTGGACGGACAGACAATGTTGGACGGACAGACAATGTTGGACGGACAGACAATGTTGGACGGACAGATAATGTTGGAAGGACAGACAATGTTGGACGGACAGATAATGTTGGACGGACAGATAATGTTGGACGGACAGACAATGTTGGACGGACAGATAATGTTGGAAGGACAGACAATGTTGGAAGGACAGACAATGTTGGACGGACAGACAATGTTGGACGGACAGACAATGTTGGACGGACAGATAATGAGATATTGTTGGACGGACAGATAATGTTGGACGGACAGACAATGTTGGACGGACAGATAATTTTGGAAGGACAGACAATGTTGGAAGGACAGACAATGTTGGACGGACAGACAATGTTGTACGGACAGACAATGTTGGAAGGACAGACAATGTTGGACGGACAGACAATGTTGGAAGGACAGACAATGTTGGAAGGACAGACAATTTTGGAAGGACAGACAATGTTGGAAGGACAGACAATGATATCGAAATAAGAATACAAAAAGCAAGAGGAGCTTTCATTGCATTGGGAAAGATATGGAGAAAAAGAGAAATCAAGATCAACACAGAAATAAGAATCTTCAACTCAAATGTCAAGTCAGTCCTATTGTATGGCTCTGAGACATGGAGAACAACAAAAACAACAACCAAAAAGCTACAGACTTTTATAAACGGGTGCTTGCGTAGAATAGAAGGACTGAAATGGTATGACAAAGTCACATATGTGGAATTGATGACAAGAACCAGACAAGTGCCAGTGGAACAAGAGTTGAGAAGAAGACGCTGGCGATGGACACACAATGAGGAAACCTGTTGATAGCATTACAAGGCAGTCCTTGTTGTGGAATCCACAGGGAAAGAGAGGCACAGGTAGACCAAAAAAGACATGGAGAAGAGAACTGGAAACAGATTTGAAAATGATGAGGAAAACATGGAAAGAACTTGAGCGGATGGCACAGGACAGGAAGACTTGGCAAGTGTTTGTTGAAGGCCTATGCTCCATGGGGAGCTAAAGGGTATTGAATTGAAATTAACAGGCACAAAGCCATGTAATATTGACGCACTAAAAGAAATAGATCGCTTAAGAAATTTTAGACCAGATTTACCATAAGTAAAAATATTGTTTATGTTTTAGTATGTCATAATTTTTCTAACACTAAAAAGAAGAAAATAAAAAATAATAAAAAATATTTAAACACACGCTTTTAATGCACTAAAAACCCAAAAATAATTTTTCAAGGAATTTAAGCTTGTAATAAAAAAATGTGTTAATCTGTTTTTTCAAACTTCCGTACAACCAAACAGGTGAAGTAATCGTGCTGATTGACATTCCACGTGCAATGGCGACTTTTCGTGAACAGAGTTCACTCTTAATTAGTTTTACAATCAGCAGACTTAGGGTAGTTTCATCACTTGCAAAAACCATGCCACCGAGAAGAAGTCTTGACACCTTACAAAGAATGAGGGCTATAGCGTGGGTTGACAGTGGTTTATCTGTCCGTGAGGTTGCTAGGCGGCTTGCAGTGTCACACTCTACTATCCAAAGAATTTTTGAGAGATTTCAGGCCACAGGAAGTGTGGAGGATCGCCACTGGCCAGGTCGCCCTAGATGCACCAATAGACATGATGAACGGTACCTCTTGTTGTCAGCCCTGCGCCATCGAACAGTGACTTGTTCCACTCTAAGATGTCAGCTGAGACAAACTGTAAACGTTAATGTCAGTCAAAGCACCATTCGCAGACGTGTACATGAATTTGGACTGGCTGCTCGACGTCCTGCAGTCAGAATCCCTCTTAATCCTTCTCATCGCAGAGCCCGTGTTGCTTGGTGTCGCGAGCACATCCGATGGACAAGGCAACAATGGAGTCAAGTTCTCGTCCCTGATGAATCTCGGTTCACTGTGTCATTCAATGGTGGCAGGATTCGAGTTTGGAGACGACCAGGAGAGCGATTTACTGATGACACAATTCGAGAGGTGGATCGTTATGGTAGGGGTTCTGTCATGTTCTGGGGAGGCTTCTACAGACACGGCACGACCCCACTCTACATCATCCAAGGCAACGTGACCTGCCCAAGATACCAGAACGAAATCTTGAGACCAATTGTTCAGCCAGCTTTGGAGGCCATAGGTTGTAATGACATCCTCCAAGATGATAACGCTCGACCCTATCGAGCTCGTGTGGTGAATGAGTTTATTCAGCAACATGGAATCATCAGGATGGCTTGACCAACTTATTCACCTGACCTTTCTCCGATTGAGCACCTCTGGGATGTCCTTGGTCGAAGATTGTCAACAAATCACCCCCCTGCCAATGATTGTTGCACAGCTGACTGCATTTCTGCTTCAGGAATGGCAAGCTGTTCCTCAGGATACTCTTCGGACCCTTGTGGACTCGATGCGTCTACGCTGTCTTGAATGCCTTGCTGCAAACGGTGGTCATAACCGATTTTGAAATGTCTATTTGTTCAATATCTATTGTGTGACTTTTGAAAAGGTGGGTGACACACTTCACAGCTTCATTGCGTTTGAATGTGTGTTTCCATTTCTTTACGTGACATGCCAATTTGGTATTCAATAAATGCCGTTTTGACTGATACCAATTACGTTTATATCAGATTGTTTTATGGTTTCAACCAAGGTTTTTCTAAGTGGCCCTTGACTTTTTAAGAGTAGTATATTTTATCTTGTCTCTTTTGATGTTTCTTCTTATTTCTTTGTTTGCTTCTAAGTACACTTCATGAGCCTTGGCTTTGGAACTTCTGGTTTTGCTTCTGTTTAATTAATCTGCTTTCTTGTGTTTCCTGTCCTCTATCTTAGTAATGGTTTCTGTTGTTATCCATGCTTTGTGCTGATGTTCTCTTTTTCTCAGTACTTCTTCACATGACTCGTTCCAAATATTTTTTACTTGTTGCCAGTAATCTTCCGTATCAGTTTCATTTTTCAGCTGTTCGAGTACTTGGTATTTGTTGGATACTGTAATTGAAAATTTTTTTTTATTTCCTGATTTCTTAGGTATCCCACATTATACTGTTGTCTATAGCTATATGCTGTTGCACATTTCTTGAGTTTTAATTTTGTTTTAGCCTACAGAAGATGGTGGTCTAATACAACATCTTCTCCTCTACATACTTTCACATCATTCAATGATGAACTAAACTTCTTGCTTATGCATATGTGATCAATATAATTCTCAGTTCTGTGGTCTGGTGATATCCATGTTGCTTTATGTATTCTTGTATGTGGAAATATGCTTCCTCCTATAGCTAGTTGATTTGAAGCACAGAAGTTTGCTAATAGTTCTTCATTCTCGTTCATCATACCTAATGCATGTTTTCCATGATTTCTTCAAAGCCGGTGTTGTCTTTTCCTATTTTCGCATTTAGGTCCCCCATCAATGTTGTGATGTCCTTTCTTTTCTTATTGTCCAAGACACTTTGTAGTCTGGTGTAAAAGTCTTCTTTCTCAGATTCTTCTTTATCGTTTGTTGGTGCATAACACTGGATGATGTTTATATTTACTTTCTTTTTAGCTGATTTAAACCTTGCTGTTATAATTCGGGGTCCCATTGCTTCCCATTCTATAAGTGCCTTCTGTGCTTCATTGGACAGCATTAGAGCTACCCCTTCACTGTGGTGGGCTCTTTCCTCCTCATGTCCTGAGGACAACACCATTTCTCCTGTGATCAATCTCCTCTTCTCTATGCCTTTCCACCGTGTCTCGCAGAGACCCAGGATATCAATACTGTAATTTGTCATTTCTTCTGCTACCTGTGCAGTTTTTACGTGTTCACACAGAGTGCGAACATTCCAGGTGCTAATCTTGGAGATGTAACTAGACGAAAAAAGGTTAGTCAGCCACCCAGACTCGTTTCGGCTTCCTCTAGGTTGCTTCATTCGCCTCCTTTCCAGACAAACTTCTTCTGTCTTGGGCGGCTGAGTTGATTTATATTCTTTATTTGACTTGTCCATATTTGTTGAAGTTTTTGTGGTAAAAAGTTTTTTACGGGATGGGGTAACCAACCCCATGCCCAACCCACCTTAGTCGCTTTTTACGACATGCCTGGTAGGGTACATTGTTACGATTCTTTACTCCCATTTCGGGCCCTGGTAACACACGGGTGAAAAGTTATGTAATGTGGAATATACGAGGTGCGTTCAGAAAATAATGCACCACATCGTTTTTCTCAGGAGCTGTTTATTCAAAAAGCATGAAATTTATACACAATATGCATGGATATGTCATGTAAACATCGGTATTATTCAACATAATCCCCATCAACTTGTACGGCTTTATGCCTGCGCGAAACAAGTGCGTGTATTCCTAGCCCGTACCAGATTTTGTCTTGATCATGTAGCCATTTCTTCGCTGCATGAATCACTCCTTCATCATCTTCAAACCTTGTCCCACGGAGTGCATCTTTAAGTGGACCAAATAGATGAAAATCAGAGGGTGCCAAATCGAGACTATAGGGTGGAGGGGGTAGTACAGTCCAACCCAATTTGGTGATTGCTTCCCGTGTTGCCAGACTTGTGTGAGGTCGCGCATTGTCGTGAAGGAGAAGCAGGTCTGCTGGATTCTTGTGCGGCCTAACTCTGCGAACACGTTGATTGAGTTTTTTCAATGTCTTAATGTAAGCTTGCGAATTGATTGTCTCTCCTCTTGGCATAAAGTCCACAAGAATCACACCTTCAATATCCCAAAAGACAGTGATCATGACCTTTCCAGCTGAAGGAATTGTCTTGAATTTCTATCTTCGTGGTGATTGCGGATGATCCCACTCCATTGACTGTCTTTTTGTCTCAGGTTCAAAATGATGTGCCCAGGTTTCGTCACCTGTAACGATCTTAGCCAAAACGTTCTCTCCATCAGCATTGAAATGCTCCAACAATTCAGAAGAAATTGCTTTCCTTTGCAATCGGTGGTCATTTGTGAGACTTCGAGGAACCCATCTTGCGCAAACCTTAGAAAATTTGAGAGTTTTTATAACTGCATTTGCACTAATAATGCTGACTGACAGCTGTAAGGCCAATTGTTGAGTAGTGATTCGCCTATCAGTAAGAATAATGCCCTCAGCGCATTTCAACATTTCTGCGTTGGTGGCTGTGGCAGGACGTCCACAGCGCGGCCGATCAAGCAGCTCCGTATCTCCACTTCCTGATTCTTTGATTCTCTGAACCCAGTGACTGACTGTACTCCTGTCGACTGCAAAACTTCCATACACATCACGTAGACGCTTATGAATGTTCACAACAGTTTCCTTCTCTGCAACAAGAAATTCTATCACAATTCGCTGCTTATAACGCAAGTTGCTAACACGCTCCACTTCAACGGTTTACGGCAGCCGTTTTATTTGGCCGGTTGCAGTGCAATTTAGTACACACAATTGCCACATGCCATATTTAAAGTGTGCAAAATTTCATGCTTCTATCTTCATTATTAGTTGAGAAAAACGATGTGGTGCATTACTTTCTGAACGCCCCTCGTATTTCCTAATTATGTAAGAGTTATGTAATGTGTGATATATTTCCTGATTCTGTAAGAGGTATGTAATGTGTGATATTTTTTCTGATTATGTAAGAGTTATGTAATGTGTAATATATTTCCTGATCATGTAAGCGTTATGTAATATGTGATACATTTCGTGATTATGGTAGAGTTATGTAATGTGTGATATATTCCCTAATTATGTTAGAGTTATGTAATGTGTTATATGTTTCCTGATTATGTAAGAGTTATGTAATGGGTGATATATTTCCTGATTATGGAAGAGTTATGTAATGTGTGATATATTTCTTGATTATGTAAGAGTTATGTAATGTGTGATTTATTTCCTGATTATGTAAGAGTTATGTAATATGTGATATATTTCCTGATTATGTAAGTGCGATGTAATGTGTGATATATTTCATGATTATGTAAGAGTTATGTAATGTGTGATATATTTCCTAATTATGTAAAAGTTATGTAATGGATGATATGTTTCATGATTATGTACGAGTTATGTAATGTGTTATATATTTCCGGATTATGTAAGAGTTATGTAATGTGTGATATATTTCCTGATTATGTAAGAGTTATGTATTGTGTGATATATTGGCTTATTATGTAAGAGTTATGTAATGTGTGATATATTTCCCGATTATGTAAGAGTTATATAATGTGTGATATATTTCCTGATTATGGAAGAGTTACTTATTATTTGTGTATTTATTTTCCTAGCGCGCCGAATGGAGCATGGATTCACAACTACAGCTGGCCACCTGACAGACAACCTACATTAAAGTAGTCATGTGATCTTCCAGTTGTGGTTTCTGTACCAATTAAATAAACATGATGTAGTTGCCAGCAACATGTACGCTTTGTTCTGTATCATTCCCCAGATTGTGACTTTTCACTTTGATATTGTTAACATTTTTGTGCTTCTCAGTAAGTGACTCCAGGCGTCATTTCTGGTACGGTGTTGTCTGTCAGAGAAAGGTATATCTATGTAAATACAAGACGTGTACTAGTGTTAACTATCTCACAGGTCCTCAAACATCTTGTTTATTAAAAAACGGTGTATCTATGTCAATACTAGAAGTGTACTCGTGTTAATTATCTAATCTCGTCTATTCTCGCGAGACACAATGTACCACTACTGCCGACAAGGTAAGTAAATAATACTCAAAAAGGGCTATGTTACAGGCCCCGAAAATAAGTTAGGAAGTAGAAAACTAGATAATACACAAATAACAGCAGTCACAGACTTAGCGGGGACTTGAACCCTAGATTTGTGTATCTTTATTTCTTACTAGTGCCTGCAACACAATAATGTAGTGGTCGGAAAACAATGAGCTTTTGAGATCTATTTTAACAACATTAAACTCTCGAAAGGTCTACAGTATATATATGTATGTAGTCTCCTTCAGTCATGCCTGACTGTGATGATGCCCTCATGTCTTGTATATATCTTTGAACCTCAGCTGCGGCCTCCAGACTGTTCTTTTGTCATCTGCCATTGTCCGTAGACAATATCTTTGGGTGTGCCACCATCTTCCATGCAGCTGACATGGTGTAATTGTAAGCGAGAGTTGGGATTATCAACCTTACGAAGAAAAGATTACATTCCAATCTCATGTTGTTTACCAATGTATTTTAGCAACCAGGTCCATACTTTTCAGTGGAAATGTAGAAATAGTACACGTGATCCCGTGACATCACGATTTTAAATGATGGCAGGAGAGGTCTGTCCCTAAGTTCTCATAATTTAAAAAAAAAACTGTTTTCCCGCAGTCACCACAGGGATCTACCGGTAGATTGGGATCGACTAGTTACTGACCTCTGACATAATGTGTATTTTTTATTTACTGTTGACAGACTTCGGTTTTCAGTATTTATTTCTTTCATTGTTTTCCATGTGGGATTTGTTAGCCTTGACTCTCAGACCTGAGAGTAAACTACGATAATTGTAAAGTAATATGTGAATATTAGTAGTCTGTGTGACATTTTTTCTTTTCTACTTTTAGTATATCTATCGCCACTGTGGTGGGTTTTGATGTTAAAAAGGTAGGTGTGTAGTAAAGTTGTACTTGAGTAAGGTCAAGCTGTGAAGGCCTCTGATGTAGACAATTGATAGCTGTGTTACAGAGAACCTTTCTGCTACCACCTACGATCTCACTCAAAGTTATGTGTTAGAACTATTATGATTGTATGCTACGTTTAGTGTCTAGCTCTTTCCGTCCCCAGTGGCGCACCACGCGCCAGATAGGACTTCCGTTTGGACCAATGACGCGTGGCACGCCAGAGCGATATATGTCGAGTTTGAACGAAAAGTTATAAATACCTAGCAACTAGCTGGTTTTTAAATCATTTCATTACATCTAGGACATGTTTATGGACGTTTGTGAGCGAAAAACAAATTTGTGAAGCTAAAATTGTGTGTTTTATATCCATTTCTATTCCTTTGTTTACATACAAAATGGATCGAGAATCTTCAGACCAATGACATATGTCGAGTTTGAACGAAAAGTTATAAATACCTAGCAACTAGCTGGTTTTTAAATCATTTCATTACATCTAGGACATGTTTATGGACGTTTGTGAGCGAAAAACAAATTTGTGAAGCTAAAATTGTGTGTTTTATATCCATTTCTATTTCTTTGTTTACATACAAAATGGATCGAGAATCTTCTTCTAAACACCTGCTTTCGGCTGAGCAAGCACGACGCTAATTTCTCAGTGGACAGAAGATAACTCGAGCGACACGGATTTTTAGAAGTTAGGTTTAGTAATTCCAATGAAGACATTGTAAAGACTTTGTGTCAGAATATTCATGAAAGTGATCATTCTGAGGGCGATGTCGATCAGCTGATTGAACATGCATCAGGTAGGGCTGGTATAAAAAGAGCAAAACTTTCAGTCACTAAAGGAGAAGGATAAAGAGGCAAAAAACACCATTGTGACCAAAAGTAAAGCTATGAGAACTGCCACAAGTCTAGAGGCAGGTGCATCCTCACAAGATGTCCCAGAGTGGTTAGAAATTGCTGAGGGGATGACACAAAATGCATTTCGATTTTGTCCAAAGAGAACACCAGGTGTGACTGAGGGGTTTGACCTGTCAACCCCATTGAAATGTTTCAGTGTTTTGTTTACAGATGAGGTTCAAGATTTCATGTTCCAGTGCATCAATGATTATACCAGACTCAAATCTATTCAAAATAACCCTGCGAAACAATATTCATTGTATTCTCGGTGGACCAAAGTCACACGCCATGAACTTGATAAGTTTATTGCTGTCCTAATAAATATTGGGATTCAGAAAAGACCATGCATTCGCAACTACTGGTCTACATCTGCAGAATTTTATACTCCTTGGTTTCTTCAAATGTTTTCAAGAAGTAGATTTGAAGCATTATATCATACAATGCTTCATGCCTCTGATGAAAATTCACAAGGAAAAGAAAAGATTTTATGAACATGTTGTTGCAAAAATTTCAGAGTGCCTTTTATCCATTCCAAAATCTCAGTTTGAATGAAGTGGTAATAGGGTATAAAGGCAGATGGCAATATAAGCAGTATAATCCAAGGTTTTCCTTGTATCTTCTCAGGCCAAAGTGGAAGCACATTGTCAAACCAAAAATTATAGAATATAGTTGGTGTAAATAATATTAGTCATAGTTGTTTGGTATTTACAGAAATTTGTGGTGTAGGAAAAAAATCATATAAATTATATATTTGAAGTGATTGTGGTAAAATGTGTTGTGTTTCAAAATGGATGTGCACTGATATCACTGACAAACAACATTTTTCTTTCTTATATAAGAATAAGTGTTCTTAGGTCAGTTTCTTGCGCTGATTTCAAATTTGAAATCCGTTTATCTCTATCACGTCGGGTTCTTAAGATATTTGTGAATAAATATATTTTTGGGAAACCGTTATTTGCTCCGTTTCATTTTTACTATATAACTTTTTAAAAATTAATAAAATGCAAAATAATTCTACTTCTTATACTGCTAAAAGATGCATGACATATGTTACGTTTATATTTCAAATAGTTACTGTATTTTGAAATAATTCTGAGTGAAATATGGCTTCTAGAAGTTGTAGAAATTCGGCTGATCTGTTCTGTTACGTGTGCGGATATTTTACCGATCGTGTTCACCAGAAAAACTTTACACCATTGCTAAAGAAAGCATATGAACTTTATTTTGATTCGAAAGTTGATGATGCAAATAAATCTTGGAAGCCAAATGCAGTTTGTTCGACTTGTGCAAATACATTGGCAGGTTGGTTACGAAAATCGCCGAAGCATAAGTCGATGCCTTTTGGAGTGCCAGTAATATGGCGTGAACCGACAAATCACGCTACTGATTGTTACTTCTGCTTGACAAATATCTATGGTTTCACTTTTAAAACTAGAAAGTCTGTGGTTTATCCAAATATTGAATCGGTTTCGAAACCAGTGCCTCATGATCCAATCACGTGTCCGATCCCAGTTCCACCAGAACAATATCCGTTGGACGTGAATGAACCATCAGAAAGTGATAGTTTACCTGCTTTAGAAACTAATTCTGACTCGGATTATAAACCGGTGAATGATGGTGTTCACTTAATTAACCATTCAGAACTTTCAGATCTAATACGTGATCTCGCTCTCACCAAAGGACAAGCGGAATTACTCGGTTCGCGACTCAAAGAATGGAATCTTTTAGCGCCCAATACTCCGATATCTAAATTTCGTAATAGACACAGAGAACTTGTTCAATACTTTGAGATGGATGATGACATTTGCTATTGCAAAGATGTAAAAGGTCTAATGGTGCACCTCGGTCATGAGCACATAGTCAACAAATGGCGACTTTTCATCGACTCTTCCAAGACTAGTTTAAAAGCCGTGTTATTGCATAATGGAAATTTATTTTCATCAATTCCAGTCGCCTACTCTGTTCATGTGAAAGAAACTTATGACAATATGGCTATACTTTTGGCAAAAATAAAGTACAATGACTACCAATGGCGGATTTGTGGAGACCTAAAGGTCATTGCAATTCTCACGGGCATGCAGACTGGGTATACTAAATTTTGTTGCTTCATATGTGAATGGGACAGCCGGAACAGACAGGAACATTATGCAAGAAAGGTGTGGCCTATCAGGGATCGTATGCAGCTCGGGCATAAAAATGTAATACACGAGCCATTAGTTAACAAAGACAGCATCATTTTACCACCGTTACATATAAAGTTGGGGCTCATGAAGAATTTCGTAAAAGCGTTAGATAAAACGAGCAAAGCTTTCACTTATCTTCGAGAAAAGTTTCCGCAAATTAGCGATGCAAAGATAAAGGAAGGTATCTTTGTAAGACCTCAGATTAGGAAAGTTATTGCAGACAAACAATTCGAGAACTTGTTACATGGTAGTGAACTTCGCGCATGGATGGTATTCAAATTGATCGTCGATAACTTTCTGGGAAATCACAAATCTGTCGACTATGTGCATATTGTTAAGCAGTGCATAGATGCATACAGAATTATGGGCTGTAACATATCCCTCAAAATCCATTTGCTCGATTCGCATCTTGACTTTTTCCCTGACAACCTTGGCGAAGTCAGCGATGAACATGGAGAACGATTCCATCAAGATATCGCCATAATGGAGTCACGTTATCAAGGACGGTGGAGTGTGACCATGCTTGCCGATTATTGTTGGATGCTTCATCGCGATGCCACATGCCATTCACCGACGAAAGTCGACTGCAAAGAAATTCAAGCCTACATAACTGTTATACTTCTTGTACAAATGATGTTGTAATACTGTATGCGTTGTTAAAAACTTCAATTGCGTATTTCTAGAGATCCCGACCTGATAGAGAAAAACGGTTTGCAGATTTAAAAACAGTGCATTAAAATTGACCAGAAAAACATAGAAATGTTAGAGAAAGAAAAAAATTTTTTTTTTTTGTTAGCCAGTGTATTCTGAGATTTTTCTGCTATGGATTAAACTGGAGCTGACATATGTGAGTACAGTTTATTTATCTTTTTTCCAGTTATTTTTGATTAGGTCTACACTTCACATAACATGACAGACTCTTTCCCTACATCAAATAATTATCTACAGCATTTCACAAGATTCTTCAGTCAATTTCCCACATGTTGATGTATAACATCAACACCTAGTTAAATAAAATGTGTATCTACTGCCTGTTTTTAAAATATAACCTGAAGAGAAAAATTGCACATATTTTGAGCGGTTGTTTTTACAAACAAATGTGGTTTTGAGAACAAAAATAAAAAAAATTACATCTATGAAGTGATAGTGATAAAAGTTTCTAGATATGTTTCAAACTAAATGTGCACTGATATTCTTAATATTTTATTGCCATATAATAATTGGGAGCTGAAATATTTAAGTTTAAGTATGCAATTTTATTTTATTTTTTAAACATTTTTAAAATCAAGTCTACACTTCACAAGACATAACACACCTATTCATATCAATTAATTATATGAATCAATTCATAAGATTCTCCAGTCAATTTCACACATTTAAATGTATAACATAAACACCTAGTTAAATAATATGTGTATCTACTGCCTGTTTTTTTAATATAACCTGAAGAGAGAAATTGCACTCATTTTGAGCGGTTGTGTTTACAAACATATGTGGTTTTGAGAAAAAAATCATAAAAATTACATCTATGAAGTGATAGTGACAAAAGTTTCCAGATATGTTTCAAATTAAATGTGCACTGACATTCTTAATATTTTATTGCCATACATTAATTGGGAGCTGAAATATTTAAATTTAAGTATACAATTTTATTTTATTTTTTAAACATTTTTAAAATCAAGTCTACACTTCACAAGACATAACACACACCTATTCATATCAATTAATTATATGAATCAATTCATAAGATTCTCCAGTCAATTTCACACATTTAAATGTATAACATTAACACCTAGTTAAATAAAATGTGTGTCTACTGCAGTTTTTTTAAATATAACCTGAAGAGAAAAATTGCACACATTTTGAGCGGTTGTTTACAAACATATGTGGTTTTGAGAAAAAAATCATAAAAATTACATCTATGAAGTGATAGTGATAAAAGTTTCCAGATATGTTTCAAATTAAATGTGCACTGATATTCTTAATATTTTATTGCCATACATTAATTGGGAGCTGAAATATTTAAATTTAAGTATACAATTTTATTTTATTTTTTAAACATTTTTAAAATCAAGTCTACACTTCACAAGACATAACACACACCTATTCATATCAATTAATTATATGAATCAATTCATAAGATTCTCCAGTCAATTTCACACATTTAAATGTATAACATTAACACCTAGTTAAATAAAATGTGTATCTACTGCCTGCTTTTAAAATATAACCTGAAGAGAAAAATTGCACACATTTTGAGCGGTTGTTTTTACAAACATATGTGACTTTGAGAAAAAAAATCATAAAAATTACATCTATGAAGTGATAGTGATAAAAGTTTCTAGATATGTTTCAAACTAAATGTGCACTGACATTCTGAACATTTTATTGCCATACATTAATTGGGAGCTGAAATATTTAAGTTTAAGTATACAATTAAAAAAAAAATTTTAACACTTTTTTAATCAAGTCTACACTTCACAAGACATAACACACACCTATTCATATTAATTAATTATATGAAGCAATTCATAAGATTCTCCAGTCAATTTCACACATTTAAATGTATAACACAACTACCTACTGAACTTATGTATTTGTCCACTGTCTGTTTTTAAAACCTCACCTGTCTGAAAAAATTGCATCCATTTTCGGGCCTGGGTAAAACCCAAAAACAGCATGGGGGGGAATGAGCTAGGGTAATGTAAGAGAGATGTTATAGAAATTCCACACAAACACATACACATACAGATACTAAATGCTATTATGAACTTAACTAACACCAGTGGGTAAATTTATAGTTTGGAATATCTTTTTTCTCAAATTTATTTGTCCTGAACCTAAATTTGTTTTGGCCAGGACCAGAACTCAAGTGAATCAATATATATATATATATATATATATATATATATATATATATATATATATATATATATATATATATATATATATATATATATATATATATATATATATATATATATATATATATTTACATAATTAGGACTATATGTCCAAAGCACATTGTTACGATTAAAATCTTCAAATAGTATTTCTTAATATATGATGACTACTGGTAGTTGGAGACAGGTTGGGGTTTTGTTATCATCCCACAGTTCTTCTGTTACACCTATACTTGTTTATTTAGTTCTTGGGTCGAAATGTTAATTGGTATACAGGAGATTCGTTAATTAATTATGATAAGTTGTCCCAGGCCAGATATTATGACTTATCTGGACCCAGGGATCACAGCAGTTGTCGTAGATTCGGCCACAAGTCATAGTCTCCTCTGGTCTTTCAAATGCTTGAGTACTGAATTAGTAAAAGGGACTCCTCACAATAGTGTAGGGTTTCTCACTCAGACAATTCACTGACACCAGATAAGTGCCAGCAGAACCCCTGTAAATGAAAGTTATGTTCCTGTTTTAACATCACTTCAATTTCACCCAATTTTACAATAATAATACAATTTAACAAAAGAACCTGGTCAGATCTCTCTCTCTGACCAACCTTACTTCTCCACTCTAGATTGATGGAACAATTTATACCAGTTTCTCATCTTTTCCCTAATGGCTGTTACGCCTCTGCCATTTGCACTGATCTTTCTCTATAAAATATGATGGGTGATATGATTCATGATGACCCCTGCATGTCTTTTGGGTATATACTTCTCTCTGGTAGCTTACATATAATGGATACCTTATAGGCCCTGACAGTGGTTGCTGGGGACCTATGTACTTACTAATCATGATGGATTTTCATCTAACATTTTCTCACATTCCAATTTATTTTAAATAAAAGATAATTAATATTCTCCTTACCACAATATTCAATGAAAAGCACACAATTAATACGTTGACTGGCAATAGAAATACACTGTTGTTCCTTCTGCCTTTGTCCAGACTGCTGAGATAATATGGTCTACAGCAATGCTGCTCTCAACGCACCTGCTTCAACTAAGGTTTTGAAAAAATGGCATCTAAGCCTTTCAAGTTTAAATGCAGCTTTGGTAAGCTGACCAATGACTACGCATATCTCAATTGTAAACAAGTCTTGCAAAATAAAATTCAAACTTTCCCTTCGTTACTCGGTTAGTATATTTTTATTTTGAAGTCGGCCAATAATATTTCGCCTTCCTTCAAAATCCATCCAATCCAATCTCTCGTACCTTCTTAGTCTTTATTTCCCCAAAGCTTTTTCAAAAATATGCCAAACAAAAATCAAGCAGGCATGACTTGTCCTGACAGTCTGTCCGATCCTCTATAGTATTATTACCAATATTTGGTTATTTAATGGACTATTTGTGTAACTAACAACCTATTCTTGCTCAGGAAGTCCTACGACACACGAATATATAAGTTTTATGGGACTAATTGACTTGGTTCAGAATTCCATATTTTTTCTATAATATTCAACCTATTCATGTCTTTTTGCACTAATTTCAAGCTAATTACGAGAGTCTCTCGTAGTACGTGAGATTTACGTCATAAATGCTGTCTGCATGACCCAATTGTCTACATGTTCTAACTTTTACATCGTATTGTGAAAATCGTCCTAGGCAAGGCTTGCGAGTTGGTTTTATTTTTGGAAACAATGCGAGACGCGATTAGCATTGGGCCATCTATCCGTTCCCCACCCTCTCTCTCTATGTCTTTTAGGCAAATACTTCGTTGAACTTGGGAAGTGTTACGTTTATCTCAAGGACGAATTTGAAAAATTGGGTACCTTTTGTTCGGATAATGCGTTATCAAAACTAATGCGCTGAAGGCGTGGGTGAAGAAAACAATTCTCTACCAAAATGTATAGTTCTATCCTATCTTTGACTTTATGCACTATACTGTTATCTTCTAATTTAGATATTGTATTTAGAAATTCATCACACATCTCCCCACTTTAGAACAGACTATCTAATGTCAGTTCATAATTCGAAATACACAAAGATAAAGTTACTACCTATGCCTGGTCACTACTCTGATGTTCGTCGTACGGGTGTCTACTTAACAAATCTGCACCGACGTTTCTCTGATTTTATTTTGATCATGGATTAATGCAGGTGGGTCCATTCAAAGTAAGCACTACTGACGAAGGTTGCCTCAGACCTCTGCAATCCAAGAATCCATTTAAGTTATGTACTGAACAGATGCAAGTGTTACTGCTTGTCTCATACTGAGTATCAATTTATCTTCACCGTTACTCTTCCCTGAGTCTGTCCCATGACATGTCCAGAGATTCTAGACTTCCCTCAAGTTTGCAATAGTTATGAGGGAATAATCTATAAATATAGTGATGGTAGAGTTTTGTAGGGGTGTGGGAGGTCATCAGGGGGAGATCAACAGCGCTCTGTCTCGACGGATAAGACGTTAGAAGAACGCAGCCAGGAGTCAATCCACAGTGCTGAGTACATTCAAGTTGATCTGCCTGATGATGATCTCACACACTTCTTAGACGGGAAGAGAGATGCAATCAAGTTTCCACCCGCCAGTGCAAAAGGGCTTTGGGAACAGCTGGACGAAGCCTTGGCAAAAGAGTTGGATAACAACCTGAAGCAGATAACTTTGGAGAAGAAGCTGGAAATCTTCGGCGACATAATATATCTGCACTGTCGCAAAGTGTTCGGAGTGAGGGAGGCAAGGGAAAGTAACCCACCACGAAAAAGCAGAAGACAAATTAAAATAGAAGAAATCAGAAAACAGAAGAAGCATGCCCGAAAACTGTTCAAAAACACAGTTGCCGCAGAGAAGGAAGGGTTACGACAGGTTTGGGAGCACCTGAAAGGCCAACATAATGCCCTTTGTAGAGCAGAAAGGTTGTGCAGGAAGAAAAGGAAGACTCGAATGGATAGGGAAAGATTCTTCAGGGAGCCCTTCAAGTTTCCCAAAGAACTGTTTGAGCAGCCTCGGTCGGGTACGCTAAACATCAGGAAAGAAGACCTGGAAGAACACCTTGGAATGACATATTCAGATGGTCGCAAAGATGAGCCGCTCAGCAGCATGGCAGGCCTTAAATGGCCGAGTAAGCCAGGAGCTGAATTTAACACCAAGCCCCCAACGGTGCAAGAGGTAGAAAGCATTGTCCAGAAAGCTCGATGCAAGTCAGCTCCAGGTCCTAATGGTGTTCCATATGTGGTGTATAAGAGATGCCCTGAGGTGCTCAAACGACTGCTTCGTTTACTGAAGAGTGCGTGGAAAACCCAGCTTGTAAGCAAGGAATGGAGAAAGGCGAACGGAGTCTACATCCCGAAGGAGCAAAATTCCACAGACATCAGTCAGTTCAGGCCAATCTCACTACTCAATGTGGAAGGGAAGATATTCTTCTCAGTGATGGCGAAAAGACTCACTACATACCTCCTGGCAAATGGGTACATTGACACTACCATTCAGAAAGGAGGTATCCCAGGTACACCAGGATGTCTAGAGCATGCCACAATGATATGGGAAGCAATCCAAAAGGCAAAGTCTGACAGAACAAACCTCCATGTAATCTGGTTGGATTTAGCGAATGCTTATGGATCCGTTCCACACCAGATGTTGTGGCAGGCCCTAGAAATGTATCATGTTCCACAAGAGATTGCAGCAATGCTGAAGCTGTATTTCGCAGGGTTTGCTGTCAGATTTTCAACCAGAGAGTACACAACGAAGTGGATTGGCCTTGAAGTTGGAATTGCGATGGGATGTACCATCTCTCCGATACTATTCGTGATGGCTATGCAGGTAATCCTCAATGCGGCTGAAGGAATGGCTATAGGTCCCAAGCTCGGTGGAATGTGTCTCATGCCACCGCTCAAAGCATTCATGGATGACACAACAATTCTGACGTCAGATGAACATCAGGCCCGGAGGATGTTAGCACGCCTGGATGAACTAGTCAGCTGGTGCAGAATGAGCTTCAAACCCAAGAAGTCGAGAAGCCTATCAGTCAGGAAAGGGAAGATAGCAGAGGTCATATTCACGGTTTCCAACCAAAGAATCCCTACTGTCATTGAGGAACCTGTTAAAAGTCTTGGCAGGGTGTACGATGCCTCATTAAAAGACTCAAAGGCAGTGCAACAGACAATAGAAATGGCAGACAGAGGGCTACAGATCATAGACCAAAGCAGACTCCTGGGGAAGTTCAAACTGTGGTGCCTCCAGTTCATGTTGATACCAAAGTTGCTGTGGCCACTGCTTATATATGAAATAAGCACAAGTACAGTGGAAGCCATAGAGCAGAAGGTCAACAAGTTCATGAGAAAATGGCTAGGAGTACCACCAGGTCTGTCAGATGTAGCACTGTACTGCAAAAAGTCAAAACTTCTGCTTCCTTTCAAGTCAGTTGTTGAAGAGTACAAAGTTGGAAAGGCAAGGCTTGCAATGATGCTACGCGAGTCAGCTGATGACGTGGTTAAGTCCATTCAGCCCACACTGAAAACGGGAAGGAAGTGGAAAGTGGAAGAAGCTGTTGATGCTGCCCAAGAGTCACTCAAACTGAGGGAGGTAATCGGATACACACAAACGAATAGACGGGGATTTGGTCATGGAGACATCCGCTGGTGGTCCAAGGCATCAAGCAGGGAGCGCAGAGACATGGTAGTTCAGGAGATACGAGAAGCTGAGAATGATAAGAGGTTGCAAAAAGCAGTGCAGCAGGTCCAACAAGGCCAATGGACTACATGGGAAGGAGCCCTGCAGAGGTCCTTGACATGGAATGATATATGGCATATGGCACCTCTTAGGCTCAGCTTTGTTGTCAGATCACTGTATGACCTGCTGCCATCGGCCACCAACCTTGTGAAATGGGGAAAGTCGGATGATGAGCAGTGCCCCCTGTGCCAGGGGAGGCAGACACTTGAACACGTGCTCTCAGCGTGTAAGGTGTCATTAGGGCAGGGCGATACACTTGGCGCCATAACAAAGTGCTAAATGAGCTTGCTGCGACAATAGATCTGGCAAGAATGAAGGCGAATAGCAAAGTCCGGCCAGACACCGCAAACACATACTTTCTGAGGGCAGGAAAGTCAGCACACCCCAAACCGAATAAACCTGGTAGCAGTTTACCATCTCTTCTTGATTGTGCAAATGATTGAGAGATGGCGGTAGACCTACCTGGACGAGGGGCATATCCAGAGAGTATCCGAAAATCGCGGAGACGGCCGGATATAGTGCTTCATTCTGCAGCAACGCTTCAGGTCATACTGATTGAACTGACCGTGCCATTTGAATCCAGATTAGATGAGCAACATTCGTTCAAAGCGGCCAAGTATAGTGATCTGGCCGCGGATCTGAGACACGATGGGTTCACTGCAAGGGTCATGGCTGTTGAAGTGGGCGAGGGAGGGCTTGTGGCTGCATCAGTGTATGATCTATTGAAACTGTTGGGGCTGAGGGGACAGTCGAGAACAAGAGCCCTGAAGAGGCTTAGTGAAACTGCCGAAAAGGCATCAGGCTGGCTGTGGAACAACCGCAATGGGGAATGGAGATCGTAACAATAAACGCTGTGGTACAGAAAACACCAGGAATTTTTCTAAGTCCACAATACGCTGAGGTTTGTGGTGGACTAGTGAACGGGCTGCGACTCAGGGGCGACAAGCGGTGTATACTATAAGGGGTGTCAGTATCAATAGTCCAGTGGGGAACGCGCAGTGGCGACTCGTTGACTTCGCGCTGGTGTCTCAGTGTGTGCGACGGAACGAACGGAATAATTTGTCTTCTCTTTGTTACTTTCACAATTGCCTCCACGGCTGGCGGAGTTGTGGAATTTAAAGTTGCTGCCATAAGTGAAATGGGTTCATTTTCGATGCAAGACAACAGGAAGCTGAGACGCTTGGGAGTCATGACCCAAGTGGTCCCGCCCCCCTTAGAGTGTAAAGGAGTATATAGGGCCGAAATACTTGTCGGACGGGGGGACTTCTTCTGATGATCAGATTGCTTCCTGTTGTATCGCTCTGTAAAGAGTTTCCTATCATTGTAGGGGATCCAATAATTCTCTTATCAGCATGGAAAAACACTCGGAATATCCTCAATTCAGGAAGGCAACCTAGGGATTCATTATCCTCTTCCGAAATGTTCACAGCCAACAATTGGTCTGCGTTCCAGCTTGACTTGAATTTGGAAACATCCTTTAATAATATTCATACATAATTCTATAATGTGCCACTCAAATGGAGGCCATATTCACCAACTGACTTCTCCGCATAACGACAATTTTTGGTGAAATAATGTAATGGGTGGGGAAAAGAATTTCTGCATCAGAAATCAATTCACCCGTGTGCATTGCTATAGTATGTGGGTAATCTCCAGCAAGGGTCCGTACAATAGTTCCCCGTGGACTGTGGGGGTCGGTTACTACCACTGTCACCGGTGCCCGTATAATGCTAAGTTAATAGCCATATTGTGAAGCGGGTTGAACATTTTCCTCAGTGCTCAACCGCCCACTCCCCACTCTTCTATTGATAACATTGAGTTTCGGTTTTAACTTGGGCGGATCATCTTCAATGTCAATGGCAGCCAGCTCCCTGAATGCGGCTTCAAATTTAGCCTGGGATGACTGGTCTGTGTTTCTATTGTCTCTGGGTGCCATACGCAAAGTTGCCAGTCTAAATAATTTTGGGGAAGACGGGTTGTGGGAAGGTGAATAACTATCCTCTGTGTCTACCTTATTAATTTTGTTTCCCTTTTTATTTTTAGGCCCACATTTTTCAGAATGCTTGGCTTGCAACTGATTATTATTTCCCCAATTTGGGGAATGTACCTTGCTACATTTTTCACAGGCCCCCACAAATTGTGCAATATCAGCAGCTACTTGGGGCCAGTAAAATTGTTCCGATGTCCTTTGACGGGTGGTTCCATTTCTCTGGTGTCCACCGTCTGGTACAACATGTGCTTGTGCCATCACTTCTTCTCTGTAGGAAGTTGGAAGTACCAACTGTCCATATTATTTTGATCCTGCTCTAGCTTTCCTGTAGAGCAGTCCCTCCTTTAAATTGAATTGCCCTATCTTAGGGTGTTTATGGCTTGTTGGCAATTTGCCAAAGCAAGGTTTTAGTGATTTGTCCTTTGCCTGGGCCTTTCTCATCTGCTTATGGGAATAAATTAGTGGTGGTTCCTCCTTCGTTCTACTAGGGGTCGACCTGACCTGAAGCGTGGCCATTACCACAGGTTTTACAGGGCTTCCTAGAAAAACACATTTCTTTCCTAACACCAGCGGGTAGTTAGGGTCGTCACACACGGCTGCTCTAATCACTCCTTCCACGTACCTAGTCTTGACACTTATCTCGGCTACGGGAAGTGTCATGGTGGCTGTTCCTTTTAGGGCCCCTTGTATTTCCATTCTCTCTGTGGTATACTGGTCAGGGTGCACCAGGATTGCACTCACAACAGAGTCATATTCCAAACCGGAATCGTAAAGGCACCTGATTCTGGCACCATTACATGTCACTTCTTCACAGATGGGGGGATGCTGAGGTTCATGCTGTTCTGTAGACAGGTCCTTCTTTCTCCCCTTGTCCACTGTTATCATGCATGCCGCTCGATATGGAGGAAGTTTCCTACCACATTCACTAGTATTATGATTATGCATCCTGCATATTTGACAATATTTTCCTTCCTGACTGAAGGGTTTCCTGTCATTATATTTCCTTTCATTGAATTGTGGGGTTTTATTTCTATACTCATTGCGTGGCCTATCAAAATTGGGTTTACCTCGGTTATCCTGCTCTCTAGTATTATAATACGCATCTTGGTCTGGAGGAGTTATATTATTGTCAACCTGTTTCTTTTTAGTGCCAGCTACCTCTGCCTGGGCTGCTTGATACCTCTCAGTGACATTGAGTAACTCACCCAGCCTCTCTGCACCTTGTTCCATGAGAAACTTTATCAGGTCTGGAGCCATGGACTCTCTTAATTGCTCTATCATGATCATTTCTTTAAGATCTTGGGTTTTCCGCAGAGCAGTCCTTTTCTCCAAATAGGTCTCTAACCGTGCAGAGAACTGGTGATAGGTCTCACCCGACAGTAGCTTGGCATTCCTAAATTTTTTCCTATAAAATTCTCCATTCTTTTCATACCTTAACAAAAGAGCCTGCTTTAACATGTCATAATTGTCTTGGTCATCACTGCTCATCTTGGCAAAAACTTCATAAGCTGTTCCCCTAAGACCCTGGGATAACTTGAGGCTCCACCTCTCTCTCTCTCTAACCCATACGTGGTAGCCAAAAGTTCAAACCTACTTAAATACCCCTCTATGTCATCGTCTTTCTTAACAAAATGGTCTAAATGAAAACCCATAGCCGAGGTTGAGGCTCCCTGACTAGCAGTGGCATCTGAGGCAAAGGGGCTGGCACCATTTTCAGGAGCATGGCCTTGTAATTCCAACTCCTTTAGTCGTAACTCGTGCTCCCTCTGCAATCTCCTATCTTCCCTTTCTGCAGCCAGTCTCTTTTCTTCTGCCTCCAGCTTCTTCTCTTCATACTGGAGCCTTTTTATCTCTGCCTCCCGATCCACCTCCAATGCCCTAGCCTCCTTGTCAGCTTCAATCTGCAACCTCTTAATTTCTTTTTCAGCCTCTAACTTTCTTTCTGCTTCTTTCTCTAATCTTTTATTTTTTCTGGCAATAAACTTATCAACCTCTGAGGTTACATACTGGACCAGCTCTGGTCCATCCATGCCCATCTCTTTAGCAGTCTGCACAGCAGCAGATCGGAACTTAGCCAGGTCAGCCATTATAATTGAAACAGGTCTAATAAAGTTCAAAGACAATGTTAACTTAATTAAAATAAATACTAATTATACTTAACTAATTATTACTGGCTGTGACAACTTATCAACTGAAATCTCCACTTAAATTATTATTATCTTTCTTAGGGGTGTTTTTAACTTCTAAAAACAATGGTGATACACTCTTGAATTTATCTACTAATGCTACTTTTAAATTTCTGGAGTTAGCTAATATATGTTGTATGAGATTCCTATTTCAAACAACCCTCTAATTATGCAAAGTTCTAATCCCGGACTTGGAGACCCCAATATATGTGGTGGATTTTGATGTTAAAAAGGTGGGTGTGTAGTAAAGTTGTACTTGAGTGAGGAAGGCATCTGATGTAGACAATTGATAGCTGTGTTACAGAGAACCTTTCTGCTACCACCTACGATCTCACGCAAAGTTATGTGTTAGAACTATTATGATTGCATGCTACGTTTAGTGTCTAGGGTAATGTAAGAGAGATGTTATAGGAATTCCACACAAACACATACACATACAGATACTAAATGCTATTATGAACTTAACTAACACCAGTGACTAAATTTATATTTTGGAATATCTTTTTTCTCAAATTTATTTGTCCTGAACCTAAATTTGTTTTGGCCAGGACCACAACTTAAGAAAATCAATATATATATATATATATATATATATATTTATATATATATATATATATATATATATATATATATATATATATATATATATATATATATATATATATATATATATATATATATACACACAAATATAAATATATTTACATAATTAGGACTATATGTCCAAAGCACATTGTTACGATTAAATTCTTCAAATAGTATTTCTTAATATATGATGACTACTGGTAGTTGGAGACAGGTTGGGGTTTTGTAATCATCCCACAGTTCTTCTGTTACACCTATACTTGTTTATTTAGTTCTTGGGTCGAAATGTTAATTGTTATACAGGAGATTCGTTAATTAATTATAATAAGTTGTCCCAGGCCAGATATTATGACTTATCTGGACCCAGGGATCACAGCAGTTGTCGTAGATTCGGCCACAAGTCATAGTCTCCTCTGGTCTTTCAAATGCTTGAGTACTGAATTAGTAAAAGGGACTCCTCACAATAGTGTAGGGTTTCTCACTCAGACAATTCACTGACACCAGATAAGTGCCAGCAGAACCCCTGTAAATGAAAGTTATGTTCCTGTTTTAACATCACTTCAATTTCACCCAATTTTACAATAATAATACAATTTAACAAAAGAACCTGGTCAGATCTCTCTCTCTGACCAACCTTACTTCTCCACTCTAGATTGATGGAACAATTTATACCAGTTTCTAATCTTTTCCCTAATGGCTGTTACGCCTCTGCCATTTGCACTGATCTTTCTCTATAAAATATGATGAGTGATATGATTCATGATGACCCCTGCATGTCTTTTGGGTATATACTTCTCTCTGGTAGCTTACATATAATGGATACCTTATAGGCCCTGACAGTGGTTGCTGGGGACCTATGTACTTACTAATCATGATGGATTTTCATCTAACATTTTCTCACATTCCAATTTATTTTAAATAAAAGATAATTAATATTCTCCTTACCACCATATTCAATGAAAAGCACACAATTAATACGTTGACTGGCAATAGAAATACACTGTTGTTCCTTCTGCCTTTGTCCAGACTGCTGAGATAATATGGTCTACAGCAATGCTGCTCTCAACGCACCTGCTTCAACTAAGGTTTTGAAAAAATGGCATCTAAGCCTTTCAAGTTTAAATGCATCTTTGGTAAGCTGACCAATGACTACGCATATCTCAATTGTAAACAAGTCTTGCAAAATAAAATTCAAACTTTCCCTTCGTTACTCGGTTAGTATATTTTTTTTTTGAGGTCGGCCAATAATATTTCGCCTTCCTTCAAAATCCATCCAATCCAATCTCTCGTACCTTCTTAGTCTTTATTTCCCCAAAGCGTTTTCAAAAATATGCAAAAAAAAAATCAAGCAGGCATGACTTGTCCTGACAGTCTGTCCGATCCTCTATAGTATTATTACCAATATTTGGTTATTTAATGGACTATTTGTGTAACTAACAACCTATTCTTGCTCAGGAAGTCCTACGGCACACGAATATATAAGTGTTATGGGGCTAGGTGACTTGGTTCAGAATTCCATTTTTTTTCTATAATATTCAACCTATTCATGTCTTTTTGCACTAATTTCAAGCTAATTACGAGAGTCTCTCGTAGTACGTGAGATTTACGTCATAAATTCTGTCTGCATGACCCAATTGTCTACATGTTCTAACTTTTACATCGTATTGTGAAAATCGTCCTAGGCAAGGCTTGCGAGTTGGTTTTATTTTTGGAAACAATGCGAGACGCGATTAGCATTGGGCCATCTATCCGTTCCCCACCCTCTCTTAGTTCTATCTTATCTTTGACTTTATGCATTATACTGCTATCTTCTAATTTAGATATTGTATTTAGAATTTCATCACACATCTCCCCACTTTAGAACAGACTATCTAATGTCAGTTCATAATTCGAAATACACATAGATAAATTTACTACCTATGCCTGGAGACTACTCTGATGTTCGTCGTACGGGTGTCTACTTAAAAAATCTGCACCTACGTTTCTCTGATTTTATTTTGATCATGGATTAATGCAGGTGGGTCAATTCAAAGTAAGCACTACTGACGAAGGTTGCCTCAGACCTCTGCAATCCAAGAATCCATTTCAGTTATGTTACTGAACAGCTGCAAGTGTTACTGCTTGTCTCATACTGAGTATCAATTTATCTTCACCGTTACTCTTCCCTGAGTCTGTCCCATGACATGTCCAGAGATTCTAGACTTCCCTCAAGTTTGCAATAGTTATGAGGGAATAATCTATAAATATGGTGATGGTAGAGTTTTGTAGGGGATCCAATAATTCTCTTATCAGCATGGAAAAACACTCGGAATATCCTCAATTCAGGAAGGCAACCTAGGGATTCATTATCCTCTTCCGAAATGTTAACAGCCAACAACTGGTCTGCGTTCCAGCTTGACTTGAATTTGGAAACATCCTTTAATAATATTCATACATAATTCTATAATGTGCCACTCAAATGGAGGCCATATTCACCAACTGACTTCTCCGCATAACGACAATTTTTGGTGAAATAATGTAATAGGTGGGGAAAAGAATTTCTGCATCAGAAATCAATTCACCCGTGTGCATTGCTATAGTATGTGGGTAATCTCCAGCCAGGGTCTGTACAATAGTTCCCCGTGGACTATGTGGGTCGGTTACTACCACTGTCACCGGTGCCCTTATAATGCTAAGTTAATAGCCATATTGTGAAGCGGGTTGAACATTTTCCTCAGTGCTCAACCGCCCACTCCCCACTCTTCTATTGATAACATTGAGTTTCGGTTTTAACTTGGGCAGATCATCTTCAATGTCAATGGCAGCCAGCTCCCTGAATGCGGCTTCAAATTTAGCCTGGGATGACTGGTCTGTGTTTCTATTGTCTCTGGGTGCCATACGCAAAGTTGCCAGTCTAAATAATTTTGGGGAAGACGGGTTGTGGGAAGGTGAATAACTATCCTCTGTGTCTACCTTATTAATTTTGTTTCCCTTTTTATTTTTAGGCCCACATATTTCAGAATGCTTGGCTTGCAACTGATTATTATTTTCCCAATTTGGGGAATG